>OZ023327.1:17952053-17972053 GCA_964007535.1 Brachyptera risi | reverse complement strand
ATACGTCTCTCGGAATGGATGCATAAGTTCTGTCGAGAAATCATCATAGATTCTGTCTGGATCTTATCATAAGTTCTGTCTAGAATTTATAATAGGTTCTCTACACTCTACAGAACTTATGAGAGAACTTATCGCGCAGTGGTAGGAATCAATCGGTTATAGCCTGACAGTGACATTGGGAAGCAGCTCTGGTATATTATAAATTCAACCACTGAGGGAAACAAGAAAAACGGAATAGAATCGAACCCATGTCTTCTAACACACGGTTCAGAACGCTCTACCCATTGACCTACCATCGCAGTCTCATTCTGGCAACCCCTTAGTTTTCTAATAAACATTACCACAATACAAGTGGTGTGCAGTTACATGTAATATACACTTTACGATTTTCCTAGAGTATCATTTTTAACTTGTTTGTAAATCCCAAAGGGGTTCATCACAGTCTTTATTAGTACACAGCATAGCCTCTAATGATTTCAGTCGAAACTTATAATTATCATTATTCATCTTGAGCACAAAAGCAATAATAATTGTCGCGCCAGAGAGCTCTGTTGTAGCGATAATGAGGAGTTGTAACTCGAGACGAGCAGAGAGACAAGATCCTAACTCGACTTTGTTTTTGATGGTGTGGCCTTTTGGTTCTACATGGATTAGTTGGATGGTGGGAAGCGTACTGTATATATACACAAATGATGCGAGCAGTATAACTGTTACTCCATTATACGGAGACGATTATCATACGGCGCGATATTATACTTAGTTTCTCATGGGTATATGCGCTAGATGGCTGTATATTGCAAAGATTTTAATGAACAATTACTATATAATTTTTACTTTATATAATAGTATTGGTTAATTTTATCCTATGTTTTATATTATTTATGTTTTGTTTTTACGTATTGTTATGACTAGTGACAGGGTACATACGTCACTCATTCGGACTATACGCGCTTACTATATAGAAGCATATGATTATATGCTTCATCCTAATCTTAATTATTCATTTATATCTTGACTCTGAATTTTGACCCTAAATTTTATTCCTGTGGTCCATAAGGAAATCTAAATCTAAATCTGAACAAGTGAAACTCAACCATTGATAGGCTCCATATTTTATTCATCAATTGTATTCAAATAAATATAAAATCATATTGACTATCATCCTCGTACTATTTTGGAGAGCACAATGAAAAAAAATTCAGTGAGAATTTTAATTATGATCAATTCATAACTATTCCCCTAATACTTCTAGAGTTATTTCTATTGCCGAAGGATCACACAATTACACCACAGTGCAAAGCCTAGATACTGCTTCTATATTAAACACCCTATACACTAAGATTTTCCATGATTCCTGTAAGCATTTAAGATTGTATGGGTTTTAATAATAGGATAATATACAGCCAAGACTTATGCCATGTCAGTACAGCGACTTTCCTAAGCCCTTATTTCATTATAGTCGAACGAACGACCCAGTGTAAGCAATGGTGTCACTGCACGTAAATTACGCCATTTATTAATTTCAAAACGAAGGAAGAAAGAACAGATTCTTACAATAACCCATCATGGCATCATTCATTAAAATCTGTTCTCCTTCACTGCTTGTTTCATTTTTAGCACCCATTACAGAAGTCTGATTAAAACTGTAGAAAGCTTAACACTTGCTGAGATAAATTAGGTGGGAATCAGTCAGTGTTTTGTTAAATCCTGTAACACATTTTGAAAACCAAACATGAATTTGACTTCTACTGAAGTTTTGTTTCGAACATCCTAATTTCAAATCAACGGGCAGATTGCGTGATCTTTTCTATTAGCTATATAGTGATATCATATTCATATTACTGCGTAATATACTAATGTTCGACGGATAGAGGAAGACGAGAGGGTGGGATGGTTGGGGAACGGATAGAATGAGGGGTGAATCAAAGCACAGATTCCAACATATTTCTGTTGGTGAAGAATTGAAATTGATTCGAATTTGATCGATATTATATACATGGAATAAGTCGAGGGATGAGCCAGAGATGGCTAAATGAAGGTTAATTCGTCATCAAAATTCTCTAAAATATTTATTAAAACGTGACTCATTGCCCTCAAGGCAAAACTAACCCTTAACTCGCTGCTTTGCGCATCTGATGTCGAATTGGAATGACTATTTCTTTCAATCCCCCCCTTCTCAACCTTTCATGTTCACAGTATGAGTCTAGTATAGAGTACAATTTGTCGATTATAACAATTTATTCTATTTTATTCCACGTATAAAAAGGGTTTTCGTAGCCCATAGGCTTCTTATTGCTACCCCTTTTTGGTTGTCAGGATCAGAAATACGAATTGGTATTATAGAAATAAGTTGCACGTTGTAAATAGAAATATAAGCAACAAACTTCAAGCAAAGAGTTTGCGATAGAAAGAGTGAGACAAAGACAGAGTGGGAGAGAGAGAGAGAGGAGGGGAGAGCGAAAGAGAGAGAAAGGGAGTAAGAGAGAGAGAAATACTACGGTGAAAGACATTGAACATTTTCAATTTCCAAGTTTAATTAAATTTTAATTAGTACTTAAAGCTAATTAAGACTCAATCAATTATTCAAGTCTTGGTATCAACAAGACTCTTCTACTTATTAAATTTGTAATTAGTGTAATATTACTGTAATTATTAATATTGTAGTTGAAATGTTAGCATATATACGTTGCAGTTGTCTCTCACTTACTTGACAGACAAAGGATTGTTACACGGGGGCTTTTCATGGGACAATACAAAACACGACAATCGACTATAGGAAATACTGTGAAATTAATCAAATCTGATTTGTTAATTGAACCTTCTTCTTCATTTTCAATTTGTTGTGAACGATGGTGAACCATTGTAAGACTTCGCCCGGCATAGTCACTGAGAAGCGACTGAGAAACTAGATAAATAATGTTACAAGTCGATGATAGATGTGATAGATTGAAATCTTTTCAGAACCTATAATATTTAAGATACCTATTATCACAAAAAGTTCTTACACCTTCTATGCTTTCCTGGTGTAGCCTATATATTTCATAATTTGACGATATATGCAATAAACAGATGACGATACATATAAATATTGATGCCGAGGATTCTCTGCCTTGATGTCACTATATAGGCTACATGTCTGGATAAAATGATCTAAAGCGAACCATTCACTAACCGAACTTTTAATAATTACCATATTTTCCACCAACAGCGTATCCTAATGTTATCAGTATTTCCTTGATATTTCCTTCCTTTAAACTTTATTTCCCCTATTCATCTTTCAATATATACATACGCTCTTTCTTCCTCCCATCTTCATTCGTATATACGGTCTTCCTTCCTTACCATAATCTTCATGTTTTAACTTCCCGTTGAGCAATCATAAAATAACCATTGCTTAATTTCGAATTTAAGACGTTGAAAATGTTGAATATTTGATAAGTTTTGAGTTGTCGAGTGTGGGTATTAAGGAGAGTATAAGGTCTATGGTTATGGGGTATAAGAGAGAGGTAATGCCATTTGTGACCCCTTTCCTTCACCAGCCAAAGGAATATAGAAACCTGATTCCGCTGATGATGAAGTCAATTGGGATAGAAGAAAACTGAGAGATGTTTAAACCCCCTGTTGGAGGTGGTAGGAGGATATTCTCCGATTCCAAGTTTCAGTAGCTTCCTTCTCGGTGGCTAATTATGAACCCACCCCCAATCCCCATAACCTCCCCCCCTCCCCCTTACCCTATGTAGTCTATATAGACAGGAAATGAGATTTAAATGTTGCCCCATTGGGATCTTGAATTAGAGGGAGGGAACTTAATGTTACATGGACTTAGTACAACAAAGAAAATAACATGGGATCATAGACGTATTCTAAAGCCGTATTGTGTACAATATATACAATTAAGATCCATATAGTACAAGTAAGTAATGCAAGTAATCCATAGAGTGCAACACTGCAATATAGTATAAGGGACGAATATATATATATATATATATATATATATATATATATATATATATATATATATATATATATATATATTTTTTTTTTTATTTATATATATATATATATATATATATATATATATTCATATATATATATATATATATATATATATATATATATATATATATATATATATATATATATATATATATATATATATATATATATATATATATATATATATATATAGGGGGGTATTTTTTCCTTGCTCATTTTCGATTTCAATGTGAGGAGTTTCCGGGCAGTTTTTCAGTGGTATTTTTTTCAACATTCACCAAAATCGGTCAAAACATTTGTTTCATAACTTTAATATCAAATAAATTGTGTAGTCATTCTGTGAAAATCTCTCATATGTCCTAGGAAAGGCTTCAAGTCTTCAACCATCTACTTATAGGCAGTTTCTCCGTATAAATGGGACGTTTATTATGAAGTTCCTGCACTCTGCGACTGCCATCTCACTTGATCACCATAGATTGTGCTATGCAATGTCAGGGATTAGCGACAATGGAACTGTTTGATCAAGTCCACACTAAGTTATTTAAATCTGTAATGGAGGCATCTTATTCGTGTTGCTTAATTTGAGGAAAAAACGAGTTTAATTTAGTTGTAGCGTGGCAAGGCACGAGATCACCTAATTAACTCCGGCCTATTAGACTTACGCCAACCTGTTCCTCGAACAGCGACTCTCTTTTGTCTCGACACCAAATTGAAACTATGTACAAAGCATGGCAAACGTATGTCTCACATTGTTGAAGTTACATCGTGTTAGTTACATTGCGAGATTGTAATAGATGTTACGGTCATTTAGATCCGCGAGAGAGGGATACGTTTCTCTCATTAGGCTTACTATGAAACAGTTAAACTGTTTTAGTGCTTTGTGAAAGGACTTCGTTATCTTTCAATCAGAACATGTATCTCTATTTAATCAGAACTTACGACTGTTTTACACCCGATTCAAAGGCGTAACTGAAGCCATTCGCATGGATGTCTATTAGCCTATGCTTCCAGGGTGTTTGTTAGTGTTACTCGCCATCCCATTCGTTCTTTGCTATTTCAAAGAATAAATCTCCATTTTCTTCAAGTAATGAGTATTTATACTATAGAGAATGATTAGTCGCAGGAATATGGTTCATATATTCAGATATTCAAATTACTGCTATTTTTGCATGGCTAGAGAAAGTCTTTAGTTATAATAAAACACATTAAAAGACATCCCCATTATATTTTATCCAGTTCTTAAAAGCATTTGCTCATTACTAAGTTGGTTTATATTGTAACTCGGGTGATTTCTTGGGGGCGGAGCACTTTTGCCTACTTAGGAATTCTCCGAGACAACGCGCCCTATGTTCAACGCAATGATGGTTAACTTGGTCTTGTCAGCTGCGACCTTATATAATATCGCAAACGCAAATGCAAGTCATAATTCTTCATTTATTGCACGCCAACCCGCGGGCTTCTGTGCCTTTACCCACATCAACTAGCGGAATTGTATTTTTTTTCTCCTTCCGTGGCCTGAAGAATCCCTTTGGGATTATTTCATACGTAGAAGAATATGAACGAGCCGCACGAAAAAGACTATTATGTCGTTTAAAAAAAGCGACGATATATTTTTCAACTTATTTTTTTTTATATCAAAAAGAAACGTAGTCATAATTTTATTTGAAGGAGTTGAAAAGAAGATTCCATTTTTATTATTGCTATAAATTCGTAAATCGTTCGCCATTTATTATCTTTTCTCTTCTGAAAACGTGATAAAAGAATGGTACTAATTCCAGGTTTACGTTCTGATATAAATATCACATGAAACAAATAATACACTGTTTAATTATTCCGAACGCAAATCGCAAAGCATATACATAATAATACGAACAGGTAATAATATCTTAATTGCTCACCTGAATCAACTTGGCAACAACTGCTCGCGATTAGTGCCGATGTAGGCCTATAATACGTAAACAATGGGAACTAGATATTGGATTCAATATTGTATATATATATATATATATATATATATATATATATATATATATATATATATATATATATATATATACACATACATACGATAGGTTTTTAATTACTTTTATTGCACGCAAACCAACATGGCGATATTAATAATATAATAATAGTTACTCGTTATCAGTCGTCAAGGTGTTCAAATCACAATCAAGTCACTGATAACTGTATGATAGCACGAGACAAAATCTATTCATTGATCTCTGTCAATAATTCAATCATTTATGAATAAACGACGTTTTACTCAACTACTATACATAATTTCAGCAGAAGATACACCAACAGTTTTGTTTAACGACATTACCTTGGATTATTACTGAGACTGCTCTATTTATTATTATTAGAGGATCTTTATTGCTGGCGAAATTCGGCAGAGCCGTTCTTACATTTAACCAGTTTAAAACCTAATTCACATTTAAATTTCAGAAACAAAATTAAATACAAGGAAAATATACAACAAAATACAGAAGGATATATGAATACATACAGTTGTCGTACACACAGAGATAAATAAACATTATGTAAACTTATAACAAATTCACTGTTACAATGAAATTAAGAATAACAAAATATTTCCAGTAAATTTACCACCAACTTTTTAGTACTCAACATTCATAGGAAAAAGAAAGATCAGGCGTTATAGCACGCTGTACTATCATTCAAGAGACCGTCACTGTCAATATCTATTATGTATAATTATTCATTATTTAATAATATAAAACAGATATCGTCTCGAGATCAAACAAATACAAGTGTCAAAACAAAACAAATCAACACTCCCGAATAACCGATTGTTTTAAATCAAAATGATTCCAGTGATCACGTTAGTTTGATAAATGTTCAATCAACTGTCTTGGAAGCAATCATTGATTGACTTTTCAACCTCTGCTATACGTTGTTTGCATCATGTGCTGATACATTTACAATCGAATTATTCTCACTCAATTCTATATTTCTCTCTATTATGTATTTTATAATCATTGCATTTCATCAAATCTATTCACTCTTTTGTGTACACATATTGATTACACTCAAGTTATTTTATTTGTTTATAAACAGTTCATTGACATTTTCAGATCAACGTAATTTTCATCTGACGTGAAGAAAAAAGGAATGGCAAAAACACGTGGAAGTAATATGATTGAACATGTTGAATTGATTGTTTCTGTCTGTTTTAGGTTACGTGAAGAACGGGGGGAAGCAGAAAGGGCACTTGCTCTCGACCACAAAGTCAGAGATCTAAGCTCGCACAATGGTGAGTGATCCGTACTCTTACTACTGGTGAAAACCAAGATAATCTTAGAGCCGGCTTAACTAGTGGTTCAAGCAATAATTAGAGGAATGACTCGTTATCACCCTTGATTACGTATGTTGTTTTCATACTTCAAGTATAATCGGTTCGGTTTCCCCAACTGTATATTCGGTATCCCCAACTGGTAATTAAGTAGTAGTTAGTTACTACTTAATTATCAGTTCGGGAAACCGGCTCCAGTCGAAACTCAGCTGGGAACACTCATTTGGGAGACCGGAGTTCGATTCCTGCCAAGGTCTATTTCCCTGGTGGTGTCCCTCACTCGCTAAATGACTACTGCAATGGTTTCTTGTCATCAGGCCACGAACCACAGGCACAGAGGCACAGTCTCCTTCCCATCATTTCAAGGACATTACAGTCTCCTTTCCATCATTTCAAGGACATTACAGTCTCCTTTCCATCATTCCAAGGCCATGACAGTCTTCTTTACATCATTCCAAAGCCATGGCAGTCTCCTTTACATCATTCCAAGGCCATGACAGTCTCCTTTACATCATTCCAAGGCCATGACAGTCTCCTTTCCATCGTTCCAAGGCCATGACAGTCTCCTTTCCATCGTTCCAAGGCCATGACAGTCTCCTTTCCAGTTCTCCTTTCCAATAGGTCCTATAGGCCTATATTCTGTCTAGATGAAAACCTGAATGTTTTTTCAACATTTTTCAATTCGAATTATTTATTCATAATGGCGGTATATACAGCCGACATTTATGATAAAAATTAAAATTGAACACAATCATGCACGCACAGACGTTCCACACATTGCGTTTTACTTTCAGAGTCTCGAAAACTTTCTCCAATCAACCGTGAAACTATTCAAATTTTATAAAAATTTCTTCACACATTTATGTTATTTTTTCATTTCTTCAGTGAGCTGTATAATAAGTGTTATATGGGCCTCCTATATGTACTACATTGAATACGTACCATCGTGTTAACACTTTATATGCAAATTTATTGCCGACTCATTCGAAACAACTTGATATTATTTACCCACAAGTTCGCAACCCCTTCCCAAATGCCGCAACATATTCAAAATATTCCCCATCCACACACGGAAGGTGGTCAGTGAAAAATGACCGGTGGTTCATTCTGACCGTGCATGTCCGCGTATCTAGCACATTCTCACATATGAGACGCCATGTTCTTCGTGGCAGATTCATCTATTCTCGTAACAAATGAGGAACCGTCCCCTAAAACTGGCATCAGACTGCCGCGGCTAAGCAAACCAAACCCCCTCTCTTTCCCATGTAATCAACCTACCCATTCAACAACAAATCAAAATCTCGTTTTCGAATATGTTATAAATGTGTGAGCCATTCTTTCATGTGTCACTCTTGAGCTCTTTTTAATTATCGTGGAAAATGTAGTAGTGACTTGCAAACGATGTGAATAGCGTAAGCAAAATAACAGAGAACAGTTTTGTTACAGTCATATGAATATGCAGTCGAAATTTCCCAGAAATTCGCTTCACTTAGAATAAATATTATATTTTTCACCTTCTAATATATATATATATATATATATATATATATATATATATATATATATATATATATATATATATATATATATATATATATATATATATATATATATATATATGTATATATATATATATATATATATATATATATATATATATATATATATATATATATATATATATATATATATATGTATATATATATATATATATATATATATATATTTTTTTTTTCAATTTTTTTTCATGAACATCGAAATTGTGATATACAATCATTGTTTCTCAACTAAGTGTAATGATGAATTAGTGTAAGACTGTTTTGAAGTGGCACCTCTTGGTTGTTAAGCCTTCCAGGCGGTCTTGTCACCAGATAAATAAATATCTCTGGCCTTTTTTGAATTAAAAACAATAAACTTTGACACCATAGAACAGCGCTGTCTGTAACGATACTTTTTGCCGCAGATAAAAATGATAACAGAGTATACATTTGGTTATAACCTAGTCCTACTTTGAGATCTAATATAATACCGAGTGCTTGAATTGCCAACGTGGAAGGAACTCTAACTGGCAGTTTCAAATTGGTATATCACGGTGTATCAATGTTATTGGTTTTAACAAATCTCAGATAAAGGCTAACTGCACTTGGTAATACCGGGTTTGATAACCCATCCACCGTACAAATCACTTCTTGACGCTTTTGGCATTGAAACCTATTGGAGTCAATGAATATCAACGAACGGCTCTTTCTTTTGTTGCCTCTCTAGGTTCATCCAATGGTCATAGTCCTGTGCTGAACCTGTCGAAAAGTGGCGGGGGATCCGGTGGCGAACACTCGGGGAGTGAAGGGGGGCATACCGGGCCGGAAGACGACGAAGACGACGACAACGTCAGTGATGTTGACGAGGACGATGAGAAAGATCAAGGTAAATATCAAATACATTGTCGTAGTTTTGACTTATGCGTTGTAGTCTTACAAGTTGGGTTATGATGCCATAAGTGAGTGACATTTTCTTTTGAACATTGATGCACATTACATAAGATTAGCCTTCCTTCGTAGCTTAGTCAGCTAAGGTACTGCTTTATAAACTGGAGTCACCGTTGGGCACAGGTTCGAGTCCCGCATAAGGATGAGTTTTTGTGAACGTACTTTCACTTACTATCACTTCATAGTTTCATTATCATCAGCTGATTCGTACCCCCGTTAACCTATAGCTGTTGGTGGGGATGTTGAGCAAACAATGGTCATCATCATTAGAAGATGGATATTTCTTTCAAGATTCCAAAAGTCAAACTATCTCAAGGATATTTCATGATGATTGTTCTTATAAATCAGGAATGGGGTTTCCTCGGGTTTTCAGTCAACTGAGAGTGCTGTTTAATTTGTTATTTTTTATAAACAGATCTACTCTTCTAATATAGAATGAAAAATGTGTCGATGGATTATTGGTTCGTGAGTTCACGAGGCAGAGGCGTATGAGACAATATATATCGCGTTAATTGGGTTTCGCATCACTGAAGGTAATATAAGTGATTGAAAACAAAAACAAATAACAGTGAATCCTGGGCTGCACTGTTGTAAGAAAAAAAAACGAGACTTTTAAAAGTCTTAAATCTAAATTGATAGCATATAAAAGTGATTAAACACACGAATAAATAGATATGCATTGAATTAAATCGATTCCCGTTTATGGAAACCAGTTTCACTTTTTTATTTATCGTGCGATTTATTCTCATGTCGCGTCCATAATAATGATCAATTCGTGATTGAAAAAGGTTGCTCAGCTAGGCCTCTTAGACGTTGCTTATAATCTCCACCAATGGAATGAATCCTTCATGATTTTCTTTCTTTTATTATTGTTTTTGCAATTGTAGGATCTTAATTTCGTGTCACAGTAATAATATATTTAGTTAACGATCCCATTTTTAATGTATTCTCCATTTGATCTGATGCAGTTATAAAAAAGGTTTTGAAGCGAATTGCCAAATGAGGGACTGGAAAATGATCACCTTCGTGCTTTCTACCAATAAACTAGAGTCTCGAAAGGTTTCGAACATTAAAACACCAATACGGACAGCACCGTGCATCATTCTTCTGTGGATGAGTTAGTAGAAATGTGTTAGAATGATTCTTTAGAGACTGGGGTGATTTCTACCGTATATCGAAGCTCAAATCCTAAAAACTATATCCTATGGATACCGGTTCCTTAATTCATGACCACATCACCAGAATAAACAAATTAAATTTCGTATTTATTATTCAAAACGTGATTACGCAAACCGCCTACAAATGTTGTTGAACACGAGCCCCTGATTGCTTTCAGCTCGGATAAAATCCACGTTTGTCTGCTGAGATTTTCGCGAGCCAAGTTATTATTTGATATCACATTTGTTACAAGCTTATTGCAATCATTTGCTGATGATAGAAGATTCATAAGAAACATGCAGCTTCTTCAGCCAGATCGATGGTCGAGTCAATTGAAATACATACATGGGCAAAATAAATTTCAGTACACTAATGAATAATAATAATGATGATAATAATAATGATTAAAATAATAATAATGTTTTTTTTTTCAAGGCGTTTTATTTACATGTTATATTAGTAGATTATGATAATAACGTAGACCCACAAAGTCACATAAGATTTGACTTGTCTGTGGGTCTACACACTGTTAACATATTGCATATATCATGGTCATTTAAAATAAACATCTAATAATATTTTTCATCAGAGACTATATACAAACAGTATGATAAACGTCATGAATTACATGATATAAATAGGCTTATAGATATACATATTGTTCAAGAATAATTGGTTAAGCTAAAAAATCGTCAACAGAGTAAAAACCATTTTCACATAACAGTTTCTTGACTCTAGTTTTAAAATGAAGGCCGATCACTTGTTATTATATACTATTATCAATCTTCCGATATTCACGTGTCTCAGTTGGCGGCAATATTAGTCACGTGACGTTTCGAGGCTTTCAACTGTTATATCCTATTGATTTATATTGGGTTTAACGACGCACTGTACTGAGGACTGAGATCTATTGGCGTCGGTGAATGATAGATGATGGGATGATGAGATGAGAGGTTATTTTATCATGTGTTTTTTGGATAGTGTGGGAAGAAGTCGGTCGTGACCTGTTGTTGAAGAACCATATCCCAGTATTGACCCGAACTGAACGACAGAGAGAAACCATGAAAAACCCCTGTCAAGATGGTCGACCACAGTGGGAATCGAACTCCAGTATCTGAATAACAGTTCAGTGTTATAACCACTTGACCACCTGTCTCAGTCTGACATGTCCTCTCAAATACGGCACCAAACGATTGAGAGTCCAACTATAGATTCATTCCATGGTGATGATTATTGCTTGCTTAACGACCCCATTATTAGCTGGATTATTTGGGGATACGAATAAGCATGTGATAATGAAGTTATGAAGTGATGATACGTGAAAGGACGTTTACAAAAACACATGTCTTATGCGGGAGTCGAACCCACGACCAATCTGACTTCAGTTTCTAAAGCAGTATCTTTAGTTGACTGAGCTTGAGGGCGTCTTATACATTCATTCTTGTTCCGGCTTTAACCTCACCACATGCATCAGTCACCAACGCCAATAGATCCAAGTCATCAGTACAGAGCGTCGTTGAACCAACCCATCTCAAAAAAGAACACTCGGGACAAATTGTGTTTAACAACACAATTCAATTCGGGAGAGATCACATATAATCGAAATTGGGCCCTAATAACCCCCCCCCCCCTCCCAATCTGTGAGAACGTGATCCAAGTGTCACATCCCTGGTGGCAACTCATAATATAACGTGTTGCATCACTCTTGTCTGTTTAGATCTAAGCGATGCCCCCGAGATGTTAATGAATAGTGTCGGACCGGGCAGCGACTCTCAGCACGCCATCAACTACTCCACCCTTGCATCTGCCACGGGGGGCATGCCCCCCGGCGTCGGCGCTGATCCCACCATCAACTCGACGGAGACGCTGCTGAGGAATATCCAAGGGCTTCTCAAGGTAGCAGCGGATAATGCGAGGCAACAAGAGCGACAAATTACCTACGAGAAAAGTAAGTGCTGCAAACAATATTTGATATCAATATTTTATTATTAGGGAATATTTAGATTATTTTGTTTACGTTTGTTTTGAATGGAGTTAGTGTTGAGTAAGAAAGAAATCTCAGTTGACTTTAGATAGTATAGAACGTCGGTCTCCGCATATTCACTGACTGAGACGAGTGGCCGAGTGGTTATAACACTGAACCGTCATTCAGCAGACCGGGGTTCGATTTCCGCCATGGTCGACCATCCTGACGCGGGTTTTTCGTTGTTCCCTTCGATTTTTCAGGTCAATACTATAGTATGGTTCCTTAACAACATGCCAAGACCGACTCCTTCCCACTACCCAAAAACACCTAATAAAATAACCTTTCATCTCATCCTCACATCATCTCATATATGTCATTCACCGACGCCAATAGATCGTAGTCATAAGTAAAGTGCGTCGTTGAATTCAATATAAATAAATGAACATAAGTTACCGACATGATTTTATATGAAATAGAGGAGCCGAATTTTCGTGTACACACACGTCAAGGACATATATTATTTTTTCTATAGTTTTCATTTTGTGACTAATTATTTTTTTTTAGAAATCTTCTTATATACCAGTTTGATGAAATAGGTGGACCGTTGTGATGGATAAAAAAAAGAATTCATGAACTATTATGCTGAAAGATACACTGAAAAGTATATATGCTACGCGTTCTTTCAACAGGTCAGCATATGAACGGTCGAGTATGCGAGACCTACTATGTGCCGAATAGAATTTATTGGGCTCTGACGCTGTGACAGTCAACTTGCGCAAACTGTTTTAAGCTTTTTCTATTTAATGAGCATTTCTGTATTTGTGCATAGACATTCTTTTAATCTGGATGATTTCCATACTGAAATGGAGTTGTCTTTCGCAGAACAACCCAATCCTATATATATAAAAAAAAAATACTATAAATTAATGTAACACAAACACAAAAAAGTGTGCTGGCAATTCTGGTATGAGATTTAATTAATAGATAAGTGGGTAGATCGAAAGCATATATCTTTATATAGTGAG
The DNA here is from genome assembly GCA_964007535.1 of Brachyptera risi. Lineage (NCBI taxonomy): Eukaryota > Metazoa > Arthropoda > Insecta > Plecoptera > Taeniopterygidae > Brachyptera > Brachyptera risi. The sequence continues at coordinate 17,958,109 of OZ023327.1, read as the reverse complement.
AAAAATCTGAAATGTATTCGATGCTGTTCTACTACCGTGCTTACGCTGACCATTGCAATTTACACAATTCATGCAGTGACAGATTTCAACGTGTCATTTACTGAAACATGATTTAAGAAAATTTGGAAGAACGAATCTTTTTGTCCGGGAATATTGGAATTCATTGAATGTGTATCAGGATCATTACTATGACCACATATTTGTAGACATATTTGTTACTTTGAAACACGCTAATTTTTTAACCTACTTGGAGCAGGCAGGAACCAAAATATAAGAATTAAGTCTGTCATGAAAAAAAAATGATGGGAGAAACACCTGACCCTGGAAATAATATATATATATATATATATATATATATATATATATATATATATATATATATATAAATATAGATATATATATATATATATATATATATATATATAAATATATATATATATATGTATTCATATATATATATATATATATATATATATATATATATATATATATATATATATATATATATATATATATATATATATGAATATATATATATATATATATATATATATATATATATATATATATATGAATATATATATATATATATATATATATATATATATATATATATATATATGAATATATATATATATATATATATATATATATATATATATATATATATATATATATATATATATGAATATATATATATATATATATATATATATATATATATGAAAATATATATATATATATATATATATATATATATATATATATTTATATATATATATATATATATATATATATATATATGAATATATATATATATATATATGGATATATATATATATATATATATATATATATATATATATATATATATACATACATATATATATATATATATATATATATATATATATATATATATATATATATATATATATATAAATATATATATATATATGAATATATATATATATATATATATATAGTCTCGAAAAGAAGAAATGACGTCTACATCTTATAGTCACCACAATTTTACCCACAATTATGTTTCAAAGACTGCAGTCAAACTGGGCCCTTATTTAAATCAGAGGTTTATTTTAAATGACATGAACTAATTGTATACTTCCAAATCAATTTTGCCTTCATATCTTATACTCTTATCGCATCAACGAAAAATAAATTTCCTGACCGGGATTTGAACTCGCATCCTTCGAGATCTACATATTGTTCAATACGGCCCAGCTGACAACGACGGGGGTGGTCCGACTTTCTGTCTATAGTAACTGAATAATATAACTTCCCCATTTTACTTCAAATTATTGATATCGTTGTTTCAAGTTTGTCTGTGTATTCCTTCGGCATAACAAATAAATAACAATAGAAACTACCGTAATTATATAGATAGGTAGTAGCTACATTGGCTAGTAAATATTATAATGTTGCGTTCAAACTGAACAGCTGCACTGAACATAATCTAGATTCTTTGCCCTCAGGTGTAACAGTAACTCTATTAATACGTACAATTATGGGATTATTTAAATCATCCCCAACGTTTAGATGTAATATCAATGTTATTCAAGTAATCGAAACTAATAAACTGTTTTTACCTAGACTGAGAACAGTAAGTTTGGATACATGCATCAAGTCCACACACAAACGGAAGTGGCTTTCGCTATAGGTCTATGTGTTGATTTTTTGACGTTTTTTTTTTCGAAAAATCCGGTGATCATAATTATTATATTATCATCATTTTTAAGGTATTCTGTTTTTTTTGTGTTATCTCAAAACCTTTTGAATATACGAGATTAATTCAATCGTATTTATTGTCATGATATACCGGTAAATGTGAAAATGAGTTTCAATTGATTATGTGTGGATGAAAAAAAAAATTGAGAAAATTATCGATGTTATTATTATTCAACATTCATGATACAAGGGAACCAAGATCCCACAAAGAGCCATATAATAAGAGCTGACGACATACATATATCACAGCCGCAACCGTTCGAAAATAGTAGAATATATATATATATATATATATATATATATATATATATATATATATATATATATATATATATATATATGTATATATTTATATATATATATATATATATATATATATATATATATATATATATATATATATATATTCATATATATATATATATATATATATATATATATATATATATATATATATATATATATATACATATATATATATATATATATATATATATATATATATATATATATATATATATATATATATATATATACATATATATATATATATATATGTATATATGAATATATATATATATATATATATATATATATATATATATATATATATATATATACATATATATATATATATATATATATATATATATATATATATATATATATATATATATATATATATACATATATATATATATATGTATATATGAATATATATATATATATATATATATATATATATATATATATATATATATATATATATATATATATATATATATATATATATAGGCCCTATATGGTATGTTCGATACAATCCCTATATGTTATCCAACGTTCGATTAAGGTATTACTTTTCTGTAGTGATTATTTCAGGATTTATCTGTGCATTGGTTGCACATTAATAGAGATGTCCAGTGTGTTTTAATCGTGGTCACTACCTCCGTTTGATTGCGATCAACGTGTGGGGTGGCAAGTCTTACTCTTGCAGCGCGACTTACAAATGCACCAACTATTATAATGGCTGGTGCTCGACTCACTTGGCTAGAAGTGCATTTCGCGTGCACGTCGGACATTGGGGAAACGAACAAAAAGGAGGCAGATTACACGCTGACTGTTAATTAAATGGTCGCTATGTAGGTACCTGGGCAAATATAAATGGCCGTATATATATATATATATATATATATATATATATATATATATATATATATATATATATATATATATATATATATATATATATATATATATATATATATATATATATATATATATATATATATATATATATATGTCAGTATTAATTCTATCCATCAGTATTATTTCTATCAGTATATATTAGTATTACTTTCATATATATATATATATATATATATATATATATATATATATATATATATATATATATATATATGTATGAATATATACATATAAATGAAATATATATATATATATATATATATATATATATATATATATATATATATATACATATATATATATATATATATATATATATATATATATATATATATATATATATATATATATATATATAAATATATATATATATATATATATATATATATATATATGTATATATATATATATATATATATATATATATATATATAAATATATATATATATAGGCCTATATATATATATATATATATATATATATATATATATATATATATATATATATATATATATATATATATATATATTGATATATGAATGAATAGTTCAAGTGTCAAATATTGTTTATGAAGCAATAATAATTTATCCAAATAATCAATTGACTTGAAGATGTAAAAGTACGTATAATGGAACGATATCATTTCTTAACTTATATCATATAATTTGTTCTAAAATATTGAAAAGATTCAGAAAAAGTTGAATCTCTTTGAAATAACGTGTTAAGGTGGCTAGTCAAGTAGATGTTTCATTTCTTAGTATTTTCTTCGTTGAAATTGATGTTTTGCTATTCAAGAATAACCAACAAAATGTTGTCAATATTTGATATACATTCATTTCCGAACACTTATTAATGTGGATAACTATTTGTAAAATTGTTTGGATTGATTCTCTTTGGGTATGATTGAATATAATTTGTTATCGAGTTGAAAACGAACTGCCATTGTGAACTGTGTATGGCTGAAAGTCATTGAAGCACGAAGCAATAATCAGAACAAATTGATGAGCGAATTCATCGACCCGATTATTCAACCAAGAGAAACTTTCATCTCTGTGTCTGTATACTGTCTGTCTTCTTGTCATAAGGATTGTTTATGATCATTCACGGTACTCGATAAACTCCCAAAATACTGGTTCCATATGATAAATTTGAACTCATATTCAGTATGTTCTGTTGACTTTATTTCACTAGTAGTGTTCTATAAGTATAATCGAATGTTTACCTATCAGATAGATAGTATTAATTGTTATGTGCGTATACTCCTATATCGGAATAACGTTTATTTGATAAGATTCCACGTTCTGGCGATAACTAGATACAGGTTTCCATTGAGTTATTACTTAATTAATTAGAGTTCATACATAGAGCCATAGATAGGCTAATATAAGTGCAACCCATTTAGCAGTCGTGGTATTCCAACATTAGAGCTAAGCCTAAAGTAGACAGACCTCAAAACCACGATTTTATTGTTAGTTTAAACGCCCAGTTGGAGTGTAAAAACGTCTTCGACTTGTATACAATTTATTTCTTATGAGACTTAAACCTCATTTAACAAGTTCCTTTAAACATATTTACTATTCATACAGATTAAACAGTTTCATAGTCACTATCATCAGAAAGAGGAACCTCAGATACCCAACTGTAAATCTCCACAATTAATTAATTGAATTTCATCCGAGATGTGGTATTTTTGGAAAGGTGTGTACTGGGGTAGATTGTCGTGCGTGCCAGCCTCAACTGCTAACCCTTAGTGACCTTATACAATCGTTAAAAGTAGCCAATCTCAATTCTTTACACATAGCTATGTTAGTTGAAAAAAGAAGGAGGGAGTTCTAAACCCAAGCTTAGCCACACAATATTTAATTACCGTTTTCGACTGGACATAAATTTTTTCAAACCACGATTCATTGCTCTATAGACTTTCGGTACAATCAGTGAACGAAAAATTACTACATTTTATATTCGAAACAAACGATTTGTTATTTCATGCAGCATTTTTAGAAAATTGAGAAATGATATTCCACGTCTTATTTTCATTAACACAATGAGCATACCTAATTAATTATTTTGATCTACTGAAAAAGCAATTATATATTAACTCATTCAATAAGTTCACAGACATGATAGTTTCTTCGCGTGACTAATGAATCGGGTGATAATTTAGTATCTGAAATACATCAACCTGAAACATTATCCTTCCGAGTATCATCCCACGTGGAATTGGAACTACAAATCAATTAGCCTTCCAAGCAAGCGCGGTCACGTGTTATTGATTGACATCAAGCAAGGTGAGGTAATAGCAGAAATGGTCACCATTCACTCATTGAAATGATGCTACTTGAATGGGATGATCGAAATAATTGAATTCATAATCAGTTTATCTACAGTTGGAATATTTGTGTTTTTATGCTTCTAACTTGAAAATACTGCTTCAGAGTATTGAGCGTTTGTTTCTGCATATCAGTAGCAAAAGCATGGTAAGTCTATTTCAAAACAAATTTACCGGTACTAATGTGATGACTGAAATTTTTTTTTTTTTTTTCAAAGAAAAGAAGACTAAAAATGCACTTATTTAATTCGCTGAAACATATAAAACTATAATATATAATATATATACATTATTAAGAAAGTTATGTTTTTGCTAATCCTGTTGAATCACGAGCAAAAGGTTAATTATGAAAAAAAATATATATTCAAGTTGGAAAATTGATCAATAAAGAGTAATTTTGTCTTATTAAATATACTTGTAAAAGTATGTAATTTACATTTGTAACGTGGCTATTTTTGTGCAATTAAAGACCAGACTAGACGCGACAAAATGAATGCCAAAGGCGGAATATATATCTCATTTCCTCTGTCTCAACTACACATCAACTACAACAGGTCGATATTTATTTATTTAATACTATAAATTCTACAAATGGCTAGCCGATAGTTTTAATCTACCTACATTTGTTCCTTTCGATTATTACACGCTGGACTTGGACGCTTTATTCTACCGCTTATCCTGTATCTATTGAGTAGAGTAGAGAACAGTTCAACTGCGATCAGATGTGGGAGTGAAGACTAAGATCGCGTAGTCTTCCGATGCTTAGTCAATGCTT
>OZ023327.1:17911986-17951853 GCA_964007535.1 Brachyptera risi | reverse complement strand
TATTATATATATATATATATATATATATATATATATATATATATATATATATATATATATATATATATATATATATATATATATATATATATATATATATATATATATATATATATATATATATATATATATATATATATATAATATATATATATATATATATATATATATATATATATATATATATATATATATATATATATATATATATATATATATATATATATATATATATATAATATATATATATATATATATATATATATATGTATATATGTATATATATAAATAGTACCATATCAATCCAAACATACACAACATTATTGACCCATCACTTCTCACAAATAAATTCTTCTCTGTATCTCATATTAGCCCAACCTGTAGCACGAATAGTGTTTACTATCTGTTATACCCACCTCTAGAGATTAGCTAGACCTTGTCGACTGATAGATTGTACAAATTGCAGCTCGATCATTTCGTGTATTTGTTGGAACGATTTCGACTCAATATGGCGTTGTGACGTCACCCAAACTCTGTATATTACTTGTGGCTTGATCAAGATAGTTAAAGGGTTGAACATACATTAATTCAGGTGACAACAATCTCATAAATGTCATGTAATTGGGAGAGATTTAGTCAAATGTAATTGTTTGGATGATGGTACCTCTGAATTCAACTCTCTCTCTCTCTCTCTCTCATGTCTCTCTCTCTCTCTCTCTCTCTCTCTCTCCAACTCTCTATTACACGTATAGTCACTCATCAGTCACCGCTGGAGGTTAGGCAAACCATCTCGCACCCGCTCATTAGGTTATGTGTTCTATTTTGTATCCAGCTCTAGGCTGTTTTATGTCTGTGTATCTTGCCTGACTGAGACAGAGTGGAAATAGTGTTTACTAGACGGAAAGGAGAAGAGCGAGAGAGACAGAGAAATACAGCGTGAGAGCGGGTGAGAGAGAGAGAGAGAGAGAGAGAGAGAGAGAGAGAGAGACTGAGAGAGAGAGAGAGAGAGAGAAGAGGCAAGAAGGTGGGCATTCGGGAATTGAGTTATGGCGTTGTGCATCCAGAATGCGGAATAATTGTTATTGAGCGTTTTTGGTTGACTTGGTTAGGTGATTGCATTTAGAGATGATTTGAGATGGGGACGGTAAACGGTGGAAATGCTTAACTAGCCATGGCCAAGTGGGATGTGTATACCTTGAACTGGAATAAAGTAATGGGACATTTCGTGTGAATATCAGCGTTAAATAAAACAGAATATGAGGTCGGGTGAATATATACGAGCGAGAATCGACGAGAGCGCGGCGGTTCCTATTTATCGGACCATCGGTTTGTCACCACATGCGGATGTTGTTGTTGTTGCTGTTGTTCTGAACTAGCCTAAATTGACTCCAATCAACCCAATCTAACTGAATTATCCAACTTAACTAACCCAAACTAACTAATCTGACCAAACAAACATTTTAATATGAACTAAAATCAATCTAAGACCTATACTTCCGGTTCGACGAATAGCCACATCGTTTGTTGTTGCATGTTGCTGTTATTCAGAAGAAATGGGTGTCAATACTTCTCGAATGTGTTTTATTAATCGTTCAGAGAGCAACGTACTGATTTGATACGTCTCTCAGGTTATTATAGTTTGGCCAAAAAACCGTGGAATTGTTTATATAGGACTATATTATTTTCATCGCTAAACTATAATATTTTGATTCGACTTGACGTTCGATTTTTGAACGGAATTCATACACAAAACGAAGAGAACATAATTTTTTAAATCCACGCAATGTAGTCTATTCATAGTTATACATTATCCATTTCACTTTTCATCCCCCCCCCCCGCTACCTACCCCCCCCCCCCTCCTTCGAACAAACCCTTCTTTTTATTCATCCGTCTTCTCTTTTCACGCACCAAGTGTAAAATTCACGCGGGTGTGAAAAAAACTTATCCAAGTCTAAAAAAATATTTTCCTTTCATCGTTTCTTAAGTGAGTCTTCTTCTCTACTAGCACAGAGAGAGATAGAGAGAGATAGAGATAGAGAGAGAGAGAGAGAGAGAGAGAGAGAGAGAGAGAAAAGCAAACTTATCCAACTCTGCTAAGTCCTTATGCAGATCTGTTTGTTTTTAATACAATTTTCCTATCAAGTTGAAAAATACACAGTCATAATATTATTAGAGTAAGGAAGACACTTCGATTTCTTTTTCTCAAATAGAAGGTATATAGCTCAGACGAGGAATATATAATTTGAAATACAGAAGAGGTGGAAAGAAATCAAGTGTTAGCTACGGTGGATCAGCGGAGAAATATCGGAGTACACCCTAATCTACAAAAAACGCCATGTCACTGAAATATATTTCGTTATATATATATATATATATATATATATATATATATATATATATATATATATATATATATATATATATATATATATATATATATATATATATATATATATCTATATCTATATCTATATATATATATATATATATATGGGCCTATTTCACGTCTCTTTGGAAGAATGGCCAAGCTCAGTGCATGGATATACTTATCGCTCAAGAGCTGGGAAGGAATCGGTCGTGATGTGATAGAAATCTATTCCAGAATTCACTCAAATAATTGAGGAGAACACGATAAAGGCATTGAAAGATTTGGTCAAATGATTGTAAACGATTCTCAACATCCTGAATAATGGTCCAGAACGTTACCAATTAATCTCTTGTATATGTAAGATCTTCTGAGTGAACTATTCAATTAATATATTGTGGGATGTACATAGTGGAACTTCACGATTTTCCTCACACCGATTATAACATACCCTCCCATACATAATGCGTCTCAATCGCAAGAAGACTTGAATTATATGAACATAATTACACTCATAACATTCTATTATGTGTTATTAGAGCTGGATCTGAATTGCTTCTAATTGAATTAAACTGTTTGGCAGCAAATAGCATAGCCATAGAATGCCTATCTGCACCGAAAGTTGTGCCTAGAACTAATATCCCAAGTTGAGGATCATTCAGATTGAAGGATTGTTTCTGTGCAGAATTCCAGTTTCTACGAGATTGAGGTACTGAATTGAGTACACTTCTATTGGGCTATACTGACATCATCCAGGCGATTTAGCCACATGAATAAGTATTTAATATAATAGGATATCATGTGTAGACCTATCTAAAATATGTGTTAATCTGCTGAGTAGCAATCTGCTAAATAGCGAAATAGCATAATTGCTCAATGAAATTATAGGGCCTGCTAATTGATTCTATTCAAGCGGAAATAGATGGTTTTAAGTAAGTAAAAAATGACCAACGATGTATGGAAATATCTTTTGTACATTCTTAATAGAGTTGATAATAACTGACACTCATACTATCCGGTTTACGATTCCAAAAGAGTGAATTGATTGTATGGCGTCGATAGAATTTAGAAGAAACTTATATAAATATATATATATATATATATATATATATATATATATATATATATATATATATATATATATATATATATATACATATATATATATATATATATATATATAATATATATATATATATATATATATATATATATATATATATATATATATGTATATATATATATATATATATATATATATATATATGTATATATATATATATATATATATATATATATATATATATATATATATATATATATATATATTTATATAGAGTACAATATAACAAAAAAAATATCAAATTAAATCTTATTTTTCTAGATTTTTTTTTTTTTTTTGGAAACAATAAACCTGCAAAAGTATTAGAAAGTTATCAGCATGCAGGAACTCTCTGAGCCGTCAGTAGAATTAGTTTGTCCAGACATCTCAAACCGGCACCTCCACCCATGATAAATATACGTGGTATTCAAGCATGGACAATACATAGGGATTTCATAGACGCTGAAGCCAAGCTGACGTAGTAGTCATCCAAACTAATTAAATGGATTAGAGTTATGAAATACTGCGGTCATTGAACTTTCATTGTTCCACACTGGTCTTAATTAACATGACGTCCAAAATTAAATAGTGATGGTAGTTAATCTCAAACTGATCCGTCAGATGATAGCATATGATTTATACTTTTGAAAATTATTCGAATTACAAACTGATGTAAGAAAGAGGAAAAGATGTATCCAAACAAAAGTTTCACGCCCAAGTTTCCCTTCTGCTTCCAACGTTGTTGTCACTTTTATTTAAAAATGGACACAAAATTAAATTTTCATTATGAAAGTATTAACGGAGGTGTTAATGCAATTTAAAATAAATATCGTTACCCAGGCAATCTACCAAATATTTCTGTATTTTTGTTCTTTCATTAAATTAGTTTCGAAAAGCTAGCGGCAATGTTACGTTTTTAGATTTGAAGAAAGTGATTTACTTTTTGTATGCATATTCACTTTCTGAGCAAGATCTTAATTAGCATTTAAATCTAAAACATTTCCCTTGCCTAGCGTTTGGCACCACAACACATTTTGTCCCGGGGCTAACATAGGGTGCTCTCTTGTTATGCAAATTCCACCTCCGCGACCTCCCCCCCCTTCCCCTTCTTCGTTTACACACACACACACACACACACCTACACACCCATACACCAACACACATACAAACACACATATATTCATACATATATATATATATATATATATATATATATATATATATATATATATATATATATATATATATATATATATATATATGTATATATATATATATATATATATATATATATATATATATATATATATATATATATGTATATATATATATATATATATATATATATATATATATATATATATATATATATATATATATGTATATATATATATATATATCTATATATATATATATATCTATATATATATATATATATATATATATATATATATATATATATATATATATATATATATATATATATATATATATACATGTATGATTTCAATGACTTTATGGCTAACCACCAGTAGGTTCATGATGGTATGATTTCAAAACTGTTTAAAAATGGCGACCTACTCCGGGAGTCGAACCCGGATCTCCAGATCAGAGATCCGGGTTCGACTCGTGGGATTCTCCGATCTAGTCTTCGAACTGTAATTCAATGAAATGATTTGTTTTTGCAGCCGAATTGAAGATGGACGTGTTACGAGAACGAGAAGTGAAAGAAAGCCTCGAGAGACAGCTCTTGGACGAGCAGAAGATAAGAGGTGAGTCTTGTCATAATTAATACATACAGATGTCATGAATACATGTCGGATTTTCAGGCGCGTCGAAGCCTGTGGGTCAATTCGTGACTTCACAATAGTATTTAACAATTCGTGATTATGTAGAATGTTTTAATTGATTGATTGATAAGAAGTGATTCAATTTAGTCGTAAAGTTCTGTGAAACAGCAAAAGTTGTAGAATCAATAGAGATGAATGGTATGATTACAATCAAAACATAAAAGTAGTACAATATAACAGATGTATGACGTTTGCTAATCGATGCTAGAGTAAGCAGATTCAATTTCAAGAGAGATGTGTCATGGTATTTAAATATAAAGGTATGATGAACACCACAATTCTTATATTGCGTCATAGATATACTGTATCTATAGTTGTTCTGTAATAATTAACATTGAGTTGATCGTGAGTTATTGAATATTTATCGTGTGTTGGAGTTCGAAATTGTGATATTTTTGAAATACTTCTAATTGTATATATGTCTATGTCTAGTTACACTTGAATATTGATGACGATAATATAGGCTCTCATATATCCAGACATTCAAAATATAATATAATCTAGTTCAGTTGTGTTCTACTATATTCAGAAACTAAATTTTATCGCAAATATAGTAGTGTGACTTTTATCAAATTTCTGTACTTTGAGATACATTTTTACTCTGAGGTCCATATAAATAATGTAGATAGGTATTTTTTCATTCCATCATCTCGTTATTTCATCATATGCGTATATTCTAGTGTCACATTTTGATCGTGTTGCGAGGAAAAATATAATCGAGTTTATTTTTCAAATTAAAATATCCCCATGCCATTTCACAGCCAACAGTCTTTCAAGTGAACCGTTACCCTTTGAAGACTGGGCTGACTTCACAATAACTACTGTACCAAATGAAATGTAAATATCATCCAGCGAATTATTCACCATCAATTTCCAATAATAACCAGGCAATATACACATCAAACCGATGGTAAGATCTGAATTTAATCGCTGCGGTTTTGGAACACTTTATCGGCATCATCGACATTATCAGCGTAACTGTATGCCATCAGCTTTCCAATCTTAGTATATGAAATATACTTTAGTACTCTCTTAATATAACAGTTATGAAACTAATTAAATCATACTTTCTATTAACGAATTCATTTTTATAATAGAGTACTTTGTTGATAATAATGATAATAAGGTGCACGGAGGCTGGGAAAGGAAGAAATCTTTGTCCAAACAATAAATAGCTATTTTTCAATAGGCCTTCGCATTATATGCATACAGGTAATTATTTTGTTAAAAGAAGAATAATGGGTATTGAATTACTTCTTTTCTATAGATGGAAATATGAATAACGTTGAAAGTCTCTGAGGATATTATCATTGTATTATCTGTGAAGAGAGATATGTCGTGGTTGTGATATGCATTTCTCTCGCAACCACGCTCACATAGAACGGTTGCATAGTTTTGATGGCATCGAGGAACAATAGCAAATTCTGAAACCAAGAAGAAGAAACAAAGTATCTTAGAGAATAGAATGAACTAAAGGGTTCGTAGAAAGTACCCCCTTTTCAGATTTACCACCACCACCTCCCCCCCCCCTTATTTTACAAAGGATATTACAGTCTAACCTTTAAGTAAATGTCAAGCAAGTAAAGGCGATCTTAAGAGGGAAGCCATTAGATTTCTCGTTGTCTAAAGGTACCTTTAGCATATACGATTTTGTGATGGAGTGAAATACAATAAAATCTCTGGAGAGTGCTCTATTCTATATCCACCCAAACTGAAATGATATGCCTTCTGGAGTTCCATTCTCTCCTGGGGAATTGACGATCTTCTATGAGTCACGACTGATGAAACTGGAGGGCTCACTGCCATATTGTTCCGCCTTGTGTTCTACTGTTCGTGGACGAGAACCATTAAACGTGGCTGACGGTCGATGAACAGTAATCAAATCTCAAAGTTTAACTCAATTATGTGTATTGGGGTACATAAAAACATGTTCTTGGTGACTGGATTAGTATTATAAAATAATGCGTTTCAAGTTCTTGGCGTGATAGTAGATCCACATAGACTTATCCACGATTGTATTCTCTAAACGTTTATTATGGGTTTGATGAAAATATCATTCATCATAATTATCACTATCTGAAATTGATATGAACATTCATAAGCGAAGTTTTATATGATTCATAATGGGCAGAAGTTTAGTCACAAGTAAGAATACAATAAACGGTGGAGGTGCCGGGATCAGAGTTCAGACCAATGTGATGCACAAGTCACTGTGTGAAAACCGAAGTTGGGTACGTTGGAAGGAATTGCGAGAATTGAGGAAATCAATACATTATAAACTATTATTGAATAATGCGTGATACTCGATTATGGTCATATAATTACTGCTTTTGACAATACAATTCACAAGAAAATTTCAGGAGGAATTGATGAATATCAATCTGCATAGTTCTGTGGTGAAGTTTTTCAACACTTAACAAGTATAATTACCAGTTATTGTGTCGCTATCTCGTTATAGCATGGGGCCCTGTCTATTATATAGCATTTCTTATTCAAGTGCGGTACTATTTGAAGTTCTAGTCACAGCAAGCATTGAGGGTAAGGGTATCGTCTAGTGATTATCGCCAACTTGGCGGACTTGTCTTGTGCTTGCTATGGACTCCTGTACTCTTACGACTCTACGACTTCCACCACATTTTATCACAATTCTATAATATATACCGACAACTTTGTCCATCTCGTAAGTAAATTTCACATAATGCTCAAGACAATAGACTGTAAGAAGATTAGCTCCATCCTCCACCACTATGTTGATCATAATTGTTGCTCTAAAGCTAAAGTCAACAAAACTCAAACTTACTCATATCTCTTTTGTCTTGTCTTAAAAGTGTTTCTCCTTCCTCCCACCTCCAGTCCCCATCTCTCACCCCCCCCCCCCCCCCCCCCACCAACCCTTGTACGAAATGTTTTCCGAGTTAAGTTCCTAACGTCCATACAACGTAATCAATCAAACTTAATGACAACGACAACCGCACGTGATATATATGTTGTCGTACTCATCTCCAGCGTCAAGTTTGATCAATGAGGCTTAATGGAGGCTAAGATGGGGACTTATGGGGGCGATAACAAGATATGATACATCCAGAAGAAGAATATCAAAATGATATTGGTTTACATTTTAAACTTTGGGGAATGAAAATATACTTATCTATAGAAACAGTTCACAAAATATGATTTTGAATATGACATGCATTTTTGTTAACCATTCCATGATGACTTTCCATTCAACATATTCAACAGTTCCATATCATTTCATTCATCATCACTGCTTTTATTATTATTATTATCATTGATTTTTTATTTTATTACCATTGATTTAATCTCATCTTTACTTTCGGCAATTATAATTCCAAATTAAAGTACGCTGGACCTTTATGGTCATTCATAGTCAAGATGAACAGTCATCATAAATAAATGATTTTCTGTTTGATATAACTCAGCAGATACACATTAAAATACTCATTATTCTTATCGGATAGAATGTCATCACATCATTAATTTGAACAAGTACTAAGAGTAATTATTATCACAGAAATAATTAACGTACTTGAAACGGTTACTTTATATGTGCATTTTCTCCGGAATTAATTTATTATTTCTATCAATACGAATTGTTTTGGACATTTAATTCATGCACTCATTTCGTGTCGGACTCCCTTATTCATTGCTAGCTCTGATCTGAAACTTCGATCTCGGTGATGTCGTTAGCGCAACGCGATCCAGTTATCGCACTAAACATCGCGTAAGGTTATACAATGGGAGTGAGACATGGTATTATTAGCCGTATCTGTCATCATTGGCATAGGAAGGAAACTGGTGTATGGACGTGGTACAGTTTGGTTAAATTACGACGGCCTGGATTCTTTTATAGTATTGATGAATGAGATGGAAGTATTGAAAGAACTGCAGAAACTACTAATTTTACCTACTCACTGATAGATAGATAACTGATACTCGCTTATAAGGGAATCGAAAGTAGGGGCCCAATTGAAAGAATGAAAATTTAAGTTTGATTTTTGAATAATATTATTTATTCATTATCTCATTCGGAGGATTCGCGTATGTTGGTTATTTACAAATTGTTAATTGTGATATGGAAACAATAATTCAATTATATTCATTGAATTGAGTTTGTTCATGTAGGTTTGCTCAATTATTTATACAGAATTAGGGATTTTTCGAAATGAAATCAAAAATATATTACTCCTAGCAAATTCGTAAATTGATTATATGGATATGTTTCATATTTTTTCACCACTTTCATCCACTTGATTCATTCGGACGATTATAATTTTCTGGAAAAATTTTGATGAATCTTGTGTTATTTTGTGTCATTTAGACTTCACCTGAATTACAATTCATCAATACGTTCAAAGCATTCGATATAGGCCTATACTATTATCTTGATACCCAATGCACAAGTTTCAAAATTCTTCAAATGTTCAAAATTGAAATAATTACCAGAGTATAATAATTATGTGACACTTTCGACAATGAATGAGGATGAAGAAACACAAAATATAATACAGGCCATCACCCCATAATTTGAATATATCCGTATATGGTCTAGTTTTTTCAGTCATCGCGAAATGTGCACAGGTCTTTTATTTTGAGAAGGTAATATAAGTCTCTCAGACAAACAGTGAACCATTAGTCGTCAGTTCCAATTCCACCCCTTCAACATTTCTTCCCCCCCCCCCCCCACCAAAAGCCATCCACGACTACCCTGGTCACTCTGAAACCCGAGCCGCCACTGAATACACAATACTAGTTCATATCTATTGACAGCTGGATGCCAATAAAAGCTATCCTGGGAAATACTCCCTCATAGATCAAGAAATATATATATATATATATATATATATATATATATATATATATATATATATATATATATATATATATATGTATATGTATATATATATATATATATATATATATATATATATATATATATATATATATATTTATATATATATATATATATATATATATATATATATATATATATATATATATATATTTATATATATATATTCATATATATATATATATATATATATATATATATATATATATATATATATATATATATATATGAATATAATATATATTTATATATGTATATGTATACATATAGATATATATTATATGTATATGTATAGGCCTATATATATATATATATATATATATATATATATATATATATATATATATATTTATATTTATATATATTCATTTATATATATATATATGAACATATAAACACATGAGTATATGAAGAGCAAGAGCGAGAGAGAGTATGTATAGAAAAATTACAATAAATCATTTTCACGCCCTTACTGAAAAGGAAACATGAATAACAATACATATATAGTATTCCATTTCTTTTCCGGCATTACTATTTGGGGTTAAAATGTTCATCAAAATACCCGGCACCTCCACCCATAGTAGAATAACATCATGCTGTGACGTAAGTTACTGGTAATTGACACAATGATGGCCTAGTATGAATGTTCAAGTTCGAGTTTGATTCTAATGCATATGTAATCTGTGTAGTCATATTGGTTGAAAATATGTAAATTTATATGTAATACAGTTTAATACGGATTTATTGTTGCAAAATAAATTCATGTGAACGCTGAAGTTCGAGCAAATCCCTGGGATTTCGAAGAAATAAAACAGGTGTGGTGTGATTTTTTAAAAATGAAAACTGTCACATTTCGGGTGGTTTGAGGATTGAGGGATTGATAGGGGGAGGAGGGGGGGAGGAGGGAAGAGGGTTGACATGTGACGCCAATTGCTGTTAACGTTGATCTTCTCCTGTATCAATGTTCATTATGCCCTCTCTATCTCTCACTCGCTCACTCCCTCACTCTCTCTGATGATTTATCTCATTGCCCTGGGGAGCTAATTAATGTGGGTATGAATTGTCAGCCGGCACGATTATACCGAAAACGTGTCGTGTCTCATTCCATTCATACGATTATAACCTTTACTCTCAATTGAAACTATTCGAGAATACAATATAACTTGATGGAAGAAACGTGATTTTACACAGATCATAATAACTAGAATAAAAATTATGACGCCCATTTTTATCATTTCATCCATTGCCATTTTGATAACCCATTCAATCATTTTTATTACATTCTCATATTACTCTCATATTACTGATTATACTCCTACTTTCTCATTATTTTCTACCATAATATTTCACTATAATCATTCATGTTGGAATTATCATTATTATTGATTTTTATTACCCAATTCATTATCATTAATCATTTTGCGTTTTTTTCGTCTCAGTTAATTTATATTTGTTCATCATTATGTGTCTTTGGCAACCATATATATTTCATGGTACTGAGACGTGTGGCCGAGTGGTCAATACCCTGAACCGTCATTCAGGAGACCGGGGCTTGATTCACGCCATGTTCGACCATCATGACAGGGGTTTTTCGTGGTTTCCCTCTGTCGTTCAGGTCAATACTGGGATGGTTCCTTAACAACAGGCCACGATCGACAGCTCCCTATACTATCTAAAAACTCATAATAAAATAACCTGTCATCCCATCATCTCATCATCTCATCTATCATTTATCGACGCCAATAGATCGTAGTCATCAGTAGATTGCATCGTTGAACCCAATATAAATATAAAATAAATATCATGGCATGGCCTTTATTTGATAAAAAATGCATATAGGCCTATAATCTATAACACACAATCTAAGATATAGTTTCACGAGTTTCTAGTTTCTAACTCGACTCGAGTGTGGATGAAGGAAGCTCCTGGTCGTTACTTCATCCTGCGAATGCAAGTCGTCAAGTGTGGTGATTGTTGACCCCCCCCCCCATACCGCCCACCGCCCTTGCCCTCCACCCAACAGTTCTTGACGGCGTCTTGGCGGCGTTCAATTCATACCACCCCCTTCCCTCCTCCAAATGATGAATATATGTTTGTTTTATGTCACATCTGTCGCCGAAGATGATTGTCATCCACAACTTTTGACAAATAATATTATTTTTCAGCCGGAAATTGCCGGGCTCGCAACGCACTAATATTTGCACTGCATATGTCCACATCACATTGTAATGTATTACGTTGTCTGCTACACTGTTTGTATAAAATAATAACAAAAAGTGTCCCATGAGTAATGCATCCACTCGGAAGAACGATGGACAATATGTACTACGGATATTAACTTTAATAATATGTTGGAAAGCACTTAAGTTTAAGTAAACGAGTCAGCCTTGGTTGTATAATGTAGGCAATACCAAAAATGTCTCGTCCAATAGTTTTAAGGAAATAATTTCCGACATTATAATATTATTTCCAATATTATTACAATATTATAATATGTTATATGATATTACAATAATGTTCTACCGAGACGCGTGGCCGAGTGTTAACACACTGACCGTTATTCGGGAGACCGGGGTTCGATTCCCGCCATGGTCGACCATCCTGACAGGGGTTTTTCGTGGTTTCCCTCTGTCGTTCAGGTTGATACTGGGATGGTTCCTTAACAACAGGCCACGACCGACTCCTTCCCACCATCCAAAAACACCTAATAAAATAACCTTTTATCTCATCATCCCATCATCTCATTCATCATCCACCGACGCCAATAGATCGTAGCCATCAGTATAGTGCGTCGTTAAAACCCAATATTTAAAAAAATATATAATAATATTCTATTTATCAGGCAGAGAAGGAGTATAAGAATCTGGACTTGGGCCTGACAAACCCAAGTCGACGTGTTTTGCCATAGTTATTATGGAGTTACCTAACTTTTTTTGTAAAAGTCTTTGGGAATAAAAAAAAAATCAGAAATTAACAATACGAAAATAGATGTAAGAAGCTCTTGCATCTTTCGTTCTATTTTGCATATAATTAGGAATCCTGGAGTTTTTTTTTTGTCAGCCAAACAACAATTAGGTCTATACTCTAGTGCACGCAGAACCTGCGTCCGGGTCTTGTGTTCTCTGTATTCAGCTATATTCAACAAAACGAATACTAATTGTTAGCACTTGTTTTCCGACGCCAACAATTCCCAAGCAAACTTTATTAATTTACAAATTACGCAAATGTTTAGTTGAACTGATGTATTCTATTTTCTTCATTAATATACTTGAGCCAAAGTAAGGAGCCTCTTACAGCGTACATTATTCACTGAATGAGTTTTTTCTCCATCCAAGCGTAATGTTCTACGATATTATTTCCCCATTTCTAATTAGAAAAAGGGTTATGTTTTACATTTATATTAGAAAATGTACGTTATGCGTTTTGAATTTTCATTGAAAAATTGTTTCATTTTCGAATTATGAAATCCATTAGTGTGCTTCGCTTTGAAGCAGGAATGGAACCGGCGACTGTAATGCGTGATGATAGATAGAATGTTTCAAAGAGGGTCTCTCGCGAGAAAAAGAGCAATTATTGTCCAATAAAGGAGCAAAACGAGGATATACTGTTTAAGGTATTACAGTTTTAAATGACCCATGAAATTATGCCGAGTCTCATCGAATTATGAGGTTGTAATCGACTTTAACTCAGACGTAACGAAGTTAAAGACGAAATTCGAAAGTAGTCTGAAGACGAAGAAAATGTGGTTCAATAAAAGCTCCATTTAACTTTCGTTAACGGCCATGGAATAGAAGTGAGAGAACTAAGAAAGTGATATCATGTAATTTTAGGGGGGAAATATGCCGTACAGTTGAATTAGCGGAGCGGACTTCCGGTGCAGTTGTACTTGCATGAAACATTGGTCATGGCTCTGTCCTACACTTTGACAAGTTTTTGAACAAAATGATAATTGTTTTGTTGGGAATATTTTGTTATTTGTGTCTTTCTGGTAGGTCTGTAAAATGGGCATTCGGAGTGGTTAGCTTTCAGTTAGTACAGAGAACAATGTTTCATATATATTTCGTCACAAATCACGATTTAGAGTACGAAGAATTTTTTCAAATCTGGTATGTATAATATTATGTTTTCATACAAATGGAATGTTGTAAACATGTAATGCTAATAAATACGAATACAAATACTGAGTACAATTTTGAATCAAACCTCATCAGACCTCTAATGTTTGTGTATTTATGGGACTCACGCCAATTCGTAATTCCTATTCTTCTCGAAAAAAAGCCCATTTTTTTTTTAAATTGTGTCGTCAAGTTCTATGAAATGATATCTTCAACTAAAACCTTACTTGATATAAATATCGAACCCGATCCAGCGTAGCACCCCTTTCACAAACCGCGTGTTTCCAATCTAAATAACAATTCATATTAACCTAAAACGTATTCAAGAGTTGATTATTTTTGTACTATGAAGCGTTCAAAACCTCGTATTTACCCTGTATAGTATTTTAATTCATTTGTATATTAGTCAATGTTCATTGAACATGTGTTAAATTGAGTTTTCTGTCTCATCTGTCAGGATTGGATTTGACTATATACAGCTGACTCATTTGCATAGCCCTGTGTATATAGGTGGTGATTTATGCCAGCTAGAAAATGCTGGCTATGGACCAGTCAGGGGATCCCAAAAAACAGGCACAGGGATTTGATTTTTTTATCAGATCTCATGGAAAACAGATTGTACATGGTTTTAATGTGTCATCAATAGAGTTGAAGCGATTTAATCGGAAGGTAAATGGATACGATTTCAACCGTAAATATCTGGACCAGGGATCAGAGCGGCATCAGTATTGTTGAGCTGGGGAGAGAGTTGGCGTTGGCTAAATGCGCGAGTACTCATTGCCTACGTCCACAATGGTGTTCATGAAATAATAGTGACGATGGTGATAACAATAATGTAACACCACTCTTCACGTCCCTTGGGAAGTATATGAACAAACTCAGTGCATAAATGTATCGTGTAGAATTGAGAGGGAAGGATGCCCGAGTGGTCGTGTGGTAGCACACTGAACCGTCATTCAGGAGACCGGTGTTCGATTCCCGCCATGGTCGACCATTCTGACAGTTTTTTTTTTGTGGTTTCTCTCTATCGTTCAGGTCAATACTGAGATGGTTCCTTAACAACAGGCCACGACTGACTTCTTTCCATTATCCAAAAACCATCTAATAGAATAACCTTTCTCCTCATCATTCCATCATCTCATCTATCATTCACTGACGCCAATAGATCAGTAGATTGCGTCGTTAAACCCAATAATTAAATATAAATATTAATATAAATGATGAAAAAAAATGAATATACAATACATCGGGCATAGGTGAGAACTGAGAAGGAATCGGTCGTGGCCTGACTGTTGGGAAGCATTACTTTCACATCTGTTCTCTGTAAGTATATCATCAAACAGAGAAGAGACGGCTCGATGCACTTATTTCAAATCTGAACCAAAATACACACACTAGAATATTACACTCAGATTTAGAGTATCAGTATATCTTGTATTACTTCGCTTTGCCGTCGTTTCCCGCCCCCCCCCCCCCCCTCTCCCCCAACCCTTTCTCGTGACTGAGTCTCTGAATGTAGTCTACCTTTTACTGACAGGGTGTGGCTATTAGTGAGAATTGTATAATGAAAAGGCCATGGTGTTGGAACACTTTGAAGTCCAAAACTCATATACTCGAAACCCTCGGCATCTATTTCACAGCTATTTTCCTCTCCTGTTAACACGGTTAGGGAGACAGGTCTTTGATAGACTCGACGGCACCACCTACCCACCTTACCCCCCCCCCCCCCCCTCCCTCCGCCTTCCAGTTAACGGTACGTTTCTACTCGCTAATATACACTCACCATACACTCCTTTTAACAATTCTCTGATATACCGTAGCTTATTAATATCACTGAGTTGATGCGAGTTGATTACTGAGTTCAGTTGGGAATAGGACCGAAGAAGTACCTTACAATGAATTGATGATGTGTAAGATAGAATGTGTAATTATCATAAAATAGGTATGTAATATCACATGGAACACTTTAGCTATCATTACAGGGTTCAAACGCGAGATTTTGAAAAAAGACCCTTCCCCTGTAGGCCTATATGTTTCTCTTATTCTTGATAATTATGATTAAAATAGTAATGATATTGGGTTTTCACGTTCAATTTTTGTGTGGAGGTGCCGTGTTTATAAGTGTTCATACTGGTGGAAGTGCCACAAAATATTATACTTGAACATAAGACACCAAATATGTTGATTTAAAAATGAGTGATGAAAATTGAAAATATGATTCAATATATTACCGTTGTGTGGAGGTGCCGTGTTTAGAAGTGTTCAAACTGGTGGAAGTGCTACAAAATATTATACTTTGGGTACATGTGACACCCGATACGTTGATTCAAAAATGAAGATTAAAAATTCATAATGTGATTTCATATTTGACCGTTGTGGAATCACAATGAACAAGACTATATTATAATTCTATTGAACTGTGTTTGATAAGCTTGAAAATGTTCCGACATTAAGCACTACCGCACTCTCGAATTAAATATGATGTTGTTGAAGAACTAAAAATAATCGATATAATTCAACAACCTAGTGTCTGATTGGACATAATTGTTCAACCATAGGATTTTTTAAAAATTGAATGCAAAATAAAATTACCTCAAATTGAAACATTTTATTTAATATAATCATAATTTTGATAACTGCTATTTCCTACGTTACCTACATATACATCATAGGTAACGAGAGTTTAAATCTAAACTCTTATTTAATATCAACTCATCCCTGACAACTTCCCCTCCCCTCCCCCCCCCCTCCCTCACTACTCTTCCCTCTGTGATTTTCTCACAGTTGGTATGACATAATATTATGAAAGCGTTTGTAGCAGTCAATTCTGTCGCCCCTTGAATCTATGTCACCCTTTATTCAGTGTAGTCTGCTCCACGCCATACACGCGTGCAACTCTGGTTGCAGTTGCATACAAAGGGGCGACACCTTGTTCATTGTATTAGGGATGATCGGGGTAAATGACAATCATTGTGCCAGCTCACATGATAAGCCATCGTAAATCCAACCGATGTATGGATAATTCAGCCGTTTGTTTCAATAAAAAAAAGTTGATATTGTAAATTATCATTGTGATCTTTATTAGTATAACCATGATCATATTGACTACTTGTAATTTACTAATGTTTTGTATACGAGATAGATACGTGATGTAACAGTTCAATTATGAAGTTATATGTGCGATGAAAATCAAATGTCACACTCAAGTCAAATAAACTGTTTTGAATTCGTATAAATTGACGACGACAAATCTCATGAATGTATGACTCGAATTATATTTCATGACGATCGATTTCAAGCTCTTGAGTGCTTGAGTTATGGCAGAAATTGAAACAAGTAAAATGAGATATTTTTATGTGAATATAATTTATAAAATTGAAATGATTGAAATATTCAGATGTCATATCAGTATCACAGTCGAGAATCAAGTGTCCATATAGGAATAATTTTAATTTAATTCTTGAACGTAACAATTAATTGGCCAGAAACTCATTAATGAGATCTTCATATTTCTCATGAGAATATTTTTGAAAACATTTCTACATTTCGTTTTCGTCCTAACCTCGTTTTCCTACTCTCACTTCTTCATATAACCACACAAACACCTCATAGAACACGTGAAAATGTGAACAATTTATGCTCTATTAATGAAAAAATCTGACAATCACGTCAAATACACCTCTTGATTTGGTATTCATTATGACTGCGATAGGCCTAATTGATTTTTTTTGTCATTTAATATGAATAATGTGATAGTAATGATAACAATGTATACGAAAAAAATTACCGGACTTGAAAAAATGAAAATAATAAAAATTATCACCATCCTGATAATGCTAATGATAATAACAATGAGTATAATAATCATGGCATTGACGATGATGATGAAATAATAATAACACCAATAATATCAATAATATTAATCCAAGTGAACAATTCGGTGAGGTAAATGTCTGTACCTGGTACGGTTAAGTGACATCCAAAAGGCAAGCAAGGCGTCGAGAGCGTCGTTTATTTGACGCTAGAGAAAGCGTCGCGTGTGTCAAACACAACACACCCCAACGCAATCAAAATAAACGGAACTTGATGGTATATAAATGAATATTATTGAAATTGTTCATTTTATAGGGATAGGATGTAGTGAGGGGTTGTACGGAATACTAAAGGGGATATTATTGCCGCACCAAGAACATCCCTAACGTTGGTCTACAATCTACATCGGATTTCTGCATTGGTTACTCGAATGCTTGAACAATACTATAAAATACAGTGTGATACAAAGTGATATATTCACTATAATTATCTCGTTTCAAATGGTCGATTTAAGGGAACACAATGAGGACTGAAATGTTCTATAAATAGCTTGATTTATTGATACTTCCACCAGTTGCGTTCAATTGAATAGAGATTCAAGTTTAAATTTAACGATTTCAGAAGACGTTTATGAAGATTGAAGAATTCAAATATGAAATTGTATCTAGTAATATTCTGAAATGATTGTTCAGCTCACATGCTATGTGTATGGTATACTTTTGTATCATCAAAAAATATTTACTTATTTTATTATTTGAACTTTTTTGTGTCAACATTGAGAACTTCAAATAAAATCTCTGTTACAATTGCAAAAAAGTCCAAAGATGAAACTATAGACAGGAAACTGAAATTCAACAGTGCAGTTTGTGTTTAGCAACTTACCTGAATGACTATACAAGACATATATTTGGTCGATGTATATAATATACAAAAGGCATCTGATCGGAAATTTTCACATTTATATCGAGATACTTGACATTTTGATGCAAAAGCAGAGCACGTGGATAGTTATAGAGTTCAATTATTCATTTTAATAACATTTTTTATATCATCTCATGATTCATTCTGATTAGTGTTTTATTTTTGATATGGAAAACTGACTGTTCATATATACTTCATATGAATATCCTAATTGGAAAAATAACACTTTCATTGAATTTGAATATGGAATTACACTCAATAGTCATGTATATGTTCACACGCATCTATTGGCCAATTAATTTCATAATTGATACTTGAAAATGAAACACTTCATTACACAAGAGTATAAACAATCTTGAATCCGAATGTGATATAATATCAGGACTCATAACTGAGCTATGATAGTATTGTATATAGACTATAATATTCCAATAGTTATGCCTTGCTAAGACTTCAGTGTCTTAGAGTTAGTATAAGAGGGTGACGGAGAGGAAGGAAGGAGATATGTAATTATCGGTTACATATAAAACAGTGGTTTAATCATCTTAGCAGTTGCATTACGCTTCTCACAATGATGAAGAAGATAGGGAGATGTTAGTGGAATGTTCGGTTGATGTGGAAGGATAATAGGCCTATAAAGCATACGGCGAACTGAGTGAAGACATCTCAATATCTTACATAACATATCCATGCTCATTATTTTTTACAATTGGACCCGAATTATCTCATTTTCAATGTTTCAAATCGATTCATATATATATATATATATATATATATATATATATATATATATATATACACATATATATATATATATATATATATATATATATATATATATATATATATATATATATATATATATATATGCCCACATTTGCCACATATGCAACATTGTTCGTATTTTGTATCTAAATAACAAAGGAAAATTGTCTTGATTCTGTGTGTTTCTCATTCAAACCTGTGTGTTATTACGTATCTTCTTATTATATATAAGGTTTACAAGTTCCTTTTCATATCCGAGAGACTAGAAACAAAATAGTCAAACTTTGTTGAGATAATATGTTCAAAATCATTAAGAAGTCGATTGTATGGCGGATTGGATTCCGTCTATACTTGCTTCATGACCCAAGTTCGACTCCCCTCCGGGTAATCATCACCGCAATGAGTGATGCAAGGTGCAGAGAGGGGAATGAACAGTTGAGAAGGGTGGGAATAAGAGTGTGGGGGGAGGGGAGGAGTAGTGATTGGAGCATGAGGAATTTTATAATTCGTGGTTCGATTCACATGATGAAACCTTGGAGATGTGGTCCTCAGGCGCTCTTCTAGCGGACAAAATGGCATGCGTATGAACAAATAGAAAAATATAATGTTGTGCAAGGTCCGGATTCTATGCTAATTGAATGAGAAATAATAGAACTGGCCATAGGTATAGGAATTTAACTTTCATCTTCAGTTTTTTTTTTCTGAAATATGTTTTTTAAACAATAGAAGCTAGGCTTCTGAGTTTCCACTTGATTTCCTGAAATGAATAATAAAATGAAGTATTATTTTAAAATGTACCCTTACGTAGCCCTCGGCTTGATTAGCATTAGATACATGCTTGCAAATAAGGCAGTCTAAGTACTGAAATCTTTATTTTTAATAGAAGTGAAATATTTTATATTCATATTTTTTTGTCGATCCGCATTCATGTTCACATTCTTCACGTTCAGATTTGTGTACGGTACGAAAAATTGTTAATTAAATAGCGAGATCATTTTGTTCATCTTTTGCTAGATCATCATGTTGTAGAATTGGTCGTTGACGCGCCGATTACTGAAATGATATTAATGGATGAAATTATGTCAGAATATACAATCAGAAATCTGAACTGGCCTCTTCTTAAGTTGAAGGTATATAGTGCCGTTTGAATTAATTCACACATCGGTACATCTGATCTTGTATCGTTCATTGAGAGACTGTGAGTGGAATGGTACGAGAGAGAGAGAGAGAGAGAGAGAGAGAGAGAGAGAGAGAGATGCTGTGTTAGAGACGCAGATGAAAAGAGGTCCACAGTGATAAGACATGACGGGAAGAGATGAACCTTAAAAACTACGTCAAAGTTAAGATCTACATCTGAGATGGTCCCAGACTGGAATGTGCACCTTTGTCATCTTAATCCATCCAACTGAAATAAGATACCATTGTCTCGGACTGATATATTGAAAGAACCGTAGACTTATCACAAAATAAGCCAAGCACGGGTGAAATGAATAGAGTGTAAGCATGGGACAATTAATCAGTTTTAAATTCTAATGCATTATAGTTTCCATCAAATAGCTAACGCTGTAACAGTCAATATGGTGTACATATGTTATGATCTGATGAATGTCACATGATCGAACTAGATGTAATTGACAAACTAATGTACTGGAAATGAATAATGTTTGAGGTCTATAAGTACATGTTTTGTGTTATGATGAAGTTATTAATTTAATAATACCTGCCGAATTCACCTCAGTGTATTTATTTATTTGGTGTCAAACCTCAAAGTCTTGAAACAACCAAGAAGTGTCACTTCAAAACGGTCTCACTAATCCATCTTCAACCTTAATTGACAAACAATTATCATCAAGGTTTACGTCAACATATCAAAATTTCGATGTCAATGAAAAAAATGTATTCGTAGATCTTTCATCTCAACAAATTCCTCCGAAAGTTACAAACTACACGAAAGAAATGCTATGCTATAGTTTTCCCCCGCGCACAAGCGCAACAGATTTCCTCTGCTATTTCTCATTAATATATCGCTATTACCGGATAAATAAAATAAGGGATGACATCATGAGAGGGATGAGAGTGGGAGGAGGAATGAGGGGAGGGGAGGAGAGCCGTAAACCAGAGACAATATCACAAATATTTCAATTATTGCATTGTACGTTTGCGCCATTTACACGTTATGGCCAAGTAGATTTCGAGATCTTCTTTTGTCAAGACCTCGTTGTTATTGTGCTGTTGTGGGTACTTGCTTATCCGTTTGGCCAATGACAATACACTTGTCTGTCTGTCTAGCTTGTGGTGCATCAAATGAAACGATTGCACGGGGCTGGAATGATCTTTGATGGTCGAGACTGTCTCATAGCAAGCGGTCGTAACCTACACAATATCGTTCTCTGGCAGCGTAATTGTGTAAATAGTAGAGAAATCGAATCAATATGATGAATAGTGAAAAAAAGTCGAAAAGAATTACAAATATGTAGGGTGGAAAAGTTGGATTGGAATTCATTTACCGGTGCATTTTGTCTATAACGTATTCATTATATATATGCATCACGGAAGAATAGTTTCAAGTTGATATATATATATATATATATATATATATATATATATATATATATATATATATATATATATATATATGTGAATATATATATATATATATATATATATATATATATATATATATATATATATATATATATATATATATTATATAGACAGGTGTATATATGAACCAGTTCACTTGATACAGTGTTTCCTCAGTATTCTCCTCTACACACAAACCACATAACATATATAGTTGACTGTAAAGACGACATTCGACTAAGCGCGATGTTCTTCACCATACAGAAACGCTATAGCGTTTGTCTTGGGATTTATCTTGTATAAGTTACTGCACGGTGTGGTGGTCGTATCATTTCATCATTTATACAAGGATTATATATATACATATATATATATATATATATATATATATATATATATATATATATATATATATATATATATATATTTATGAATATATTCAGATCACAGATAACAGGAACTATTTATGGAATATAGATCCTCTTCTTTTCTGAGTCGATCGTTTCAAATCTGTTAATGGATCGGACTATTGTTTAGGCACCTTGCTAATGCAAGTAATGACCTAGAATCACACCAGGAATATATGTCACAGATACGTGTAAACCTGTATTTATTCATTTCATAATATTAACCGTACCATGCTTGAACATTCATCATATAATTTGGTTTGTTGTCGTGAATGATCATCTCTCAAAAAATGTTGTTTTTTTTACAAGTAAGCCTATGTTTCAAGAGATAAAAGTGATTTTGTAATTCAAAAACGTTTTGATAAAAGTCCAATGGGTATAAGCATCAAAATGTATATTCACCTTCCTTAAAGCCTTAAGCCAAGTCAAAGGAGAGAATAATTTTAAATAAGGTTCAAAAAAGTATCTTTTGTATAAATGTTTTCACTCCAAGTATTTTGACGACAAGGATCAACTTCTATAAATCCATTGATATAAGTGATCTGAATTGTTTTTCCATTGTGTTTTTCTATCATTATGTATGCATGTATGTATGTTATTAATAATGTAAATGTTTTACCTGACTCTTCTGATATTACTTGATGAAAAACTTTTGTTATCATCATCATTATTATTATTATTATTAATATTATTATCATTATTATCATTATTATTATTATTATTATTATCATTATAAATGGTAATAGACCCGCAGACAAGTTGAAATATTTTACTTTGCGGGTCTATAGTATTTTAATATATGTATTTGTTTGATAATATTTCATATAATTAAAAAAAAATCATTATTTTTATTATTATTATTATTATCAGTCCAAAGATGAAGATACAATCAAACGACATGTTGGAAACATGCATCCATCGAGGCACCGTATACCTTCCTGTCAGGTTGCTGTCCCTGATATCTCGGCCACAAGCGGTGCTTTGAATTGTTCTCAGTTCACATAGAAGCAAACCATTCTACAATTAATTTCAAGTTGAAAATAGCAAAGATGCATGCACACAATCATTAAAATCATTGTACAAAATATACAACTACATTTCATGCAGAAATTAGACAGATGAATGCTTTCAAGTTGTACGCTATTGCTGAGCTCATGACTGCTATCTCAAGTTGAATTCAGTAGGAAATTAAAACTAATCGAAATGATGTATCATCGTATAGCGGAGCCTGGATTGTACCTCGGTTAGCATTCTACCATGGTCCCAAGCTCATCCCCCTAACAGTATTGACGTTAAATTCACCTAGCCATTATTTATTTATTAACAATATGAAGAAGAGAAAGGGTAGCGACCATAACAACTAACCCACCCCTTTACTTTCAAGTCCTAGACCTTTCCCCTAAAGTTATAAGAGGGGGAAGGGACGTGAGTTTCTGTAATAGCTAAGGGTTTCAAATTATTATGAAATTTATGCTGATTCTGCGTCTTAGTTATATTGGAGAATGTGTGGCTGTTAGGTTTTACTCTGCTTCAGTTAGCAGTTGTTATATTTCAGAGCTATCCACCCCGATACCTTAAGCTACCTTAATAATTAGTAGGATATTTCCTGTCTGCTTGGCTCCTGCCTTTAAGTCGAATACGATACTGTATATTATGTATCCAACTTTGCTATAACTGTGAATTTAATCCATTAAGAACAGATTTACAATCTACATATTACAAATTTACTATTTCTAACACTGATCATCTGGAGTATATTAATTATTACAATTATAGAATAATGTGAGAGATATATATGATGAAAAGTATACTCGTTCTATTTCCGGCTTGTATTTTTCATTTGAAATTATGAATCTTTAGTAAAAATCAATAAAAACTAAGCGATACGTATTCTAGCATTTTGTGTATATCATTTGAGTGTACATGTATAATCCACTTATCATACTCATTCCGATCTCTATGCTGTCTCCAACTTTCAGTTACCATCAATATTTGTAGAAGAGACTTCACAATGGAAAATACATACATACATATATATATATATATATATATATATATATATATATATATATATATATATATATATATATATATATATATATGTATATATATATTCAATTCTTCATTTTCTAATCCATATTCATATTTATTTCAATGAATTCATAATGTTTACAATAAACATTTTATGTATATTACAATATATTACAATACACCATGGTATTTACAGTTTGTTTCCTTTAACGTAGGCCCATACTCTATTTTACGACTGTTTGTGTGAACTGATAATTGTTCTAATGTTCTGTAAATCCCCGTATTTGTCGAAGATAATTATTTATTCAATGAATAATGTATCAAGTATTTTAGCCTTAATGAAAGAGGTTCTCAATAGTGTGATCTGTCAGAATCGCTATTCCTTTTGCTGTTCTTACTTCACATTACAAAAGCAACTGACTTGTCAAACGCTGTGAACGCGAGAAGTCCACAACTAGTTCTACTTTATCAACGCTCTCCCTCCCCCCCACTCTCTCTCTCTCTCTCTCTCTCTCTCTCTCTCTCTCTCTCTCTCTCTCTCTCTCTCTCTCTCTCTCTCTCTCTCTCTCTCTCTCTCTCTCTCTCTCTCTCTCTCTCTCTCTCTCTCTCTCTCTCTCTCTCTCTCTCTCTCTCTCTCTCTCCTTTATCGCTCTCCACCTTTAGTCTTCATGTTCATCTTGTATACGCCACCTGATCATGTACTCAACAATTCTTAGCCCCGTTTGCCCAACTATGCACACACATACAGTACAATATGCAGAGAATGCATATAACTATCGGTAATCGGTCTCCTATATATGAGCACTTTGATTACAAAGACAAACCACACACGATAACCTCAGGTCTTACCTTACTAGAAATTACCTCACAAGAGTATATCCTTTCAAAACCGAATTCCATATTTTTTACTTGTTTGCGAATGGTCAAGACTCAATGGCAAAGAGAAGGGGACTAGCCCGTCATGGACACATATACGCTCGTCCAGTATTTACGTCAAGGGGCATTGGATACCCAGATGATGAGATGAATTGTCTCAAGGGTTTTAGCAATGTACGGTAAAGGTATCAGTTTACACTCATTGACTCACACTTCCTGTTCAAGTGGTTACTTGAATTAAAACGTATAGCTTCCAATCCGGTCACAATATTGAAACCGAAATGCTGGGATCAAATGCTTCCTCACGAACTGCTAACCGCGAATTATAAGGTGAAAAATCGTTCGGTGAACGAATGTAACCTATATATTAGATACAGGTACAAGAAAAAAATGATACAAATTGTACAGAAATAATCGATTCGTTATTATATTAGATGCCAATTTCATCATTGTTTCAAAATCACGAACATTGAATGTATAAAGTGAATATAGATGAATAAAAATATGAGTTTTTTAACTAATCATCTCTCAAATTATTATATCAATTATCATATGATATCTACATCAATGTACTTTTTTTTTATAAAATTGACACTTTGTTTGTTCACATTTTCTACTTGACTTGGTTTATACATTTTGTATATGTTTTTCTACAAAACAAACATGAATAAATACAAATATAATCAAAGTGTCAAAGTGTACATCATCAGTGACTGGATGGTACATTTGATGAAATTGAACAAAAACTAATTTAATATGTATAGAAAAATGTATTCAAAAGTATCAAGATTGAATATATACATGGCGATTAATTAAAACATGTATATCATCTTCATTTTCACATCATTTGGAATTTCAGTTCAAAATTACCCAAAATGTGTATTGAATCGTGGAAAATTGTTTTCACTCTCATATTTTATTCCAATTATTAAATAGGACATTTGAAAAAGAATTTATTTTTTAAATATTGAATAAAAATATGTCCCCATAGTCATAGGTATAGTGTCATGTATCAAGAATACTTTCTATAACCCTTTCAAGTCCCTAATAACAAATATATTGTTCACCTGAGGCCCTATATCAAATTCACCAACAGTATATAGTGTATACATGTCATGATCGCAACACTATAAATACAAGTGTGAAACCTAATTCATACGATGAGCTACATAATTAATCACAAAAGATATCTTAATCTTTCGAGTTTAGACAACTGACTCATTATTTTATTAACTCGTTTTTTCAGACCACACATTTTCAATGTTCTTAACACACCGACTGACTCTATTAACTCGCATACCGAGTGGAAGGTTTAGAAAACAAGCAGTCAGTTTTCACTTCGCGCCTTAATTGTAACAACTTAAAACTTAATCTGTGATTCGTAGATACATTGTGGTATACCGGTAAATGCAATCAGACTCAAGTAAGAATAACATTGATATAAAACGAAGGGGGGGGGGGGGGGGGGGGGGGGATTGTGATTTCAACCCTTCAACCCTTTAACAATACCCCCTTCACGCTCCAAAGATCTAAAACATTTTGTCTTTCTATAATAATCCTAATTTACATCTCTTCAGAGAGATGGTAAGATTTTGCAAGAGAATTAAAGAGTTAACAGATTTTCTGTAAAAGATGTATAGTCTATGCACACTTCCATTACCCAAAGTTTATTTGTCAGAGAATAATTCAAAGGGGAATTAAGTAAAGAGCTATCCAAGTTCGAAAATACATACCGGTAATTGAAAAACAAAAGGATCGAGATCGCGTTATGTGAGCAAGAAAATGGGCAAATTGTATTTAAAATGAAATATATTACGTGAATAATGTTGAATAGTGTCCACAATGATAACTGGCACATAACTATACACCCACGTCAAATAATATATGTATATATATTTATATATATATATATATATATATATATATATATATATATATATATATATTCATATATATATATATATATATATATATATATATATATATATATATATTCATATTTATATATATATATATATATATATATATATATATATATATATATATATATATATATATATGTATATATATATATATATATATATATATATATATAAACATATATATATATATATATATATATATATATACATATATATATATAATATATATATATATAATATATATATATATATATATATATATATATATATGAATAAATATATATATCAGATGGACAGTTATTGTTTTGAATTGTGCAGAAAGTAAACAGAGACAATTGGGATGTTATCCAGACCATATATACTCATGGGATTTTATATATAACTAATACAAAGAACGAAGTCAATGTATACTTGGGAAATGAAAAAAATCGAGTGAAATGATAGACAGAGAAAATGACCAAGAAAAATCATTCCAGGTCAGCTACGACACATCAATCATTTTTTTTTCTAAAATCTCTAAGTAATCATTTAGCTCACGTTCTTGTGATCGTGAATATAAGCCTGTTTTATAGTTGAACTTATTCGGAATGATTTTTTTTCAATCAGTTTGAAAGAACGTTCGCTTTATCATGGTATTGTCTTGACGCACGCGCTTTCGTCGTCGGGACGAATTGAAATAAGATTTTTTTTCATCCAGAGTTCAAAGAACATAAATAAAAACAGTATATATGTATATAGTATTCTGTAATACTGTACGTACCCTATATCTATATTATGTAGATGAATTATAAATATAATATATATGATATAATGTATATATATATATTTTTAATTCATATATTTATATGTGTGCGCGTTTGTGTTTGTGTGGCAATATGCTAATAACATGATGCTAGCAATATTCCTCTTGAATCTTCGACAGTCATTATTAAATACACATAAAACTTGCTTGCTTGAGAGCTGGGTACGGCGATATACCTTTCGGTAATTTCAATTAGAATTCTTTCTTATTCGGTTTGGCACAACCCTGTGTCAATAGTAATCAAAATCTTTAAGCCTCGACCGTCCGTCCGTTCAATATATATATACATGTATATATATATATATATATATATATATATATATATATATATATATATATATATATATATATATATATATATATATATAGAGAGAGAGAGAGAGAGAGAGAGAGAGAGAGAGAGATGGGGGACGACAAAACTCAAATCATCTTCCTACGTTTCAAACTAGATGCAGAGGATCGGCAAAGCCGCATAGTCTGTTGATTTAATATCAAAAAATGATATATTCAATGGAAGATGAAATGAAAAGAGGAAGAGAAAGCCTAGATGAAGAAATGAAACATTATGCTGTAACGGATGTAGATGGAACGAATGTCTATATCAGCCTGTAATTAAATATTGGCTCTGAGCATTAGAGATAATCCTGTAAAATCACGTTTAGAATGCAGATGAATGTTGCTCTAGAATATAGTGGACGAAATGTTTCAAAACTTTGTAATGTATGGCATCATTATCTCATTACTGAAATCACCATCTTCTTGCTGTTGATTTTGTCTTTGATTGCCCGAATGAAATCGTCAATAAAGTTTAGTATATTTCGGATAAGATATAGAGAATGAAGGCGTTGTCTCAAATCACTGTACTGAACTTGCGTGAATCATGCCTTGCAAATAATTCGTCTTTTCATTCAATGACGATACTACAAAAGGCTTATCCAAATTATTTATATATAGACTGACTTTGAGAATATAATTGTTATGAGGGACATTGGAGTGATGGAGTAAGAAGTGCGGGCTCGGAATCAAGTTACCAGTCATGGTTGAAGATCGATTATTTTCCAATCAATTGGTTCACCTGTTGAAAGCCTTTGTTGAATAAACAAACATGAGAGAATGTCTGTTCAGATATTACATCGTCCTCGGTCCTCGGTCCTCGGTCCTCGGTCCTCTTCGTCTCCCGACAGTCGGTTCAATTCATTTGAAATAGTTGCGACGGCTCACGTCCACAAATAGACGGTAAGGGCGGTGTTATAGCAAAGGACCAATTAAAAAAAAAATGAATAGAAATTAATTTCAGACGCGCTCTACATCTCTCAGTTTTTCGTCCGCCACCTTCCTCTTATTATCCGAGTATAGGTTGTTTTCATAATGTAACAGATTGAACACGAGTGATGGTGAAGAAACAATCAGGGTGACTTCTTTGTCCGTGCCATTGTTGATTGTTATAAATTACTTGAATACAATATCCAATAGTTCTATGTGTTGTTTACGCTCACTTACTTCTGATGTCGATAATCGCATGATGGATCGTCGTCGTGCATAATGACCCTGCCAACGATTTACTTATCTGAAGGTATAACAAAACTAATTTGATGACATGTACAATAGGAATTGTAGATTTATTTTAGATAATCATGTCCTGAATGGAAATTAAACTTATGTAATGAAATGGATATATTTTTTTAATCGTGGCTTTCTTTGTATGAATAATCAGGCACTATTTCTCTTGAAAATCGAAATTCTTCACGTTTTCTGTTATATAATATAACAGATTATTAATGATATATTAAGGATTCCCACCAGATCAACTTCTCTCCACGTCCAAGTACACACTGTCACAGTATTACATTATAACTCTTCGTTTTGAACATTCATAGAAGATTATAGAAACAAATTGTTTGGCTCAACACTTCAGCCACAAAAATCAATCATGCTCGCAACTATGGTACAAGTTGAACACATTCGCTCTGGTTACTAAGCAAATTTCCATTTTCCAACCATAATCACAGAGACGAATTCCTTCGTCTTCCCCCGAAAACATTAAGGAGATGAATTCGGTTCTGGATCGGGTTAACTGCTGAGGTGTGTGTGTGTGTGCCAGGTGTAATAGACGATGGTATCGCACATATTGTTTACTATGTCCTGACTGTGTGCACACACGTTGGCTAAGTAAAGGAAGGGTTGAAGACGTGAGATGTTTTCCTGCGTCGATGATCCTTAGTGGCTTCGGTTTGGCTCACGGTAGATATCCGGGCCCAGTGTGGCCCTAACAAGTCACTGTCCGGTATTCATTAGAGCAATTAAGAGTGAGTTACAGACAATGGCAACAGCAGATGCCGAGGAGGCTCTAGTAATTGCAAGGAAGCGATTTGCATCTTGATGGATATTGCCATCTCACTCGCTCTCATCGCCATTCTAGAGTGAAACAATCTGAAACTCAGTGTTACCTATCTTTAGATTTGTGTAACGGTTATGGCAGCAGTTTAGGGCTAGTCTGCTCAGAGTTGGAGCTCAAACAATGTTTAATATTGATGTCCCGAGGCTGTTCTTTATTCATAAATATCATACAGCAGCAGTAGAGCTCGAGTAGTGGAGTTGCACACCTGCCGATGCACAAGCAAAACAAGTGCCGGCTTGCTACTTCACTTTAATGTTTTATTGCCCTCTTCAAGCACCACTTTAATGACTGACTTATTTTTCAAATGAATTCTTCCACTGTGGGCTTATCATTTATTGATTTCACCTTTTCTCTCCATATATAGGGCTATGTGAACACTAAACACACACAGATGTATATATATATATATATATATATATATATATATATATATATATATATATATATATATATATATAATATATATATATATATATATATATATATATATATATATATATATATATATATATATATATATATATATTAACATTAATGAACATCAGAATTGTGTTGATAGAATTAATTATTCTCCTGCCACCACAGATGAGAAAATCTTGTGGAAAATGCTTTTGGCAACACGGATCAGGTATAATCTTACTACTGAAGCGTCAGTTGGAATGTAATCCACCTGGAATGCAGTGATTCGTACTGAAGTGCTTGTATGCACTTGACGAAGTGTGATTCCCTATATATGGTAATCAAGCACGAATAGACTGCCACCAATCAACTTTTTCCATAGAGGTGGTCTGAACAAGAGAAATGTCAACAATTAAACCTGATACGGCTGTTTCACCATCAGTCGGCGCCAATGGTTCTGACAGTGTCACCATATTGTCGAAGACCTGTCGCAGACATATTTGGTTTCTTAGTTTCATTATATATTAAACAAAGGCGAAGCCTTAATAATGATTTTCTTATTTCTACTTGATTTAATCGACTTCCGCTCAGTTTTCTATTCTATTAAACAAACCCCGTCTGTCACCACCCACGATCCTCCAATCACTTATTCAGTCTTACACCATGTCTTATTCGAACTACTAACTGATCGATATTAGGTGACCCAAAACGGCCATTTGGATTGGATAACTTGTCTCGTGTTCAATTTCGAACATTTTCTTTTTAGAAAAGGGTCACGAAATGTTTGTTTGACATATGAACTTTTTTGACACATTTCCTCGTTAAATGTAAGGAATACGAAATCGTGGAAGTGTATAAGAGCGACGAAGGGAAAGAGGGAATAACCATGCATACCCTAGTGCTCGAAAGCTCAAGGGCTTCCTAAATCAACTTAAAGCTAGTAGAGTTGAACAGTTTTTCGAAGAGAAAGGAAACATTGAAATCCTCTCCGTCACCCAAAACACCTTTTTCCTCTCGTCTTATGCACTTTGCAACGTATATAGTTTTACTGGTCATCCAAATCGAATTTCGAAAGACAAGCTTTAGAAGATGGAATCGAAACATCTTGAGGGTGGTATATATTTGAATTTCTCTTCTAAAAACCTTTAAGCATGAACAAACTCGATGTAAGCCGTGTATGATTTTTTTCTACCCTCCTTCCAACAAATCGTTCGCATAGCTATAATAATTTTTTTATACTTTTCTGTAGTTCTTTTTACGCTCAATTTTGATCTAGTATTAGGAATGTCATGACCCCATTTGAGTCAGTAATCCCGTTGATTACATCTGAGCCATGAACATTGATATAAAAATGCTCTATTTCTCGCCTATAACCATGGAGTAACTTGTATAGGGAGAAAAAATTCGCGTATCTTTTACTTTTCGGGCAATAAAATTTGATTCGATAGGATTTGTAGGGGGGGAGAGCCAAATGATGGTATTTATGGCAGTGCTGGGACACTACGATAACCGTCCGCCCGGCTAAAACGTTTGTCTTTGACGCATATTACAGAGAGAATATAGGCCTTGAAAGGGAGCTATCGACACAGAACCATCCACGAGATGGCTAGATGAGGCAGATGATAAAACATACAAGTACTTCCGAGTGTTTTACTGACCAAAAAAAGTGTGGACATTGAGTTGACTCAAACACCTCTATAAGACTTGGAAACCAATAGCTATGTCAGTGTAGGCGTAGTGTGGGGTGTAGTGTAGGGTGTATAAATACCGATTGGACCATCTTAAATATAAGAGATACTTATCTATTATTTTCAATTAAATGCGTTTTTACGATAGATGGAGATAATTAAAAGAAATATGTCTATCTAATCTTCGAGGATATCTCACACTTAACGATTTAGAAAATACTAAAATGAAATATCAGTGAAAATAAATCCGACGCAAGGCGTCCATTTATTTTCCCTTGAGAGATTTAATGTGTTTGCTATGTCAACTGACTATTATATATGGGAAAAATACAATGTTTTGTTATAGTAAAAAATATGGCAAAAAGCGATGACTTGATATTTTGATAGGTCGCGCCCCTCCTAACGTTTTGATAGTTGGGGTGTTACTATATAGGCCTACCCACCCCTTAGACTTGGCAATCATTTCGACGCGAGAGAAAAAATATGTTAGTTCAAGCTATTTATTTTTATGTTTAGGAAGTTATCATCATTCGAGGCCAGTCATAAGCCACCCTTAATGTCCCACGTCAATAGAATCGCTTTAGTTACATCCACGTCCTTTCGACGTCTATCTACCATCATCAGACGACATACATCCCTCGCGCCAAACAGACTTGCGGATCATTCAAATCTCCGCCCAGATCCAATATCATAAAGTTATACCTTATCGGTTAGACGTCTTTGCGTAAGAGGGGGAGGGAAACATTATTAATGTGACAGTTGGAGAATTTTCCTTAGATCTTTTTATAATTCTTTTCAATAGATATTCCATATTATTTGGTTACATGTCATAAATATGATTCGACGATATTTGAAAAGTTATTGCATTGTGTGCCTTTTCTCTATGAACAAAATGGGACATAATATTATTCAGCCGGTACCTATTTCAATGTAGAATAACCGTTCCATTATCTAGAACTCAAAAGAAAACAAGAAAGACATTCTCTAAGAAATACCCACAAAATTCAATCTACATATACTAACTCAGAATAGACTATATCCATGCATTAAAAAAGCATATAGATATATATGCTCTATATACACACTTTTCAATAATGCAGCAATTTTGAAATGGAATGTCTTATGATTTTTTCATGGAACGAAAGCTCCGAATGGGAAACCGAACCATTTTCTCGCTTTCCGTTTTTTTCATCTGCATGCATTCTTTCAAAAGAACTTATTCTTAAGTCAATAACTTGAGTACAATATGAACCTTCATCAGATATTCCCGTTTCATTGTCACTGCAGTCTCAACAGACATTCATCTATATATATATATATATATATATATATATATATATATATATATATATATATATATATATATATATATATATATATATATATATATATATATATATATATATATATATATATATATATATATATATATATATATATATATATATATATATATATATATATATATATATATATATATATTTATATATATATATATATATATATATATATATATATATAAATATATATATATATATATATATATATATATAAATATATATATATATATATATATATATATATGTATATATATATATATGTATATATATATATATGTATATATATATATATATATATATATATATATATATATATATATATATATATATATATAGTTGTATTTGTGAAAAAAAATATACCAAGACGTATACATGCCTACTTAATCTCCCAAGACAATGAAAGTGCAACGAAGCTTATTCAACGTGCAATTTCCACCTTGGACCATACTTCACATTCTTATCACACTTAATTGTTTCACCAATGTGCGAAACCAAATCACTTTACCTCCCCCCCCCCCCCCCCCCCCCTCTTCCCAACACACACACAAAAAAGATCACGTTTAAATGTCTTTAGTTACGTCTTTGTTTTATGCAAGTTGATTGGCTTTGGATCTTTCGTTTTGCTGACCAACTATTTCTCCTAGCCAATTCAATTGATGTATTAATGGGCTCACAAAAGAAGTGGATGTCGAGGATGATTTCACAGTGCTTGCACATCTCGCCATGGTATAGGGAAACAATGTGGGAGGTACATACACACACTCTATTGCAGGTACTTGTTCTTCTGGTCGAGAGATAAGCGGATAATTGGGTAGTCTCTAGTTCGATGATGGACCACCCAAAGTTGACGAGTGGTGGTCAATCGGCAGCTAGAGTCGCGACTGCATGTTACCAGATCCTCTAGTTCTGGCCTGTCATGATACGGATCATTCCGATGGTGCCGATATAGTTGATAGTCGATTATAGTTGCCATGCTATGGCAATAATGACGAATCCAAACGATTTGTCCTACTATGTTTCAATTTTATGTGTCATTATCTAGTCATTTTTCAATTTCTTTGATATTGGCCATGATAAAATATTATCAAGTTATTTAATAGCAGCAATTTCTTCAACTTGACATAGAATTTTGAAAATTCTATTATTATTTTCTCATGTTTTTTCATTATGTTATTATGTGTTCTAGTATTTTCTATAAAACTATAATAGTTTTTTTTGGCCTGAATGGTTTTCATATTTATTCTACTTCCAAAGCGCTGTAGCCTCAATACTGAGTAAAATGAAAAAAACGTTCTGCTTTTCTTCTTTTTTTTTAATACTTGGTCACTTGGTTAATAATACGAATAACTTATGTTTGATAAAATTTAGCTTTTTACAAGTGAAATTGTCCGATGAACTCACAGCTGGGACGTTGGGGTGTCACAGGAATATATGCACAACTTACTGTTTACATTTGTATTAACATGCATAAACAGATGATTGAATTAATCATAAAGGAAAAGACAATGGAAATAATGATGAAACATTTCTGAAAAAAAAATACTCGAAAAGCATGT
Source organism: Brachyptera risi (assembly GCA_964007535.1). NCBI lineage: Eukaryota > Metazoa > Arthropoda > Insecta > Plecoptera > Taeniopterygidae > Brachyptera > Brachyptera risi. The sequence goes on along the minus strand of OZ023327.1, from coordinate 17,916,049 downwards.
ATCAAATTTATCAAAATGGACTTATTCTTAGATATTATTGCTATGTATATATATATATATTCAAATGGAAAAAAAAAATATATATATATATATATATATATATATGAATGAAAAAAAAGTATATATTTATATATATATTTATATATATATATATATATATATATATATATATATATATATATATATATATATATATATATATATATGAATGAAAAAAAAAGTATTTATATATATATATATATATATATATATATATATATTTATATAGGTCTACATATATATATATATATATATATATATATATATATATATATATATATATATATATATATATATATATATATATATATATACATGAGTATTTAGAGAATGCATGCACAAAATATATCAAAAGATATTATACTGCCCACAACCGTAATTAACTTATTAATACAGCTCATGTCGCATTGACCCAGAGCCGAAAACTTCATAATAATTCTTTGCAATCATATCCCAGACATCTCATATCAGTTAAGGGTGCGATTTTGACAATTTAATAGAAGCTTACAGGTTAAAACGCTTTTATTATTTCTAAGTGATTTATATACATTCGTCTCCATAATAATGGTGCGAGCCATTTTTAGATCTGATTATGGCCACGAATTCGATATTAATTATTCATAAAATGCCAGGTGAAAGAATGAATGGCCAGTCTTTGGTAGATGTTGGAGGAAAACAACACTATACACCGTGACTCGACCTATACCTAAACGGATTGTATCTTTTAATGACGCGCCAACAATTCCTATTTGAAAATTGTGTGTAGGCCTAAAACATAGCTAATACAGCACGACCTATGTACCTATACACACTACTCATCAGCAGTCTGGTTGGAGATTGAACATCCATCAAATTCAGAAAACTTGGTATGATTTGCCTACCTCCCCCCTCCTCCCTCTTCCCCCCCCCCCCTCCCCCCCTCTCACCTCTCTATCACAAGACGTGGAGCCGCGTTTCGAATAATAAGCAGGTTGTGAATGTATGAAGCATTTTTATTACCGAGAGGATGTGTGTGTGTTTGTAGCCTACTATTATCGCGATACTCTCCTCGGATTGGTCGATGGTGAAACGATTATGACCAAGTATTATACAAAGCCACTCCTTTACAAGAACATGTCGGGTGTAATGACGGACTCAAGTCGTAGTCTCGAGTGTGTTTCAATATCTACGTATCACGAGAAGGTGCAATTCTACACGGAATGCTTTTCATTGGCTTTCAACGAGCATTTTGATAGGGCAGTATGACTAATATGAGATGCTATCTGGACGCGAGTGTGTTGTGCCTAGCACACTCTATGATGTAGAGAAGAAGGAAGGAGTGATTTGGAGAACCAAAACCATCAAGAAAGCTTTTTTCTTTTCTTTTGTGATGAACGATTATATAAAGAAATGGGTGGAGTTCGTGACTAAGAATAGAGACAAATTCTGAGGTGTAAATCTTCACACCCGAAGTAATTAGCTATTTTGGTCTACATGAATACAACTTGAGAGCAAATACTTTATTATATAACCTTCTGTTGAGAGTATATCAGTTTGATATGTGAGTGTGAAATGATGAGTACTGCAAAATACATCTTCTAAATGCCACTTTAATTTTGTTGTTACTAAAAATCCTGAAGTTATGATCGTCACGGAACATGGTCACCCCTAAAGGCCTACAACAACAAAAAAGGTTCCCAAGAAATTCCCGATAAATATGAAATTAAGAAGAAACTTCTCACGTAGAAAAGAACTCACCACTATATAGTAGGCCTATAAACTATAAATAATAAAAAACAGTCTGTCTAAACAATGTAATTATAATCACGTAGCAAAGAAAGTTCTTCTGCCTTGCACTCTACCCCATTTGATCATTCAGCGTCAACATTTTCGATTTGAAACATCGAATTTTAATTAGTCTACACAAGATAGTTTTTCAAAAAAGTGATGAGCCGCCACAGACAATGAATGATTGGATAGTAAAGCGGCTAACGCTATTGGGTAGACAGACAATAGGCCTAGATATCGAGTAATTATTACCAGATCTCAAGAAGGTGAAGCGAAGTGATTATGTATTACAGTCATCTTTACGGCTTCCTTTGTAAACCTGAAGTGATTTAGTCGGATCGTGTGTTAGATGAGTTTGAAGGAACCAATTGGATCAAATGATTCCCTGCTGATGTGAATCGTAAGGAGGTCCCCAGCGTCACACCGCGGGGTAGCCAATTGCTTTAGCATCTACAGCCAAATCATAGCGTACTGAGTAGAGAAAAAGGCACAATATTCAACACTAATTGCTCGAAATGAAAATAGAATCGATTTAATGAACGTGTTTCAACCACGTTTTATGGAGAACAATATTTCTTCTGGTGTTGAGAGATTGCCATTGCCATCTTGTTAATACAACTTATATGAGCAATGGTTATTAATGCACACTACTTCTCAGATAACCTTGCAGTTTGCACTTCACAAAATACAAGAGAAATAAAAAATAAAATGAGAATAAAAACATCCAGAACCTAAACTGATTTATTACTTGAACTTCGTTTCATGTAAGAATATTGCATTAGATAAATAAGTTGTGTTGAATAATTACAAGTCATCCAGCAATACGTTGATAGCGTTATGAAGTTATGCTCGTCATAGGCTGAGAGGCTTCGAGCTATCTGATCAATTAAGATTTGTAATTTATTTCAATAATATAATCGTGAGTGAATGAAATACAGTTACACCTCTGTGAGTTTGATTTCGTCCATGCAGCGTTACTAATATGTTCTACAGACGAGATGACTGATTGCCAACAGCCAAATAGAAGGTGTATAGAAAAACTAATGATAAAAATACATTCTGTTTGTTATCTACTATACTAAATTTGTTGTGAACACTTTTATATAGATTCTCTATAATATATCTAGTGTTCTTTTCGGGTATTATCTCATTATGTTTGTTTGAGATGGTGGTATGAAATAAAAGAAGCTGCCATGTAGGTAGGCAACAAACAACCATTACAGAAGGTAATAGTCATCCATCAGATAGATCTGTTTGGAAGAAGGACGCTCTATAGTGTACACCTATTGTTTAGTCCGAGCGCAGGGCAAATATTTACTACCGCTCTATCGAGCAGCGCGAACCTACAGACCCACGCACAGTTGGGGGTCCAAGCACCGACAAAGAAGTTACATCAGAATTATTGGTTTCTACCCCTCACAAACCTCAAACAAATTATAGATGAAAACAACTTTGAATGATGCTAGACTAAAAGAGAAAATAACTTTTCAGATAGGTTTTAATTTCTTATATTATTATTAAGAAAAGCATTGTTCGTCGTCCTATCTTTTATTGACATTATTCGATTTGTTTGTTGCAGTCTTGTACCAAAAACGTTTGAAGAAGGAGCGCAAGGCACGGCGTCGTCTCCAGGACCAACTCGAGCTGGAAATGAAGCGTCGCTCGCAACTTGAGGAAGCGCTAAAAGCCAGTGGAGCGCCAGCCGACGCGCTCCGAATGTTGAATGGTTCGTATTCATTCTTCTTCGAGTAGTTCCATTCGGGATGTTTACATATTATACAGTTCCTCTGGCAATCTCGCAATTTTAGTGTGGTAAACTCATACCAAATTGTAAAACTCTCGGTTTTTGCATGCTTTTCACACTCTCAAAGTCTCATGTGTATATGGAGGCGCCCTTACAACTGCGAAAGACGCGATATAAAAGTTGAACAGTAATAACAAATGTTATAATAGGGTAAGCGAACAGTGGGTTTATACATAGTATATATATATATATACAAATACAATAAGAATTTCCTCGTCTTTCCCTCATCATACGCTATTATACCCTTTTCCTTTCCTCATCATCATTTTCCAGTTTTGCAAACACAAACATCTCTTGGTAAAACAAATGAATCGCTAATACCATGCCGTCCTCTCTTTCTACCCTTTCTGAGGCGCTTGGCTACTAATCCTTGGTCCGCTGTTCGATACACGAACAAGGAACTACAAGAAGACTTGGACTAACTTCTCTCTCTCTCTCTCTCTCTCTCTCTCT
>OZ023327.1:17869486-17909486 GCA_964007535.1 Brachyptera risi | reverse complement strand
AAGCATAGTTGCGGCATCACTCGGGATTTATTTACTACATCCCTGTGACATCACATTCACAAGACACACTGTTGATTTTATGCTACGGAATAGATTCAAAGAATTTTCGAAGTAAGCGATCAAATTATTCTTTACAGCGTACTTTTTTTTATGACTCAAGTGAGTTACTCCTTTTGGCGTCTATAAAGTAACGTTCATCCACGTATACTCGTCCGTTTTCGAACTCTTTCACCTCCGGAGACATTCTCTAATGTTTTCAATTTGTCAATTGTGTGCAGAAACTGGCCGCGAGGAGCATCGGGTCTCCAGCGAGCATCAGTCGGAGAGCTCCTATCCCCGCCAACCGCCGGCACATGCACCGGAACCCCCTAGTGAGAAGCAATGGAACTACTCCGGGCTAGACATCATGGGCTCCGGGGCAGCGTTCTGGCAAAACTACTCCGGTAAGATGACACTATCGGTGCTAGAAACAAGCTTGGACCCGCGCGATATTTCGGCATGTTATCGTTTTTCAGTTCAGTTCTACATCATTTCATATTTGAATGACTGGATATGATTGTTATACAGTTGAATATTTTGTTGAATGTTATATTTACCCAAGACCGATCCGTGAGGTCTATATAAGCGGTGTGAAGCTTGCACTGAAAAGTTCTCCCGACATATGTAATCGAAGTGGTCATTTATCGATTCCTATTTGAACCATTTACGTGTTTAGATCGATTGATTGCCATGAAAGGTTACATGTTCAACAGATCATTAGGAAAATCCACAAACGTTCGGTTAATTTGCTGTAAGTTTCCATTTTTCTATAATAATTTATGATAACGAAAATTGAGAATAAGCTTATGTGAAATCTATTCTTCGGTCCACCGATGTTCAAACATAAAAAAGGGATGTCGATCAATTGACCGTATGACTATCTGTGAGAGGGTTGCAGGACTGGTTACCAATTGCTGTGTTGGGCTACCTCAAGTTGAAATGTGGGGTAGGTTAGGTTATAATAAGGGTAGTAAAACTCGCACTTTTTCCATACCCGACCCGATGTGAAAATGTATATCTTTTACGAAATTACTCACGACCGAGGGTATTATCGCTAACTCTATTACAAAATCTATATGCCGATCCCTCGAATAAACGAATTTTAATCGAGAAAATTCAGCTCTTCCAATCATCTGGGCTTGAAAAGTGGATTCTTAATTTGATCATCTGAAAAGTGGATCTAATACCTCATATGGTAGGTTCCTATCAAGGGTGGGCATGAGAAAGGGTATGGTGAGGGGTGGGATGGGGGGAGAAGGGTCAGGGTGTTAATGGAAAGAGAACAATGGAAGATAATTGAACAAAACTGGTCAGCTGCTGAATATATATATACATATATATATATATATATATATATATATATATATATATATATATATATATATATATATATATATATATATATATAGACTACGAGTTACTAAATTAAAAAGTAGAAATATTTTTTCCCTCAAATAATTTGATTAATAAATCGTACAATTAAAATGTAGTATTGAGACTTTGAAAAAGGTTGCAGCTATAACATACAGTATGTACTTTATATTGGATAGATAACATCAGGAATCGATTTTATTTTTAGTTCAATCTAATCAAATTAATTGTATTCCGGTATCGGTGTTTGTAATCGAAATCACATACCATGTTATGGTGGTAGCTTGTAACACCTTACCTTACTCCCGCGTATTCGTATTATTGCCCACGATAATTCCATATGAACCAGACGCGAGTTATTAGTAATATACCAATTCTCAGTGTCAGGTAATTAAAACAGAAACTGGGAATCGAACCCAGCTCTTTTGTATACATTCCAAATGAAGAGTGAGGATGATTATATTTAAACACATATCGACACTCGATTGTAAAAGAATCAAAATGATAGGTCATGGAAGAGCAAGTCACAGTAAGAATCCAACTTTTGAAAATGGAACGCATACAATAATTGAATAGCAGTAAAGAGCTAGAAAGTGTTTCTTTGTGCTACGTGTGCATGGGGAGGATGTGAATAGTTGTTGAAACGGCGAATCGAATCGTCTTGCTACTGGTATCGCGGTGCTCTCTATGGATTCCATCCTTATATGCCATTGTATTAATTGTGTAGAGACCATTTCTATTGATTGACCATCACAGAAGCTCGATATATCTTTCAAAGAATTAATTACAATTTAAATGCAAAGTCATAGGGACACCATTAAAGATTTGGCCCCTGCAGCTCTTGATTCTTTTGCTACCTTTTATTCTCCCCTGGAATCATTTTCTTCAATCCTCACCGTTTAATACGCCTGTCTTCAACCAATTTCTCATCTATTCTAAATAGAGTTAATTTGAAAGTAGAAACCTATAAGTGATCATTCAGTGGTATATAACAGCTATTGTATAGAAATTGAGATCAACCAGGATTGGAGTTTAGATATGGTTGATGCTAGACCTTATTATTGCACGCTCTGACGGTGAATTGATTCAACTCATTCACTTACCGGCGCCATTATAGTTATCATTCGGGTTCGGCAAGAATACCTGGTTTATAGTGATTACAAAAGTACGAAATCAATATTGGATCCTACAATTCATCAAAATGGATGGAAAATTTGAAAACATAATTATTAATGACTGGACAAGATTTTATCGTTGAATTTTCTTTCATATACGAAATGTGTGAAAGTAATTTATTTTGTAGAGGCGTGAAATATTATTTCTCATTAATGACGAGACTTTAATCGTTACGAAAAGTCATTCATCCTTTCAGTCTGTAATTTTCTAAAGACATTTTGATAAAAAGTAATGCTAGAAACAATTTTATTGGAAAGTGTTTTTCATTCAGTGTTAAATCTCAATACGACAATAGTTTTTAAAAAATACTAGTTGTTACGATGCAATCTAAAAACAGTTGGGTGTAATAGATATCATGTTTACCGCATAAGAAGCAAGCAAGCCATGCAGTCGCGGGGGAAATTATACTGCGTCTTCATAAACTCACAGCGTTTTCAGCTTGTATACCATGCGCACATATGCACACACACACACACACACACACACACACCGTCACCATCATAGCATCTTGTATAAAATGCATGAGATTTGCCTGTCCCTGTATTTCTATCAGTCCCCTCACTAAAATATGCAACTCAGACTAGCGAAGTAGTTAAATCTAAGTTTATTGCAAATGAACAAGTAAGATATGATTTGTTTAGCAAACATCAAAAGTGCATAAACACAAGCACGCAAACATATCTTAGATACATACTAGATTCTAGAACGAAGAAAACCTGAACCGTATTTCAATTGGTTTTCTAATTTGGGTCGGAAATGATAATTACTATCATAAAGCACTCGTCATGATTATACGAGTACTTCTAAAGACTTTTCCTTGCAAACTTTCATGCCGTTTTCACATTACACCACCAGAATTGCTACTAGATTTGTAGATTAAATTTGAATCCAGTAAAAAATACTCAAGATTTCAGAAAATCAATTTGTTTCGAGTTTTGGTTCTACCTGAGTACATTTTAAATGGGAAAGTTGACCCAGTCAATTAGTAGCATTCAAATGATGCATAATGCATCGAGACTTGAATTCATTTCTGAGTACATGACAAGGAATTTTGTATCCTAGTTTATAAGTAGGAGGCCTATAACTGAATCACTTATACCCAAAATACATCTCTTATTTTGAAATTAATTCATACTATCTAAAAACGTACAAATGTTGAAAGAAGATCAAGAAATACCTTTGGTTAGATTACGGTATGAAGAGATTGTGTACGTCCCCCCCCCCCCCCCCCTTCTAGGGTGCTACTGGGAAGAAGAGCGGGAGGATACAGACACAAGTTCAGATTAAATTTGATTGAACGCGACGCACACTTTGAGATCCGATGATTCAATTTATCCATCTTCTATACATTTCAGTTCGCCTTTTAATATCGGTTGTTCAACTATCAAACACACAAAGTATATTACATTATCATTTTCGAATGAAAAAAAGTCATTTCAATGTTTTAAATGTAATATAACTTATGTATTTGTATCCACCCATGTAAGAATAGAAATGAATTCGTTCAAAGGGGAAAAAGCACTCGGAGGGAGGAAGATGATAAATTGTAATAGAGAATAAGTGATGCGTAAAATTGCATAAACTATAGCTGAGCTGAAAACAAGATGACGATTATTTATATATATATATATATATATATATATATATATATATATATATATATATATATATATATATATATATATATATATATATATATATATATATATATATATATATATATATATATATATATATATATATATATATATATATATATATATATATATATTTTTTTTTTTTTTTTTTTAATTTCAACATGATTTTTATTCTCATTAAACAAGTAATAATGACAAATATGAAATAGAATAACAACACATGGAGATAATAACAAAATAAATTCAATACGAATATAACGGTAAAATAAGAAAAATAAAGAAGAACTGCCATTAGTGCGAATTAAGTTGATTAATAATAAGAAGCCCGCATAAGAACGAATTCTTGTGTGCGGGCAACATAACTTATGATTATTTAACAGAAGTTAGCTATGAAGCAAATAATAAAATAAGTTAAATAAGTACAAATATATATATATATATATATATATATATATATATATATATATATATATATATATATATATATATATGTATATATATATATATATGTATATATATATATATATATATATATATATATATATATATATATATATATATATATATATATATACAATATATAATTTCAGAAAATATGGTAGGCCTTCTCCAATCTGGAATTATGTTTTTCAATTCATTAAATATTCTCTAGAATCACTCTCATGCGAATTTTGAACATTTCTTTACAGAATCTCTTGCCCAAGAATTGGAGCTTGAGCGAAAGTCAAGACAACAACAACAACAGCAACAACAACAGCAACAACAAGCCGAACGCGATGTCAAGTCACCATTACAAGGTAAATAATATTTCAAGATTTCGTATCCGATATTTTGGTATAGGACCAAACGATTCTCCATTGAAATAATAGAATGTAAAACAGTTCTCTCGACTCTCGTATAATAACGTTTCATGAAATGAAATCAATGTGAAGATTTTTTTTCAACAGATTTTATTTCCCATCTATCAATTATTGAATTACAATTGAAATGACTATTGAATATGACTAGAACTAAATAAACAGGTTTCATCGAGCCACGAAACTCGTATTGTATTGTGTTGTCTTTGAAATGAGCAATGCACCACGTTACACGTATAAACGTGTATGCATTAACCATCCTCGAACGAATTGAAGCTTCAAACACATCAAAGCCTTGCCTCATCCACAAAAAAAGTAACAACTGAAATATATTCTTTCATTATTAGTGTGTACGTTTATATCTCTTTGTGAAATGTGAATTATCCATTGTTCGCATCAAATGAGACATTGGAAAACAATAAGTCACTGGAACCTTCACTGTGGGAGATTAACAAAATCTAGATTGCACACTCAATATGAACTAGCTGTCTGAAAAGTGAAAACACATGCAAAAATCATGTTTTTGTGTTTTCATGATACCGCAGCGCAGGGCATCCATTTCGTATAATTCCAAACAGATGAACAATTAATGAAGTACAAATAAAATGTTCCGACATCAAAATGAAGATATTTTCGATGATCTTGAATCGATTTGTTTTCAAAATGTGCACTTTCCCATCCAGTCTTTTGGCATACAGTATATATAGCAGCATCTTCAAAAGCCTCCCGCTCCCGTCCCCCCCCCCCCCCCTTCCCCTCCCCCAAACTCGCACCCAGCCTGTAATCAGTTTAGCAATATTGAATTAAGAGCATGCTTTGCCGTGATCTGTCAAAAACATGGTGCGAGTTTTCAGTCTTGATATGATTGATAGTGAAACGTAATAGAAAGAGAGAGACAGACGCTGATAAAGAACTGAATATACACAAGGGATGGATAGAGAAAGTATAGAAAGACATAAACTAATGATTGATGAAAATTTATTATAATAGTTTGTAAAGTGAAAAGAATTATCAACAAACAAGATACCGTTTTGGTTCTATAAATGTGAATATTATTATTCTGTGTAGAAACTTTGATGGTTGTTCGAAACCGCAACAACGTATACAGAGCATCAGCCAATCTAATCTAATCTTCGAGCCAACTTCGACACTGCTGGGTTTCACTAATTAAACTAAACTACCAAGTCATTATGTGTCTTACGATGGACTTGTGATGTTCGCGAACTTCTTGCGCGTATCTTGCATGGCCCACTCGAGCAGATGGGAAAGAGAAGGCGAAATTGCATTCTCGAATCTCGCGACAAGGAAGCGATCATTCCGATTAGAGTATTGTCGGGAAGCTATTTGTACAATAATGACGTGCAAAATGTCACGTCTTCGAACAGATCAATGATGTCATAGTGCCACTTCGAAATGCACCATATATATATATATATATATATATATAGTATATTCATTTTATTTATTCATATTGGGTTTAACGACGCACTCTACTGATGGCAGGTCTGTTGGCGTCGATGATTGATTTGTGAGATTATGGGATGATTGGTTATTTGATTACGTGTTTTTGGCTAGTGGAAAGGATTTGGTCGTGACCTGTTGTTGATGAAACATCTTGGTATTGACCTGAACGACAGAGGGAAACCACGAAAAACCCCTGTCAAGATGGTCGACCACGGCGGGAATCGAACCCCGGTATCCTGAATGATGGTTCAGTGTTCTAGCCACTCGACCACTCGTATCAGTACTAGTATATCCAAGCTCCTGTAGTATCACAAGGTGATGAATAAAGAGTTCTTGGTTCGATCTCCGTTCACATTTTTTTCTCAAAGAAATTTTCCGATACGGAAAACGTCTAAGCACAGTTGTATCTAGTTGTTTAACAGAGGATATGCACCCCATTCCGTATTTCAAGTTCACTTGAACTTACTGTTCTCTTTTAGAGCCTATAAATATATTTTATTATAGGCCCTATAAAGCACATTTACTATACATAAAACTATGCTACCGGTATTGAAAAGTACATGACGATTACACTTTTAAAAGCATATTCTATAATTCACAGGTGTTGGCGGACGAAGTTAAATATTACAGTAATTGATGTTTAATTGTAATATCGTACGTAACTAGAGTTGTCATATTAGGCCTTCAATCAGTGCTGGATATTTGAAAAGCATAAATGAGAGTGCACAGTGAATGTGCGCTCTTCCTTCAGTGTACAAAATGGTACATGTCAGCTCTTCTAACGAAGTGAAGTTCTGACTTTTTTCTCCAGCTTTTCATGTATGGCGATGGTGCAAATATGTTCTCTCTTCGCTTGTATAACCAACTCAAGATTGCTATACAATATAATGCATACAGCTATGAATACTTATAGCCTTTGACACTTCTACATGTAATTTTATGGAGACGATCTCAGTAACTTACTGTCAGTGTACTAACTCACTGTTAGTAACTCGAGTGAAAACAATTGTCTGCGTTGCCGCTCACCTGATTCATCTCTTATGATGCGCCTATCATTTAGTGGTAGTGCCATGATTTGTGTTCACGCCAACCTGTGTAAAATGCAATCGCCCCTAAAAATTGTGTGCACATTACAACAGGAAGCTCATGCGTGCATTATCTTACGTTGCTAAACATAGCATCAGGTCAATAGCACAGATTCAACAATTGCAGACAAAAGCCATGGATATGGTGAATCCAATGATTAGAGTTAATCTATGTGTTCTGTTTGATTTGTTACAGAGTCACGCACCGGCTATTATAAGAACTCGGTGCTGTTCACAAGCGCTACTTAGTGAGTGCGAGAATCAGATTCTCCAGCCCCCCCCCCCCCCTCCTTGCCCCCTTAAGAACAATTCAAAGATCTCAACCTACCTACAGTTTATACAGTGCCATCAAGTGTGTGTGCGTGTGCGTGTGCGTGCGTGTGTGTGGAAGATTACGTCTTGAATCGAGATATTAATATTATATTGTGAATACGAACGAACGTTTATAATGAAAAAAAAAATAGATGAACGCGAGCGTCATTTTTAATATTCTCATAAGTGTATCATAATAAAAATTTCATTGTCAGCCGTATATTATGATTGAACAATCTATTAATTTATTGATTATCTTCACACAAATAACAATTAATAAAAATCGCTGACATTAAATGTATAGTAATTATTATGTCAGTCTTTTGAATGTATGTTTTTAGAGTCGGCTTATACGTTTTAGAGTAGACGATATTTAGTTCGTGTAATGTAAAGCGATTATTATATTATTCTATTATAAAACAAGTCATTACAAAGACTGTTATATGAATTATCTTAATTATTATAAAACAAATTCGATAATATGTTTGAACAATGTTATATAATACATAACATAGTAAGAAGTTTAAATCAATTGATGTTGATATGAATATAATTAGATAAATAGTTGTCTTCATTATCGGTTATGTGGCACCGTGTTTTCGAATTTTAGGTAAACGTAATTAAGTCAGTGCAGTACTTGAAGAAATAATACAATATTTGGCATTCAACTCAATGAAATCAAGAAATAAAAACCATTACGAAACAATACAGGTAATACAAAAATCGGTAGGGAAACTTTCAATCAATTTATGACTGAATGTATGTAAACATCTTATCAAACATAATAATTGTATTATTCACTATATCAATTCTATGTAGATATGAAAACAGACTGCAATTTTAATGAGTTCAAATGTGATTTGGCAGTTAGTGTATAACATGTGTATAAAATTAAATATATAGGTGTATGAAAGCAAAAATATTGTTGTCAAAGTGTGGAATACTAACGCAAAAAACCATCAGCATCATCACACAGTAATGTGTAGTAGTCATAGAATAATATTATATACCCACATAATAACATTTTAAATCTTGTAAGGAAATCTAGCTTTGTATTGATAATAATGGATTATGATTGTTGTTCTGTGTATTAGCATTTCACATAAGGCGAGGTGGTGTTTCTGGACCCTTAACGGTCACACTACGAGCCTCCCTCTTTCCCAACCATAAGACAAGGTACCCTCAGCACATCCGACACCGTGCCAGATTCATTCAATGCCCAACTCACTAAGCGTTCACCCAGAACACAGTTTGGATCTTGAGAATATCATACCAAATTTTGAAGTAAAGTAGAATCAAAGAAATTCATTCTAATTACCAAGTTGAACAAATCGTTTGACATCGGGTTTGCAGTTGGTCGTCAGTTTTACATGATGTGTTTTACACCTATTCGAGGTGTTGGTATCGCAAACTTATGGATTTTTGGAGCACCACTAGAGGAGGGAAAGTTGGAATAATGATAATTATTATTCAAATTTCTGCAAAAATAAATGTCATTCTCTATACTAATATAAACTTAATTTAAATGAACCTCGAAAGAACAGTCCAGGTCAATGGATGACTCAAGAACAAAATCTATAGGACATATTATGAATGTACTATTGATATAAAATTATCACCATTAAAGAAATTTGATCCAACTAAACGAAATATTGAAACTGATAATTAATTTCAAGATTTCATAACACATGGAGGAACTCTAGGAAGAGATTGAGCCCTGTTACCCACCCCGCTCCTTCCCAAAAAGTATACGGTGTTTAGACAATCAGGTATGTGAAACACGTAATCAATTTCTCAAATTTCGAGTGGGAGCAAAATCATGCATGTTCGAGATTCATACAAATGACCTATCTACATGTATTGCATAGATCGACTACAAGAGAAATGAACTGGCTAACCCCAAAATGCTGATCTATTATCAAACATTATCGGTTGTATTTTAGTCCTTTGTACAAACATTTCCACATTTTACCAATATGTTGATGAGGTTTGTGCTCCAGAAAATACAGTACCGTATAAGATGAAGTCGAAAGAGAATTCTCTTTCACGATTTTCATTATATTTGTCACAATTTGGAAGATTTGTGAGATTGATACATATATATATATATATATATATATATATATATATATATATATATATATATATATATATATATATATATATATATATATTTATATATATATATATATATATATATATATATATATATATATATACATATAAATATATATATATATATATATATATATATATATATATATATATATATATAATTTATAATTTATTGTAATTATTCTTCAGCCTCAAGAAAATAATGTTCAATAGATTGCCAATTACACCAAGCTGTAATAAGGATGGAGAAAATGCTATTGTTTGTGACATGAGCTACAAAAAGGTTTAGATGTAGTTGTGTTGATGGAACTAAAAATGTTCATATTGCCGTACATTGCTTAATTAAATCAAACAGCATTTGTTTATACTTTGTGTTGTCATTAGTAGATAATTCTTCCTTACTAGATCCTAGCTCATTCATCTCCTGAAATTCCAGAGACAGAATAAAACGATGTTATCCTGTAAGTATGGTACGTGCTACATTAGTTATTTCACAATTATTTATTTTATTTATTCAAAAATTACAGCTTTGAACCATTTTACATGTCCGAAGGCAGTTGGTTATAAATACTAGTCCTCATTTTAATAACAGTGCCGACTTTAAGTTTAATGAAATACTAGACAGAACTAAATACAATACAAAACAATACTAAATGCATAGGTACTCGGCTTTATGCTTAACAATCCCACCGATAGCCGTATCAATTGGGGGTACGAATCAGCTGATGATAGATTGAATGATATGTCAACAAAAACCCATGTCTTATGCTGAAATTGAACCCACGCTCAACATCATTAATAATAATAATAATAATTTTTTTTTTTTATTAGTATCGAAAAATCCAATTTCAAATCTTGACTTATTATTTCAGCCAGTTCAACAACATTTAAATCTTGATCAATATTAAATTAATAATCTTGTTTTTACAAGGTTATATGGTGGAGCAGTCCCTCTAGGAAACCTCATCCCGTACGGAATATAGCCTTCTTGCAGTTATTACTAATATTATTATTTGTCTTCAACTTTATTTTATCGTTCGTACGACTGTCACCCAAAAGTGGAGTTTTTTTTATTAACATCAATGTGTGTTTTTAATGCTTCTAAAAAAAAAGAGTTTCTAAAAATGACTGTGCTGTGTGAGTGACGCACCTCTCTCTGTACACACGCGCCTGATACAAATCTATGATTTTCTCTACCGTGCACGGTGCAGACCGGTCCAAGTCTTGCTCATCATCCCCATCTGGCCAAGACCTTGACAACTGGGGTCGAGTCGAGGATGGAACCCATGATGCCCAGATGGAGGCATAGGCTGAATAGACTTGGAGGCGCTGACTCAAACTGTCATGTCTAGCCTAAAATATGAATGTAATTGAATAAGGCATACTCTCATCATCAAGGAGAAAGAAGAAGAAGACTCAGCAGGGAAAATGGTGAAGGCGCCTTTGCACTACAAGGCGCTTTCTCGTGATATCTTATATCAGAGTAATCAAAATTTCCCCATAGAGAAAGAAATAGCCGCTTCCCACAAATGGAATGGTCCAAGTATCCCTAATAGGAGTTTACTGATTTTCATAAATGAATGAATATATATATATATATATATATATATATATATATATATATATATATATATATATATATATATATATATGTATATATATAAATATATATATATATATAATATATAGTTTTACACAATGATATTCCAGTAATTGATTCGCCACTTATGATTTACAAGACTTGTGATTGATAATAGTAATAATAAAATCGAAATCTTGATATACAATAATTGTTTCCCAATTAGGGCTGAGGATGGAGTACACAGAATCTGTTATCATATATTTTGTTTCTTGTTTTTTATTATACTGTGTCATATCGGCAACCCGAATATGGGCAGAAATCTAAATGAAGATTTTACTACTAAGACCGTTCAAAAGAGGCACCTCTTGATTGTTTCAAGACTTCAAGGTGGTCTTGTCACCACATATAAATATCAGCTAGTAGTTTTAATAATATGATTAAAATACATAACATTATATCATTGGATAGAATATATATATACATATATATATATATATATATAAATATATATATATATATATATATATATATATATATATATATATATATATATATATATATATATATATATATATATATATATATATTCAGTGCCTCAGTTGGATTTTCACCTGATCCACACTGCCTGAACGGGTTTATAACAGAACTTCTTGAAACCTCATGTTTGCCGCGTACTCCAGTTTGATTTTAAATCAATTTACACGCTGCCTGCACGGGTTTACAGCAACTTCCTACAACATCATGTTTGCCGCGTGCTTCAGTTCGATTTTTAAATAATTAACACAATACCTGCAAGGGTTCATAGCTAACTTCCTCAACCTCATATTTGCCGCGTCCTTCAGTTGGATTTTGAACAATTTACACGTTCCTTGCAACGGTTTTTGGTTTCTAGCTAAATTTCTCGACCATATGTTTGCCGCGTACTTCAGTTTGATTTTCAATCAATTTACACACTGCCTGCACGGGTTCATAGCTAACTTCCCACTACCTCATGTTTGCCGCGTACTTCAGTCAGATTTTGAAGCAATTTACACTCTACATGCAAGAGTATATAGCTAACTTCCCACTACCTCATGTTTGCTGCGTACTTCAGTCAGATTTTGAAGCAATTTACACACTACCTGCAAGAGTTTATAGCTAACTTCCCACTACCTCATGTTTGCCGCGTACTTCAGTTAGATTTTCAAGCAATTTACACTCTATTATTTATTATTATTTAACTCTTGCAAATGCACATAAATGCGCGGTGGCAAGTTCCCTAAGTACCCCTATCCCACCATCTCCTTAACCCTCTGACGGAATAACTTTAACCTGATGTCATCCCCTTCAAAAACATTTCTACTAAGCCCATTCCAGTCCCTACCTGTCCTATTTAAGAAAGAGAATTTACCGACATCTAATGTAGCCCCCTTTATGACTACCGCTCTATCATGACCCCGCCTACCTCCATACCCTGACTTATTTCTTTTTATCAACTCATGCAGCTCCCCCCACCCCCCCTCTCCCTCCATTACCCTGAAGAAATTACATAAACGATCCTCCTTCCTCCGTATTTCCAATTTCTGCCACCCCAGGTCTCTCATCATCTCAGTTGGACTCTCCAACATTCTTACCCTCTCCCCCCTTTCATTCTCATCCCATTTCCACCTCCTAACCCTACCTGTAACCCTTCTCACAGCAATCCTTTGAACCCTTTCCACATCCCTTATCTCACCTAATCTATAAGGATCCCAAACTGAACTAGCATATTCTACCATGGGACGCACTAACGAGAAATATGCTTTTTCCTTAATCTCCATACCTGCCCCCCTAAGTTGCCTCATTACAAAGTTTAGTGCATTTATACTCTTTTTTACTATTCTCTCAATCTGACTCCCCCACCCTAGACGCCTATCAAATACCACCCCCAAATACTTGTAGTTTTCCACCAACTCCAGCGTCTTCCCTCCTACCTCATACACTACATCTGTCCTTATGTTTCTCTTACCGAATGTGACTAACTTGCACTTTCCTGTATTCAACCCCATCTTATTTGACTGAACGCAACGATTAATTGCCGCTAAATCTACCTGAAGAGCTACTACATCCTCCTCTGTAATGATTTCCCTATATAACACACAATCATCTGCAAATAACCTTATTTTCGAATCAACAACACTAGTCAGATCATCTATATATAAATCAAACAATAAGGGACCCAAAACACTACCCTGTGGAACTCCTGACGTAACCTTAGTCTCACTTGAAACCTCTGAACCCACCCGAACTCTTTGCACTCTATCCTGAAGAAAGTTTCCAACCCAATTAACCAACCCAGCATTCCCAACGGACATTTTTAACTTCCCTAATAATATATTGTGATCTACCTTATCAAAAGCCTTCTCGAAATCTAAAAACACTGCATCAACACGTCCCCCCCTATCAACTACCCCAGCCAACTCTTCTGCAAAACCTAACAACTGCGTCTCACATGAATAACCCTTCCTAAACCCATGCTGCACTTCTGAAATACTCCTTCTTTCATCTACCTTCTCCACTACTCTCTTTATAACCACCCTTTCCATTATCTTACACACATGCGATGTTAAACTAATTCCCCTGTAGTTGTCTACCCTACCCCTTTGCCCTCCCTTTGAAATTGGAACCACCTCCGCTTTTTTCCAAACTTGCGGTACTCTACCTGCTGTGAGTGAAGCTTGAAACAACCTTAGCAAATAAACTTTAGCAACATGCAAGATTTCATAGATAACTTCCTCAACCTCATGTTTGCCGCGTACTTCAGTCAGATTTTGAAGCAATTCACACTCTACATGCAAGAGTTTATAGCTAACTTCCTCAACATCATGTTTGCACCGTACTTCAGCTAGATTTTAAAGCAATTTACACTCTACCTGCAAGAGTTTATAGCTAACTTCCTCAACCTCATGTTTGCACCGTACTTCAGCTGGATTTTAGAGCAATTTACACTCTACATGCAAGAGTTTATAGCTAACTTCCTCAACCTCATGTTTGCACCGTACTTCAGCTAGATTTTGAAGCAATTTACACTCTACACGCAAGAGTTTATAGCTAACTTCCTCAACATCATGTTTGCACCGTACTTCAGCTAGATTTTAAAGCAATTTACACTCTACCTGCAAGAGTTTATAGCTAACTTCCTCAACCTCATGTTTGCACCGTACTTCAGCTGGATTTTAGAGCAATTTACACTCTACATGCAAGAGTTTATAGCTAACTTCCTCAACCTCATGTTTGCACCGTACTTCAGCTAGATTTTGAAGCAATTTACACTCTACATGCAAGAGTTTATAGCTAACTTCCTCAACCTCATGTTTGACGCGAACTTCAGTTGGATTTTAAAGCAATTTACACACTACCTGCAAGAGTTCATAGCTAACTTCCTGCAACATCATGTTTGCCGCGTACTTCAGTTAGATTTTAAAGCAATTTACACTCTACATGCTAGATAGAGTTCAAAGCTAACTTCCTACAACATCATGTTTGCCGCGTACTTCAGTTAGATTTTCGATCAATTTACTTGCTGCCTGCACAGGTTTATAGCTAACTTCCCACTACCTCATGTTTGCCGCGTACTTCAGCTCACCTCAGTTGGATTTTTCTCAATTCTTCATTATTCTCCAAAAGTCGATTTCTATCAGGTAAGCAGAATAGTTTCAACTAAATTCAAGCTCGCAGTAATACTACTCTGATTCAATTTATTGTTTTAGAGAAATGACCTAGTGATTATTGTAGCTTCTTTTTTCTTCTAATCAATAATGAGCAGGAAAGAAGTAGGATAGGAGAAATGAAATTATGCAAATATTAGAACAGATATTCTTTATTCAGACTCTATATTGTACCAATCTGGAAAAATAAAATGTCAATACAATTATTTCTTATTCGTGAGACAGAAATGTGAAACAGGAAATTCGAATCAGAATATAGACACAAAATATATTCATGTACAGAGATAGAACAATATATATATATATATATATATATATATATATATATATATATATATACATATATATATATATATATATATATATATATATATATATATATATATATATATATATATATATATATATATATATATACATAAAAATAATAACATTGCATTTATTGCAAAGCTACCAAACTCTTCTTCAAATTGCAAAGATATTTTCACAATAGAAGAAGAGTACATATAAAAATCAGAGAAGAAATGAAAATAAAATATAGGGGAAACCAAGTATATTATATAGCATACTATTCACACTATTCTCTACTGATCATCTAGCTGACGTTTACACAGCAAGTGTAACACGAGTCAATAGCCATACCTGCGCTCTTTGAGTGTGAAGCCAAGATCCCGCGCTGCACGCACTTGTATGACGACCACTAGTAGAGAAGTGCATGGTAGGTGGCTCCTACTCTACATGCATAGCTTTGCCCCATACACAGTTGGACCACCAAAAATAAAAAGTTAACAGTATAGCTTCAAGATTCTGTGTATTACATATTTCATTAGCTTTTTTGTTGTCAACTGTATTTCATATTTTGTTTACACAATATTAGTCAGCCCGCACACAAGAACTTCAGTTCTTACGCGGGCTTCACATTATTATCATATAATCCTCTCGCCAATAGTTCAGCAAACCTAAATTACAACTTCATACTGTTTACTTCCATTCAGTGTATTCTTGATCGTGTATGTTTTTGTATGTATTGTTTGGTTAAGACATGTGAATAAAATGATTTAAAATTGAATTGAAATTGAGGTGCCGACTTTTAAAAATTCCGAAGGTTGCTTGCTCACAGTGAAGCCAAAACTTACACACCCCAATGGGAGGTGAGAGGGTGGGGGAGGGCTCCTACCTAGCTCCGCAGGAAATTGTTTGGAAAATCATATTTGCTTAAATATTGCTGATGTAATTGCAATAGGTTTAGATATAAACCAGTTTTGAATTCGGGCATATCTACGCCCCCCCCCCCCCCCCGCAGCTCGTCGTTTGCCTCCTCGAGGTAAAAACATCAAGCACTAGGTATATAATGTAATTTTTTAGAAACTTGTATTTCGGTTCCCCCCCCCCCCAAAAAAAACACAAAAGCTCCCCTGCAACAAAATCTCTGAATTCAACACTGGGTATAACTAAACTCACATACAAGTAGGTTCTATACGTTATTTGTTGTATTACAATCCAGCAACAATTAGCTCTTCATTAAATAAATTTTAAAATTCAATTTCAACAGTCAACAATATCTTCATAATCCTAATTTTCATCATCGTTGACCCAGCTCTTTTTTGGGTGACTTCTCTTGAATGACCATCATTCATTGGTTTTACAGGTACGGTACCTAATTCAATAGAAGACCCCTCATAAAATAGATTTCGATAACAGTTGTGAATACTGGAAAATCATTTTGAAATTACATGTCAATTTAATTATAGTCTGTTATATTGATTCAACAGTAAACTGTTGCTGAAATCTGGTGATCTGGCTCTGAACCCGGAAAAGGGTGCTTTGGATTCTGAGCACCCCAGTCGACAGTTGCGATTGTCCCCAAAATACAGGTTTTAGTGGTAAAGTCCTTGGAAACTAAAACTATCCTATTACTGTAACAGCAGTAATGAAAAAAAATTGAATTTTGGCAACTCAGTACTTACACATTTTATAGTCTGTATACAGTATAGCTTGAACTGAAAGTAGATGACTATTCCATTTCCTGTGTGCCTGTTACCTGTCAAATCATATACATCGATATCCATTCATCCTAATTCATTCATCTTGGAAGCACAGTTTGACTTTTAATACAGAGTTTCTAATCACTGATAAATAATAGAATGGAACAGTCGACGACTCGCAGTCTCCGTCCCCTTGACGTCACAAATCATACCGTCCAATTGACGGGGCTGTTAGAACTGTAGTGAAATTCAAATATCCAATCAGGGTATCTTCAAATGACCACAAATGATATAGATCCAACTGGTCTACAGGTGAAGCCACGCCTATTTCGAGTCGTCAATTGTTAATCGATCACTGGCAAGTGCACGTCAATTCATTATCGAGAGTATTATTGCAACTGACATAATTATTGTAACAGACTCAAAATTATTTCATCATTATTATTTCAACTTACTTGGATTATTGTTATTAGATTGTCTCTGGCTGACTTTTTTCAACTTAATTTTATTAAATATGTCACTTATCTATTGTGATTTCAACGGACAAATAAACTAAGGAAAAAAATTCTTTGATAATCGATGAAAAAAAAAAAAAAAATATATATATATATATATATATATATATATATATATATATACATGCTGCATGCAGTATTAATAACATGATAAATGGGCCAGAAAATCATTACCAGCATACCAAATATGGTAAATGAGAGAAATATCAGTCTAACCATATATATATACACTGGCGTCGGAACCGGGGGCAAGGGGGGGCTTTTGGCCAAAGGGAGGGCAAGAAAAATGTCTTGCAAGACGCAATTTGTCTCGTTGTTTCCTGTTGAAACCCACTTCGTTAAAATTAGCTGTCATTTTTTTTTTTAACTTATATTTGTTCATTAACTTATCATAAGTTGATACATTATTAAATGTTGATTGGGCCTATAAATCTGTCACAACTCAATTCGAAAACTGCCGTGACACATCACACATGTGTAATTCGAAAACTGCCGTGCCATGTCGCGGGCGAACAGGCACACACACGGGTGCCCGCTGCACTGAAATGAGAGATGACTGATCAACATAAAACTTTTTTACGCATTTCACATAATTCAACACTTGACCTATAGTTGTATAGTTTTGAGGCACAATGGATCGGAGATCGAACATTTTCCTGTAGAAAACACGAGAGGAAGATGCAAGGAAAAAGTTGTATTCAATTTATTTAAAATCAGGAAGTGAGTAATACTTTCTTTTTGTAAGGTTGTACGACGTCATATTCAAAAAAGCGCGATTCAAGTATATCCAAAACGCCTCAAAACTATACAATATCAAGTTAGATTATATGCAAAGTCTCATCAAAATGTTTACCTCTGTTTGAAGTGTGGGGTGCGAACAAAAAAAAACGTTTTTGTTCACAGGTACGGTATAAAATCACATGTTCGATTAGGCCTACTCTCATTCAATTATTTTTCTGAAACTCCGGATTTATTCATAAGAACATTACTGGGACGTAATTATAGGGGGTTCAAAACTTCAAGGGAGGGCGCACGACCCACCAATCGACATTTTCGCCCCCAATAATTTATCCTCTTTCAAAAATATGTAATGTTGACCTACGAATAAAAACACAATAAAATATCATTACTTATTACTATGAATTGAATCAGTATACACTCTACTACTTCACACTTCCTTTTTTTTAGATGATGATTCAATCATCAGATTTCAAAACTACTCGTGAATCGCAAAAATCACTTGAAAAATGACCATATTTAAAAAAAAAAACACTGCTGGGAATTTTGCTGGGAGGAATCGCGAAAATGACTTCGAAAATGTCCATAATGATTATACTATTGAAAATAACTTTGGTGATGTCCATAGTGATTCAATCATTGGACTCCACAACTGCTTGTAAATATCAAAAATCAATTATAAATGACATCTCATTTCGAAAAATGCCCTGCGGGGCTTCGCTGGGAGAAATCGCGAAAGAATAACATCGAAAATGTCCATGATGATTCAATTATGAGACTCTGAAACCATTTCTGAATTGCAAAAATCACTTGAAAAAATGTTCATATTCTCAAAAATTCCCTGCGGGGCTCTGATGGGGGACTTCCGCCCCCCCCAAACACCCTTTTCGCGCGCGGCAGGTGTCCAGCTCTGGGTGGTCATTTTATTTATGTAACCTGTGCGCCCCTCCAATACACAAATTCTAGCAACGTCCCTAAAAAAAACAAATAAATATTCACAGAGATTTCATTTTATTCGTGAAATCAGATACAACGAAAAACGAAACGATTCTTGAAAACCCCTTGAGCAACTCATACTAAAAATATTTGTGGCACTTTGAAAAGTCTTCCCCCCCCCCCCCCCCCCCCTATGACCCCATGGTCAGGAATTGGTCTTGCCCCCCCATCTTTCAAAACGTTCCGACGCCCCTGTATCTGTATATATATATATATATATATATATATATATATATATATATATATATATATATATATATATATATATAAATATATACATATATCTATATCTATATATATATCTATATACGGATATATATGTATATATATATATATATATATATATATATATATATGTATATCTATTATCTCTCTCTCTCTATATATATATATATATATATATAAGTATATCTATATCTAGATATAAATATATATATATATATATATATATATATATATATATATATATATATCTATACATATATATATATATATATATATATATATATATATATATATATATATATATATATATATATATATATATATATGTATAGATATAGATATATATATTCATATATATATATATATATATATATATATATATATATATATATATATATATATATATATATAGAGAGAGAGATGACAATTTATTGACGGCTGTCCGCATAGCGGGATACCAAAATGGTACAGCGTAATATAGTCAATACAATATAGTACAATGGTTATTTACAAAAGTGATAAAAAATTGAATACAGAAAAATCCTGAAATATTATAAAACTAACTTAATTGAGGGTAAATAACAAAAGTATGAAAAAAATATGAAAATGGAACAAGGTAATAGAAAAAGAAGGTATTATTAATATTATTAAAATGATTGAAATTATTTGAAAGAATATAAATGGTGCTGTAAAAGACCTACCGAATCTATCAAAACTGAGTTCACAATATTTCTTAATAATACCTTCTTTGGGATATATATATGTATAGATATAGATATATATATTCATATATATATATATATATATATATATATATATATATATATATATATATATATATATATATATATATAATCCATATCTATCTATCTATCTATCTATCTATCTATCTATCTATCTATCTATCTATCTATCTATCTATCTATCTATCTATCTATCTATCTATCTATCTATCTATCTATCTATCTATCTATCTATCTATCTATCTATCTATCTATCTATCTATCTATCTATCTATCTATCTATCTATCTATCTATCTATCTATCTATCCATCTATCCATCTATCTATATCTATATCTATATCTATATCTATATCTATATCTATCTATATATATATATATATATATATATATATATATATATATATCTATATATCTATATATATATATATATATATACATATATATATATATATATATATATATATATATATATATATATATATATATATATATACATATATATATATATATATATATATATATATATATATATATATATATATATATATATATATATATATATATATATATATATATATACAGTGGTCGAATTGGGAAATTTCTTATGAGGGAATGGTAACTCGAATCACAAAAGGAAGCGCTAATAGGATAAATGGGGGCTGGGGGGAAGAGGCCCCAACAAAGCCCCGCCGGGAAAATGTGAAATCATGTTTTTTATCCTGTTTCCCAAGTTTTGGAAGTGTAGGTGGTCATACACTATTTTGCTATATGCAGGGACGTCGTTAGGATATGTGTATTGGGGGGGGGGGGGGGGGGGGCGCATGAATGTGAAATGACCATTCAAATGGAAACCTGCCACGCGCAAAAAGGGGGAGCAGAGCCCCGCAGGTAAATTTTCAAAATATGGACATTTTTCAAGAGATTTTTGCAATTCACGAGTGGTTTTGGAGTCATATAATTGCATCATTATGGACATTGTCGAAGCTATACTTTTGCGATTTCTCCCAGCAAAGCCCCACAGGGAATTTTTTTAAATAGACCCATGTCATTTTTTGAGTGATTTCTGATATTTACAAGCGGTTTTGGAGTTCAATGATTGAATCACTATGGACATTACCAAAGTTATTTTTAATAGTTTAATCATTATGGACATTTTCGAAGCTATTTTCGCGATTTCGCCCAGAAAAATTCCCACCAGTGATTCTTCTGAAATGTGGTCATTTTTCAAGTGATTTTCGTGATTCACGAACAGTTTCGGAATCTAATAATTGAATCATTATCGAAAAGAAAAAAGGAAGTGTAAAGTAGTCGAGTGTATACTGCTACAATTCATATTAATAAGTCATGAACTCATCATATTGCATTGTGTGTTTATTCGTAGGCCAACATTAAATATTTTCAAAGGAGGATATTTTATTGGGGAGGCGCAAATGTCGATTGCGGGGGGGGGGGGGGGGGTCGCCCCTCCGAGACCCCCAACGACGGCCCTGACTATGTATTCAAGTGTTTTATGAATTAAATCAATTATTAGGATAGGCTTCACGATAATGAAGCGAGGAGGAACCAATATTGTATATATAACATAACGATGAGTCAACGCCTCACCGGTGAATTATACCGCGAAATGTGCATGTTTTCGCACAAAAGTAGGCCTACCGCGAAACTGGTTAACTGGAGTATGAAGTATAATATGTAAATACACGCAAATTACGCGAGTAAAACGCTAGATTTCAAAATTACTGTTAACAAACCATTAATTAATAATCAAGATACTATATAGGAGGAAAACTAATAACTGGAATGGTATTGTTTTTAAAACACGTAAGAAAAA
Organism: Brachyptera risi; assembly: GCA_964007535.1. NCBI lineage: Eukaryota > Metazoa > Arthropoda > Insecta > Plecoptera > Taeniopterygidae > Brachyptera > Brachyptera risi. Next base: position 17,887,128 of record OZ023327.1, on the reverse strand, counting down.
TATGAAAATAGATTATTAAAAAAAAAATTATTTCAGGGGGGATGGTGTATGCCACCTTCTCTCTTTGGGGGGATGGTGTAAGCAACGTTTTCTCTTTGAGGGGGATGGTGTGGGGTTGGGGGTGGCATCCCCACGCCTCCCCCCCTCAATTCGATCACTGTATATATATATATATATATATATATATATATATATATATATATATATATATATATATATATATATATATATATATAAATAAATAAATAAATAAATATATATATATATTTATATATATATATATATATATATATATATATATATATATATATATATATATATATATATATATATATATATATATATATATATCCATATATACATACATCATACATATTTATATATATATATATATATATATATATATATATATATATATATATATATATATATATATATATATATAATATATATATATATATATATATATATATATATATATATATATGTATGTATATGTATATATATATATATATATATATATATATATATATATATATATATATATATATATATATACATATATATATATATATATATATATATATATATATATACATATATATATATATATATATATATGTATATATATATACATATATATATATATATATATATATATATATATATATATATATATATATATATATATATATATATATATATATATATATATATAGATAGATATATATAAATATATATATATATATTTATATATATACATATATATATACATATATATATATATATATATATATATATATATATATATATATATATATATATATATATATATATATATATATATATATATATATTTATATATATATATATATATATACATACACATATATATATATATATATATATATATATATATATATATATATATATATATATATATATATATATATATATATATATATATATATATATATATATATATACATAATATATATATTGAATGGTCAGAGGAATAAAAATTCTAATATAAAAAACATGAATCATTTCCTTATTTATAACACGTTTTAAGGACGCACTTTAATGAGAACTAAGGTTTGTTGGTGTCTGTGAATGACGATGCTGATGGGAAATGAGATAAGGTTATTTTATGTGTTTTGGTCAGTGAGAAGGAAGCAGTCGTGGCCTGTTGTTAAGGAGCCATCCGAGTATCCACTCGAACGAGAGAGGAACACCACCATGCACTCCTGTCCAGATGGTGATAGGAATCGAACCCCAGTTTCCTGAATGTTTTTTTTTTCTTTATCATCAGTTTTGTACATACAAATAAAAACACTGAACAGTCAAATACTATCCACAAAGTCTTCAAGGGAGACTTGGCTGTGGGAAGAAAAAAATTAAATCATATCTGTATATTGCTCAGCTCTAGATTTTATACATTAGTTATGTATGGTGATTGAGAAAATATAAACATAATTGATAAATTAAATGGCAATAAAGAATATGAGTGGAAAAAAAAAGAAATATGATCTATACGATGGACTATTATTCACAAAAGAATGATTTGAAATTACACTGATTAAGAGATTGACTTAAATATCACAAGAGATACAATAACAAAAATACCAATGAAAAATAAATATGTGATCTACAAATACATAGAATGCGAATGTGAGAAATTTAACCTTGAGGTGGCTTGGTTGGTGCAACATGTAGTGAAGAATATATAAATACAGTGGATGATACAATAAAGCATAATATTCAAAATGAGGAACAATATTATAAACAGCACGAATGTCGAAACAAAAAAGAACAAGAAGGTTTCAAGTCATAATTATCACTTATCAAAATACGAAGCATCACATCAAAATAATAGCAATATGAATTGAAACTGATAGGAGACCACAGATGATAAAAAAAACTTATTGAAGTTACAACAAAAGAATAATAAAAGAAGCAAAAGAAGCATAAATTATTTTATTGATTAACCATGTTTTAATTTCTAGTTTGACACTTTTATAAGAAATAAAATTATGTGAATTAGAAGGAATCTGATTGAATTTAGCGGGTTCAGAGTATTCGAGACGGTGTTTACCATATTTATTTATAAAAGTAGGAATATTAAAATTTCCAAGAAGCCTATATCTAGTGTTAACTTTATGATCATTCAATATCTTATAAGTAGGGTCATAATAATATTTCAGAATAAATTTATAATCAAATAAGTAAGTGACGGGGAGAATATTACAGTATACTGAAATAATGCAGGCATGTCTTTATCAATAGTAATTTTAACCTGAACGGGTGTTATACATTTTATCATGCTGATTTGGAGATTAAGAATTTGTTGCAAATGTGAGTTTGAAGCGTCACCCCAAGCTAAAATACCATATGAAATTAAAGATTCAGCCAATGCTAGATAAACAGTGCGCAGCAATTGAAAAGGTAAAATGAATTTGAGTAGGTATAATTTGAAAGCACAAGAACGAAGTTCATTACACAAAATATTTATATGAGGTTTCCATGTAAGATGGCTGTCAATTGTTAGACCTAAATAAACATGATTTGATACATTTTCTATTTTAGTAATGCAATTTAAACAATTACTACCCTTACTCAAACTATGTAAACAGTGATAAGAATGATAAATAGTATCAATAGTAATATTTTTGTCTCTATTTTTCAACGATCTGATGTTCAAATGAATAATAACAAAGCCCCCTGCGGAGGTCAACCAACAATCCAAGTCAGCCACAACAAGCCGTTTATGAGTAACCTGGTTACATACATCGTAATTTAAATCATGCTCAAGGTCTAGCATGTATTGAATATATATTACCTAAATGAATATAAACAGATTATGCAATGCCCAAATGCAAGAGAAAAACACTACACAAGTTACTTGATCTTGATTAGATCAATAACCTTATTTATCTTCAATACTTCGGATGACTCGTCTTTCTTTACAAGAATATGACCACGATTCACCCAAGCAAATTTATAACCGACTTCCTTGGCTTTAGATCTTACTTTCCAAAAAAGTTTTTTATAAAACGGGGAGAGATTCTCGTTGATATACACTCTGCTACTGCCGACCTTGCTATTTCTTCCAGTTACCTCGTTACTTGTTCGAGCGTCTTTCCTCTTGAAGATGAAGTGATCTTGCGCCTTCCTGCTTGCTAGTTGTACAATGATGTTAGCAGGACGACTTGGATTTCCAGACTTCAAGCGGAGAGCTGCGTCAATGCCGTATTCGTTAAGCGGGATGCCTAGCGACTCAGCCAAGTTAAGAACGATATCTTCTATGTTTTCGCCAGCAACCTCTTCTACGTTTACGAGCTCAAAATTATTACGCCTACCATATTGTTCAAGAGAATGAACTTCATAACTCAAAAGTTCTATATGTTGATCTTTTTCTTCGCACTCTTTTTTCAAGGTCACGACAGTATTATTATAAGTTCATTAAACTCAGAAGTAAGCTCTTCCTTGAATTTTTTAAAGTCGTCACTCAATGATTTGAAATTTTCACTCATATCGGAGCGTAAATCAAACAAAGATTTGGCCACACCCACGTCGCCGAACTTGAAAGTCTCACTGTCAATGGGCGTACTATTTCCAGACTTCTTTCCTTCTTTGCATTTGTAACACCTCCACAAAGATTTGTTCTCTTTTGATTTTATATTAAATGCCGATTTCTGCACAGACGCACACTTGAAATGATACGCAGTATCGCAACCTTCACACAAAGCAAAATCGCCTTCTTTGGGTAACTCACCATTACATTTACCACACAACATAACTCTGACGTATGATATATATTTACACAGCGGAGCGGAGTTGACACACGCCCGTTCACTACCTGAGCGACCGCGGTTCAGCGTGCCTTTAATAATTACCAACTGGTGAGAACTAAATTGTTATTAAACCATATTAGGCATATAACAGGGTGACCAGACGTACCGATTTCCCCGGGATTGTCCTTGTTTTGAACTTTCTGTCACGGCATCCTGAAAAGTTCTCTCGGAACCATCAAATGTATAAGTTTTATCAAATTGCAAAAAATATATATAATAACTGGGTAGGCCCATCGTTCGTACATTAAAATTCTTCTCATACTTCATTTTCATTTTGAATTTTGATAACCGCTATTCACACGTCTACACAAATCATTTCGTAGAATTACAGGGAGTTGGTAAAATATTTGCTCGTTGATCCATGGCGGAACGCAGACTTTCGTTGCGTTTCTATCCAATACAAAGTCCAACCATGACAGCATTGCATTCAACAAAAGCAATTTCTCCGTCTCATCATCTTCAAGTTGTAATTAGTAACCACCTTGCAATTCAGCAGTGTCTGTATAGAGTGAGAGAGTATTTAGTTTTAATTATGAAGACACAAAAGTCTGTATTTAACGATAATTCACAAAACGAATGGCAATACATGAAAAAGGTGCAATATTTGTTGAATCCCTTTTCAAATTTTATATCAAATTTAAAAAAAATTACTATCCAACGTGGGTTCTATTCTACACGGTATAAAGTTGTACGCAATTACTATATGGAAAATAACATCGTCATGATTTTATGACAAGAAAAACACATCCAAAACATAACTGGAAGACTGCAGATTTCAAAAATGTGTTTTCCTTTTTTGAATATGGTCACACCAGCTTGGCTGATATTTTAGCAATCTGGCCAGCATCAAGTTGACAGATTTGTATAAGTCTCAAACACGGCTCCCTATGTTTACATGTAACCATGATGATTGTACTCCTATTGGTCAATTATATATGCTATGGTACAAAATGCCAGATTATATTAGATAGATTAGATGCTAGATTGCTAGATAGATTTGGTAAATTCTCTTTCTTGAATAGGACAAGTAGGGACTGGAATGGGCTTAGTAGAAGTGTTTTTGAAGGGGATGAAATTAGATTAAAGTTATTCTGTCAGAGGGTTAGGGAGGTGGTGGGATAGGGGTAGTTAGGGAACTTGCCACCGTGCATTTATGTGCAATTGCAAGAGTTTAAATAATAATAGATAATTATAACAATAAATGATTGTATGTCAAGATATCAATTTCAATAATGATAACAAATTTCATATGAGTGACTAGAAAACTAGAAATGTTGGTCATATTTAAAAATATTTTTATTTAGATAACCAATTGATACACAGATACAAATCCATCTATATTTACAACCCATAACTATTACTGGAGAATCATTACAGAAACGTATACTTCTAGGTATGATAGAGAGGTAGCTCTGTTTTGGCATGAAACATACAGTAGTACAATCAATAATAATTGTCAAACACTGTAACAGTGAGCTACATTGCTTATCATATGTATAATAATCACAGCTGACAGTGTACAATTTGTATGGCATTTTATTGTCACCTGAAAATCGATCATCGGAAGAAATCCCAATAACTTCCGTGAACCATGGAACCATGGAATTATCACAATGACTCGAAAATAGATCACTTCTGAGTTTCAAGTCTTTTGACAGGCCATTTACACGTATCAAGTCATTCAATGGACCAAAGTTGCCCTAATTGATATCACATAATATATTCTATCCTGCATAGCTACATTATCAGTATACAATAATTAATACCCCAACATTTATCCCGAGAGATCAAGAAATACAATGTAGCAATATATTTGTTTATTCATATTGGGTTTAACGACGCACTGTACTGATGACTTCAATCTATTGGCGTAGGTGAATGATATATGAGATGATGGGATGATGAGATGAAAGGTTATTTTATTAGGTGTTTTTGAATAGTGGGAAGGAGTTGGTCGTGGCCTGTAGTCAAGGAACCATCCCAATATTGACCTGAATGAAAGAGGGAACCCACGAAAAACCCACTCAAGATGGTTGACCATGGCAGGAATCGAACCCCGGTCTCCTGAATGATGGTTCAGCTTACTAACCACTGGGCCACTCGTCTCAGTAGTAGCAATATAAAGTAGGCCTACTGCATAATCCAAATTCCGAAAAAAATAATACGGATTTCCCTTACCGGAATTGTGGTGAAAATATATTTTATTGTAGAAAATAGAATTACTTATTGATTAGGATTGATTTTGGAAGAATCTACTTAAATACATGAACCTACATACAGGTACAATTTATATAATCTGCCCCCAAATAAGAATAATGAAACTTTTAGTCATATTAGTTCACCTACATGCCAACTGCCATCAAGAAACTAAAAAATAAATTAAGTAAAATTAACAGGCCATTGAGTATATGTGAGGATGGACAGCAGAAAATATTTATACAAATAAACAAATCAAATAATTGAAAAAAAACTTTAGCAGCAGTCATGCTGTTACGTTAAGATTTTTAATTGGCTCAAATTATGAAAACTGGCTGTGGCTGAAAGCTCTGAAATTCGCCTAGTCAACATGCTAGTTCAACTTGATACGTCACATAGTTGATGACGAATGTTGCATATAGATAACCGATCAACTTGGTAGTTCATAACAAACAAAAGTGTATGCTAGTTTCATGTTCTAGCCGACTAGATCAAAATGGCAGTCACTACGGGGGAAGTGTGAATTGAATGTAGGCCTAAGTAAATATACAAATATGATTATTCCAATTATATTCAACTTGTGGCATTCAGGTACGACTAAAACTACATAAATATGGCAATTTAATGATTTTTTCAACTTAAACGGTGCTTCATGTGTTATATCGGACATCATTTTTAGGAAAACTGTGAATGCTGGTCATAACCTCACTTTTTCAAATACACGGATAACTAATTAATTGGAAGGCCGTGAGCAGTTTAATACGGTAACTTCTACGCTTCATAGTCGAGATAGTCAACAACTGTTTGAAAGGTAGTAGGACATAAAAGGTAAGAGTATGGGAAAGGAGGCTAGTGCATACTAGAATCATACTTAAAAACTTTCAGCCACAGCCTATGTCATGTTATGTACGGTGAGAATGACATTGAAATATATTTTCTGTGAAAATCTGCATTCTTACCAAACTCTAAAGGACAAGTATTTCAGTAGCCAGACTGTCGTTCTTGCCGATAATCACTACTGTTAACGATGCTACCAACTGCTAGGTCATTTGGGAGTACGAATGAGCGGAAGATAGATGAATGTTTACAAAAACCCTTGCCTCAAGCGGAACTCGAACCCATGCCCATCTAGACTTCGGTTTCGAAGGCAATTCCCCGACTGACTGATCCAGATGGGCAGTCTAATCGTTCTTGTCCAACTGGTGAGAATTAAATTGTTGTTAAACCATATTAGGCCTATATTAGGGTGACAAGACGTCCCGGTTTACTCGGAAGTGTCCTAGTTTACCCGGAAGTGTTCTTGTTTTGAACATCACTAAATAATTAGTATAGTAATATATGAATTGGTTAGAAAATAGAAAGGGAAAAAAAGAGGTTTTTAGTAGAAATACTCATAGTGGAGAGCCCATTGATAGAACCAGATGATTATACAAACACATGAAATTTTTACAAATTACTCGACGTTTCGGCTATTGCCTTGGTCACTGTTGAGTAGTGATAGTAATGATGACGATGAAGAAAGTCTGCTTGTTCAGGTAGGTGTTGGATGGATAGGGAAGAGGTGTGGGAATTATCTGTAAAAGGTGTAAAGTAAAAGAAAACAAGAAGTTGAAATTGCAGTTAGCGGAGGGAGGGAGATGGGGGGAGGGTTATCGCTGATATAGGGTAAAATCTGCTATGAATATTTCTACTTACTAGGAAAACGCCATATATGTGTTGTTAGACGAGCAGATATGTTGATTGCCAAACTTTTGCCTACATTTGCCAATTGGGTGACATTCAAGTTATAAATGGGTAAAAACTGCTTCGTGGTACCAATTTAGCACATTTTATGTTTTTTCTTCAAAATGGCTGACCCGATCAAGCTGAAAATTTCCAGAAATGTGTTTCAAGATGTAATTCAACTTCACGCAAAATTTCATTTTTTCGAAAATGAAAATATTTTTCTCTTTTTTTTCCGCTGTGTTATTCTAATGGGTATTTTTGAAATTTCTAAAATTCATAAAAATAAAAAGTTACCACCCGATAATGCCACAAAACAATACAGATCTAAGTTAGATGAGGAACCATGATGAAAAGATGTTTGGAGTTGATAGCTGTAGCCGTTTGACCTGTGGAGAACCGAGAAAAAAACATAAAAAAAACAACATAAAAACGAACACCAATTTTTTTCAATATGTCAAATTGAATCCTCGCTAAAGCTCGTCTAATAAACCTTGGTAAGCTGCTGGCTGTTCTTCCTTTTCTTTCTACTCAATGTATATATCCAGTCTCAGACTATTTTCCTACATACACCTAGTATTATGTAACATCAGTGCATCTTCGATGCATCGTTCCCAGATCCATCATTTTCCCGTTTCTATCATTCGCTTTGTCCCATGTCCCACCCTAGGTTGAATGCTAAATTTTCCTCGATGGATCGTTTTCCTGCATGCATGGTTATAGATAGAGGTTTCACTGTACACATGAACGATGAAACTTCTGGTCATGTCAAGCAATAATAAAACAAAACTCACCCTCACTTTTTCCTCCGCACCTTTCTCATCCTACACCCCTATAGTAATGCGCCACATTGCTATGAAGCACGCTGGATTGAAATATGCGACTGTCTGTTGTCCTGACCGTAACCCAGTAACATAGTGGACTGGGTACTCATTGCAGGCGTAGGCGAGGGGAATGGAAGTGTGCACGGGGACTCAGTTTCATTCAGCCATTAGAGAGAAGTGTCTTGGTAGTATATCTTACGTCAATAGGGCAGTAAAGTGGGCTGTGGCGCGGAAGGATAGGGTTCTAAGTGAGGTTCATTCTTATGGGTAATAGCACGCACATGATTTTAAAACTGTCATAACTTCTAAACTACTAACACTATGGCTAAACCAGTTAGCCTACAATGTTCAGTAAACTGTTATCTTTACGATGAGACACATTCATTGTATCAAACGCCTAGTTAATTTAAACAATTGGATGATAAAAAACATGTTGTAATTGCAACGTCGAAAACTAACGATAGCCGTGCACGTAGGAGTGCACCCGCATGACGGTCAAAGCTTAATGTTGCAACATCTGTTTTGCGATGATGCCAAGCGATACCTAGCAAGCTGCTAGTAAGTCTCTTGAGAACACGGCCACTGTGAGAATTCCGATGCAACTATCTCTCTCTTTCATTAGCTTGGCGACATCGCAATTACAGCATGTTTTTTATCATCCAATTGTTTAAATTAACTAGGTGTTTGATACAATGTATGTATCTCATCGTGAAGATAACAGTTTACAGAACATTGTAGGCTAACTGGTTTAGCCGTAGTATTAATAGTTTAGAAGTTATGACAGTTTTAAAATCATGTGCGTGCTATTACCCATAAGAATGAACCTAAATTAGAACCCTATCCTTCCGCACCACAGCCTACTTTACTGCCCCATGATACAACTTGGACCCGACTGTATATTTACAGTAAATAATCGTATAATTAAAGGACACCACAACCCTGAAACTATATTTCAATGAATAATGACAGTATTTATTTCCCTGATTTAAAAGAAAACTAGAAATCATCATCTTCATTTCAGAAATAAAATGGATGTTTTTGTCCTCCAGAGACCATGACGTAGACATTACTATTCTGTAGGGTTGCCAACAATAATCGATATATCATTATGGATCAATATTTTTTCAAACGATACGATAATCGATTTAATTTCGGCGATGCGATATCAATATGATCATTTTCAATCATCGAAATGAACATTATTTCCTTTACAAACTAATTTTTTCCCTTTACGTAATTGCTCCAATCAGTGCATGTGGCGTGAAAGTTCTTGGAAAGCCAATGAGAAATGCTGTTTGCATTGACGTCAGAGTTGGTATGCGCATATATGACAAGAATATAGACTACTGCGCGGTCAATTGGCGCTCGGCCGTCTCGAGTCGGAGACGTTTTTCACACTACGTTGTAGTCAACGAGTGGTCCTCAAGGTCAGACGACGTCAGACCACACACAGTAGATAACACACACCATGCAGCTAACAGCTCAATGTGCTCGTTATGTTCATTATTGCGCGTCAAATGAAAATGATAGAAATTGGGAAAATCATGCTTATTCATGATAAAACATTTATTAAACGTGTTTTCAGTGGAATATCTCGCAGTTTCAAGTTGATTCCCTTGTTATGAGTGTACAGGTGTAGTACGCCCAATTAAAATGAGAAAAAACATATTTTTGACAGATTATAGGCCGAGGTCCACATTTAAGCCGTGGTCGACTTTTTGAGTCGAAATTTCGAGAAAAACCCTCGGCTCATATTCCGGACAATATGGATGAATTCCAGATGTATATTGTTACGTGTACTTTTATTACAGCTCATAAATCTGCCTCTTCCTCTATCTCATTATCTTTCTACCCCTCCCTGCTAGGACCGAAGTCCCGCACGTAGTCCAAGGTCAACCTGAACCACTTGGCAATGAATCAATTAACACAGCTGTTTAGACCGCAATTTTCAACAATTATTCCGATGCGATACGATATTTTGACATTCGATACGATTATCGATTAGGAGAAAAAATATCGATATAATACGATTAATAATCGATGTTAAGTAAACGATAATTGATATGAGTTTTCATATCGAACGGCAACTCTACTATTCTGTATGGAAATATGAGCAAGATCGAGTTATGTATACGTCACGACTCGGAAAAAGGGCTGGGTCCTGGAAGACAAATAAATTAATCAAAATTCCTTGAATTGAGATAATGATTCCTAGTTTCTTTTAAAATTATTGAAATGAATATTGTCATCATTTGTTCAAATCTGGTTTCTGGGTTGAGATGTTCTTGAAAAAGAAGAATGTGAAAAGTAAAGTCTCTTGGATTGTGATCCGTCAGTGAATTCTGATTTCAAGCAGATAGTTTGCCGAGTGCGCGGCTCATAGTTTGCCGAGTGCTCGGCTCATAGTTTGCCGAGTGTGCGGCTCATAGTTTGCCGAGTGCGCGGCTCATAATTTGCCGAGTGCGCGGCTCATAGTTTGCAGAGTGCTCGGCTCATAGTTTGCTGAGAGCTCGGCTGACTTTCGAGCCCGTTGGCCTGTCGAGTATGCGAGAGATATATTCGCCCGCGCTGATCAACATGTCCAAGTCGACGCCGGTGTGAATCTTCATGCCGTTCAACATGTAGACGAGGTCTTCGGTCGCCACGTTGCCCGATGCTCCCTTGGCGTACGGACAGCCGCCGAGTCCCGATATGGAACTATCAACAACGCTCACCCCAAACTGGCAACAATGCAAACACCAATCAGTATAAAATCTCAGTGTTCAACACAAACACGTTGACGATCAAAGTGGTAATTAATTATTCATAATTATTAGTGATGCTTTCAGATGCTCGGGCGATTATGGGTACGGGTAATGCATTACCCGAATATTGTTCTGTTACCTGTGAAACCGAAATATAGAAAACTAGCATGCATTCCGTAACTCACGCAAACGAGAGCTGTTTAAGAGTGTTGGGGGATAGACACAAGTGCACAATCGAGGACTAAAACTAATAAATAGGACGGACAGTTGATTGTTTCCTCTACATATCGATATATTCAATGTATAACCCTTCACAAGCATGAACTGAAAATCGAGAGCATGATCCCTTTCATTGGAAATCTGGAAATCTGGAAATCTAAGCCCACCCCTCTTCCTGGTCTTTCGGTGGTACAGATATGGTTTCCGTTAAATATGATCAATGAAAAGTCAGAATTGAAAGGGTTGATGTAAAAATGAAATGAAACTTCTTTTTATCACCTGGGTAATACCCAGATAATCTTGGCATGTACCCGTTCCTGATTCGTTAACCGAAGACATCACTAATGATTTTCTATTATTTTATTTTATTTTCCATTATCTATAATTATTCATTCATTATTAATTATCAATGATTAAATATTATCAATATATATATATGCCTACAATGCACTTTTGGGTATTTTTTCAAACTCTTGAGGAAAGTGTGAAAAATTATCATCCCAACGGGTTTGGTTGTGCTTGTGGCCATAATGATTTGATTATAATAACTAAATTTTATTTTTTTTCATTTTGAATTAGTTTATTATATCACTATCACTACCGTGTATTAAATATTGGTTGGTGAATTGACCATTCATTTATTGAAAATGTGGGCCATCGCCCTTGGTTTCACGTCAGGAAATTCAATTTCATTTTTACATTCACTTCATTTAAATAACTTACTTGGCTTTGAATGAAATTGAGTGTCAAAGCACATTGAATTTCTTTCATATTTCATAAATAATTATGTACAACTCTTGATTCTATTGATTATTGTACCAACTGTATGCTTTCTGAAATTGTTTCATTTTATACAAATGCAAGACAAATAATTATTTAATTCCACAGATAAGCCTGTCATACAGGCTTTGTGGAGATTTATGTGAACTGTATGTACGTGTCTCAAATTGCTACATAAATGAATATAAAAACATTATTATGTGGTATTATTAAAGTAATTGCCCTGGGTTAAATGCTGGAATGGGGCTAGTTGATTGTTTGCAAAACGTTTATAAAACATTGACAGAACCAACATAATCTTATACTCTCAGAGTAGGCCCTACATATAGATAATTTTGACTGTCCATGCTCTTTACAAGGCCCATTCTGGCAAATTGAAGAATGTTAAACATGTGAATGTCAATATCATGACAAGTAATATGACGAATAAAGAATTATAATTCAACTGACAATTTTTTAATGAATGTAAACACAAAGAAAACATGTGAACTTAATTCAGTTTGTTTTGACTAACCTAATAATTTATTGATTTCAATTTGATAGACCCTTATGAAAATGAATTAGGTTTTATGTTGGTAAATAAATTGATGATGATGATTATTGCTTCCTTAACGACCCCACCAACAGCTAGGTTATACGGGAGTACGAATGAGTAGGTGATTATGAAACTATGAAGTGATGATGAGTGAAAGAGTGTTTAGAAAACCCCATGCCTTATGAGTTATGCGGGACTCGAACTCACACTCAACGGTGACTTCAGTTTCTGAAGCGGTGCCTCAGCTGACCGAGCTACCGAGGGCAGCAGTGAATATATATTATTATGAAGAGACGTTTGAAGTACAGTGGGATGTTACCGTAGTTCACGCTCCAAAGTTCTATGCTGTAAATGCTAATAAGCACGAATGATTTATATTAACGGGCATTACAGTGAACAAGTTCACTTGTAATATGTTAGCAGTTTCAACATTATCATAAATGTTTACTATATTCCAAGAAATTACACAATGTCAGAGTGAGAAAAATAAGAGATAATGCAAGTTATACATCTCAATGTTTTGCCTTTAACCCTGTTGATAAGCAAACCGACTTTGTAAACAGTACTAAAATACCCAGAACGCAATACCAACGATATTGACCGCTAGAAGGCGGTATAGCAGGCAGTAAGCGCCAGAGCATTGAATTCTTAAAGGGTTCTATTCTGACAAGTTTTCAAACAATTATTTTTTCAATTTCAAGTAGTTTTCAAATCTCAAAGCACGTATGAAGGACAACTAATAAATTCAATGTAGAAACTAAAAAATGTGAATTAATGTAAAAATAGATACAGGCCTTTAATATAAAAATATAAATATGAAGATACGAAAGAAAATATGAAAGTAGATTTTCAATATCAATGTGAAAATAGATAATTTAGAGGGAAAATGTTCCCAAAAATATTCATCAGATGTAAGATGCGGCAATGGGTCTACAGTGGGGCAAGTGCGATCTCTCCGAACTTTACATCAAAATATACAATCACTGCAGAAATGAAGACTTTAGAATTGGAATGCGGGCTGATCAATGAGAATATAACTCGAATTGTGACGTTTGTTCAGTCTGTGAATGAAATGTCAATAAATACAGTTGGGAAGAAATTCAGTTTTAGAGAAGTTTGGTTTGAAAAAGGTTCTTCGATTTACGCACTTCTGCCGTGATAATGACCTTGACCTTGGACCTTGAATCTCGATTAGTTGTTTTCTTCACATTCTACGTTAATGTTGCTGTTTTAATGATACAGTAGACGGTTGGGATTCTGTGCTCTCGTCATGCGTTGGGTGGTAGTATGACATTACATTTTACAGTTAGTGTCGTGCTACATTAATGTTTTATTTGATTAATATTGGGTTTAACGACGCACTGTACTGATGACTACAATATATTTGCTTCGGTGAACGATATATGAGATGGGATGATGAGATGAAAAATTATTTTACCAGGTGTTTTTTAGTAATGAGAAGGAGTCTGTCGTGGCCTGTTGTGTAGAAACCATCCCAGTATTGATCTGAGCTACAGAGGAAAATCACAAAAAATAATGTCAGGATGGACGACCATGGTGGGAATCAAACCCCGGTCTCCTGAATGACGGTTCAGTGTGCTAGCCACTCGAATCAGTAATATTTTATCCTACAATATCTGTAACAATTGTCATAGAATAATATTTGTTGTACCCTCGTGATTCCTAAATACTTATGAAATCACTTTCATTTCCTCAAGATTTAAAAAAAAATTGTGGGGCGCCATCCCGCACGTACCACCAAGTGTCGCTGGCTCAAGATTGGGTAATCGTATATTTCATTGGCTTTATTACCATACAGGGTTTACATGCCTTATGCGGGACTCGGTCCCGAGCCCCCACAGTGACTTCAGTTTCTAAAGCGGTGCCTCAGCTGACTTAGCAACAAAGGGAGATTATGTTCCACTGTGAACGAACCGTAAAGCATGGGGCTATTTCAAGCTACTGTCAAGATAATCATACGACATACGTCTAAAGCCGTGAGAACGTTGGCCAACGCTTGACCGTACGTGTCGTGGCAGTGAACGGCTAGCTTGTCGACGGGAATGTACTTCAACACGTCCTCGAGCATCGCGCGCATCGTGCCGGGCGTTCCGATCCCGATCGTGTCGCCCAGAGAAACCTCGTAGCATCCCATCTCGTACAGAGCTAATGCCACCTGGAGACAGAACCGAACATACAAACATGAATGACTAGCACATGGTAATTCATTGACATTTTCCCTGAAGAAACTATTACTAGAGAATTTAGCAATAATGACATAGACCAAGGCTTTCCAACTAGATACTTCAGAGGACCATTTTTTTATGGGAAAAGTTGAGGTGGGCCACACAGTTAATTGTCTAATGATTTTCATTCACTTTTCACTTGTTAAATGGTACACCGGTATACGAATAACATATTTCCAATACGTAGACACATATTCAAGCATTTTACAACTGAACATTTTGTAAAATCCAATTTCAATCACTTAAAATTGCACTTCTCATCTTTATGTCGTCATTTATGTTTATATTTTATAATATACTATATGATATGGCGCAAGCAGAGAAGTACTCAACAAGGACATACAAGGACATGTTGAGACATTTTGCGCCTCTAGGCACAAAAACTATGAGCGCCTTCCCCACCCCTTCCCAAAATACTTTGAAAACAATTTACCATTGAAAATACAGTTTTTAATGAATGTGTCTTGAGCATCGTTTCTAATATTGGTAATCCATTCATAAGTTGACACCACACAATACAAATATATATAATATTAAATACACTCCTTCTTTAAATTAATACAACTTTATATAATGAATAGTGACATATTTTTAAAATTTCAATGGGCTGGTGAATATTTGACGCACTTTAAATTTCATTCAATTTATATCAGAGTTAGCGACGCACTACACTGATGACTACGATCTATTGGCTTCAGTGAATGATATATGAGATGATAGGATGATGATGAGATGAAAAGTTATTTCATCAGGTGTTTTTGGATGGTGGGAAGGAGTCGGTCATACCCTGTTGTAGAGATACAGTTGTGGAGATACAGATAGAGATACAGTTGTACAGATACAGATAGAGATACAGATAGAGATACAGATAGAGATACAGATAGAGATAAGGATAGAGATATAGATAGAGATACGGTTGTAGAGATACAGATGGAGATACAGTTGTAGAGATACAGATAGAGACACAGATAGAGATAGAGATAGAGATGTCGATACAGATGACAATGGAGATGTCGATACAGATGTCGATAGAGATGTCGATAGAGATGTCGATATCGATGTGGATATCGATGTGGATATCCACATCGATAGAGATGGAGATAGAAATAGAAATAGATCAATATATATATATATATATATATATATACATATATATATATATATATATATACATATATATATATATATATATATATATATATATATATATATATATATATATATATATATATATATATATATATATATATATATATATATATATATATATATATATATATATATATATATATATATATATATATATATATATATATATATATATACATATATATATATATATATATATACATATATATATATATATATATATATATATATATATATATATATATATATATATATATATATATATATATATATATATATATATATATAAATATAAATATATATATATATATATAAATATATATATATATATATATATATATATATATATATATATATATATATATATATATATATATATATATATATATACATATATATATATACATATATATATATATATATATATATATATATATATATATATATATACATATATATATATATATATATATATATATATATATATATATATATATATATATATATATATATATATATATATATATATATACATATATATATATATATATACATATATATATACATATATATATATATATATATATATATATATATATATATATATATATATATATATATATAATATATATATATATATATATATATATTATATATATATATATATATATATATATATATATATATATATATATATATATATATATATATATATATATATATATATATATATATATATATATATATATATATATATATATATATACATATATATATATATATATATATATACATATATATATATACATATATATATATACATATATATATATATATATATATATATATATATATATATATATATATATATATATATACATATATATATATATACATATATATATATACATATATATATATATATATATATATATATATATATATATATATATATATATATATATATATATATATATATATATATATATATATATATATATATATATACATATATATATATATATATATTACATATATATATATACATATATATATATATATATATATAATATATATATATATATATATATATATATATATATATTATATATATATATATATATATATATATATATATATATATATATATATACATATATATATATATATATATATATATACATATATATATACATATGTATATATACATATATATATATATATATATATATATATATATATATATATATATATATATTTATATATATATATATATATATATATATATATATATATATATATATATATATATATATATATATATATATATATATATATATATATATATATATATATATATATATATATATATA
>OZ023327.1:17748688-17869286 GCA_964007535.1 Brachyptera risi | reverse complement strand
ATATATATATATATATATATATATATATATAATATAATATATATATATTATATATATATATATATATATATATATATATATATTATATATATATATATATATATATATATATATATATATATATATATATATATATATATATATATATATATATATAATATATATATATATATATATATATATATATATAATATATATATATATATATATATATATATATATATATATATATATATATATATATATATATATATATATATTATATATATATATTATATATATATATATATATATATATATATATATATATATATATATATATATATATATATATATATATATATATATATATATATATATATATATATATATATATATATATATATATATATATATATATATATATATATATATATATATATATATATATATATATATATATATTTTTCAACAAAGCTAATTAGCCTTGACAAGCTTCTTATTTTCATCGTGAGGTACTTTT
Source organism: Brachyptera risi (assembly GCA_964007535.1). Lineage (NCBI taxonomy): Eukaryota > Metazoa > Arthropoda > Insecta > Plecoptera > Taeniopterygidae > Brachyptera > Brachyptera risi. The sequence goes on along the minus strand of OZ023327.1, from coordinate 17,868,784 downwards.
CAACAGTTGAGGAGTCAATCAATTTTACTGGTAACCCAGTTCCGACATCTCCTGGACAAGGAGAGCGGGGTCAGATAGCTGGAGTGATTCTGAATGGTTCTTGGTCACGGAGGTTATTGTCAATACAACATTGTATTACATACAGAATACAATATGGCATCATCCTTTGGGGTAGCTCTCCAGAGTCCTCTAGATTATTATTGTTACAAAAAAGAACTGTAAGAGCAATAATGGGAGTCTCAAATCAGACATCCTGCAGAACATTATTCAGGGCATTACATCTTCTAACAGTAACAGCCCTATACATATACCACCTGATAATATACGCTGCCACTAACGACAATCTCAATCCCACAAACAATAACATCTACAGTCACAGTACCAGAACAAGAAATAATTTCCATATGCCAAATCTCAATCTGAAGCTAAGCAAAAACAACCCAGCCTACTACAGTCGTATAATTGTCAACAATCTACCCTCCATAATGAAGAATACCCTCTTCATCAACAAGAAGAAGTCAAAACTTACCTCATCCAAACTTGCCCATACACAATAGAAGAATACTTATCTAATCTTAATTCTGTTTAATTTTGAACATGTATGAAACGTATCGCTAAGGTAATGTAATGTCCTTCATCATCTATTACCCTTTATTCATTTTTATCATTTTATAATTATCTGATATTTTTTTATGTGACACATTCTATACAATGTATATTGTTCCCTGAATAAATATTATTATTATTATTATTATTATTATTATTTTTATTATTATTAAATAGAAAATCAAATAATGAAAATAATGAAAAATTAAAAAATAGAACTCAAAATTGAATATTAAATGGTCAATAATATTCAGGTTCAAGGTTCTACATAGTACATACCCCAAGTTATTTCCATTGAAAATTCATAATTTGGTTATTATAAAAGTTAATATTCAAGGTTTGTATATAGTATACAAGTCATACCGTACATTCGAGACAACTTGCAAGTAGATAATGTTTTTGCAGTCCAATTGAAAATAAACTAATTATCTATATTATTGATTATCACCTCATGCAAGAGGAACCATTTATATAGGCCGAATCAAATTCAATAGAAATAAATATTCCTTCTGTTTGCTCGGCTAGGGGTTTGCCTTCCGGTGGCAGATGTTAATATGTACATGATATTCTAGACCTATATATACGTATGAGTTGACAAACAGTACAGTAAAAATATAGCTAGGAAAATGCATCATATGTGTTGTAAGATGAGCAAGATATTCATATGAAGTATAATCAAAAACTCTACACACCTTGACTCATTTAAAATATACTTTATTTGGCATCCTAAAGAGTCTAGAAAGCCGTGAATCTCAGTAACATGGTTCTGCTATTTCAATCTATTTGTTGAATAAAATATTCAATCAATCATTTTCTTCAAAACGGCTGGTCCGATTTGAATAAACATTTGTATTGTTGTGTGCATAGTTTATGTTTACATTCAGGAAAAATTTGAGTCAATCTGGAGAGATTTTACTTTTCTAATTTTTCTGCTCAGCCTAATCTTACCGAGTTCTTAGAAACTTTGTGTTCGTGTTTCTCAAAAATGGTTCAATCAATTTGACCTAAAAACTATACAGTTCTAGGTTGGAAAAGTTTGCATGTCCAGAAAAAAATCATGTTGATCAGTCAAACCGTGCGACCTGTGCAGTGCTTTCAAACGAACAAACAAAAAACAATCGGACAAAGCTCCAGAAGAGTGGGATGTAAGTCTTTGCTATCACTCATCTAATGATTAATAAAGTCATCTCACTAGTGATAGAAATAGTATTAGGGAACTAATAATATATAAGTAAACGATAGTGAATAGATACAGTAATAAGTCCACAGAAGCATAGAATATACACCCTAGTTTGCCTGTAACCATTAGGGTGCATACAGGGTATGCAGACGGCCCAGCCTGTACCCAACAGATCACCAAGAAGAGTATCCTGAATATTTATTCACTCTTATTGGGTTTACCGACACACTGTACTGATTAGTAAAATCTATTGGCGTCGGTGAACGATATACAAGATGATGGGATGGTGAGATGGAAGGTTAATTTAATAGGTGTTTTCTGATAGTGGAAAGGAGTCGGTCATGGCCTGTTGTTAATGAACCATCAAGGAAAACCACAGAAAAACCCTGTCAGGATGGTCGACCATGGCAGGAATCGGACCCTGGTCTCCTCAATGACGGTTCAGTGTGCTAGCCACTCGACTACTCGTTTCAGTAATATTTTATCCTGCAATATCTATAACAATTGTCATAGAATAACATTTCTTGTACCCTCGTGATTCCTGAATACTTATAAAATCACTTTCCATTCCTTGAGATTTTAAAAACTTTGTTGGGGGGCCTTTCCGCACGTACCACCAAGTGTCGCCGGCTCAAGATTGGGTAATCGTATGTTTTATTGGCTTTATTACTATACAGGGTCCAGCCATGATTATCATCTAGAGGAATTAGTTTCATCACCTCTGTTGGTATTATTGAACCATTTGAATGTAAGCCTAGGTGTACTCATGTTTTCGACCCACATTTTTGTTTATGTTGATATATTTTCCTCAATAAAGTGCATACACTGAGATCTCAATGCATTAAATGATATGTACAGCTTGAAGAAGACGTAAAAGTCTCTTTGCTACCTGGTCAAATAAGTTGACCATATTATTATTATTTTATTTTTATTTTTTATATTGGGTTTAACGACACACTGTAATGATGACTAAGATCTATTGGCGTCGAATGGATGATTAATGAGATGATGGTATGATGAGATGAAGGTTTTATGGGTAATGCGAAGGATGGTGGGAAGGAAGCGGTCGTGGCCTATATTATGGGAACCATCCCGGCATTAGCCAAGACTACAGAGGGAAACCACGAAAAACCCCTGTAAAGATGGACGGTAGCGGGGATCGAACCGGGTCCGACATGCCCACTACCTCCCGGGTCACATGGAGCAAGTGCGTTAACCACTCAGCTACCTATGCCAGTTTGACCATATTATATTGCATAAGATTCAACAGGTATCAAACGACAGAAACAGACTTTTACTTATGCTTCAAGTCGTACCTACTTTGCTTGAACAAATAGCATCGCTAGCAAGTAATTTCAATTTTTCATAATGGATCAAACCTGTTTTAATTTTTCGAAATAAAAATGGATTACTCAACCTGGCCTAATTAATTCAATTACTCCAAAAGTCAGAAAACTTCCATTTGAGAAGAAGGTTCAAATTCTTCCAACTATTAGCTCTTGTTTGATACCCATCTTGTCCATTTTCTGTGGTATTACACTTTTAATTACAATTTGATTAATTAGTCCAATTATTTTGATTGAAAGTTACAAAAACTAAGTTTGTGGCAACAAAGTTTCAAATTTTCTATAAGCTATGATGAAGGGCTTCAATTTCGACACCCATCTTAACCAATTCATTAGGTATACACATTTAATTACAATTTCATAAAAATTTAATGAACTCAATTACTCCTCATGTTACAGGAACACAGCTTATGGCCATAAATTTCTGGATTTCTTTTGGTCATATTAGTGAAGTAAACAAGCTTCATGCTTCAAGCAGGATTTCCAGTTCCAATCTTGTTTTGTCGTCCGACACGATATCGGTACGATTTTTGTCATGACTGTTTCCACTTGGCTGTGCCTTAACGTTTTCGTGACGTCATAGCTCATAGCCATAGCCTTCACTACCTCAAACTCACAGGTTTCTTTGATGTGGGGAGTTGAGCTATCAGATTACAAATTGGCGCACTTTTCTTCCGTCTCGCAATTGTATTTATACAAACACGGGTTGTCCTGAACCGCCTGAATGAATAATTCAACTTCAAATGGCATAAAAATTCTCAATAAAAAATCTGACAACATGATTCTAAAAGCATAGCAATGTTTGGAATTTCAGTTTTTATGGATGGGTGAATCAATATTTCCGTGAGTCAATTCTTTTTTCAGTCGCTCGATATAAATCCCAACAACCGGAAGCAGATGAATCACAATCGTAGTGTAACTTTACAGTGAAATCGTTAATTTGGCTGAGGAAAGTTGAAGTTGAGTCAATATCACAACACCGTATCGGTACCGAAACGGTGCCGTGAACCGTCGTGTTTTTTAGGTGTATACTGGCTAGTGACTGGGCAGTTGAAAAAATCGTGTCGGACAACAAGAAAAAATAGGAACTGGAAACCCTGCTTTAGTCACGATTCACATGATTTTTATGCTATCAACTCCACTTTTCTTTTCTATAAATCAAACCGATTTTGTTCATATTCCAGCACTAGTAAGGATACTAATGGAAGTTCAACGAATGAGATGCATTACATTATAGATAATCATTTCCTTGGGTTGGTAACATTGCATTTGTGATGCCCCATCACTACGATCCTACCTTGTCTAGGCCCTAATTGGGTACCATTGACTTTGTGTCAACATTCCAATGTTGTTAAAACAAACAATACTCAATATGAAGACTTGACGATGACAGCTTAGCATAACTAGGACTAATACAAGTGAGTAACTTGGTATTTTTTTAGAAAATCCCATGTCTCAGAGTGGCCAATTGATTCCAATTGGGAAAGAATATAATGACATGTAAACATAACATCTATTTTTTCTTTTCATTGTATCTAGAATTTGTAAAGTACTGGTAGCATTTTGCTGCATCTATTATATTGAAACGTTGTGTTTTGTAACGCAAAAATGTACTGTAGGCAAACAACAGTACGATAGCGGTAAAACCATTATACGACGTTCAGTAGTACACAAGAGAAACTCCCCGATTGATATTTTTAGAAAAATATGGTCAACCACTAGGTTAAACCCATCATCTGCAACCTGCATTTGTAGCTGCACTTTGGTTTTCCAAATGACTTCACCATTTAAATTTAATTTAGTATCAGTTTTAGATTAAGTTTTAGGAAAAGAAGGACTTATAATGCTTCCATTCCAAATGTAGGCCTAGTGTCTATATTGCCAATAAGTTTTCCTACAGCAGAATCAGACGTTTGTAGCGCTTTGTCGCCTTTTCAAAAACATGATCAACTGCATCGAATGTATTGAAACATGAAGAAATATTAGAAGAATATGTATTAAAATACTTGAGTATTTCATCGCTTTCATGGCAATTGCCATTTTTACTTGTATCTGATTACTCTAGTGATGAAGTATGATGTATTCCCTATCTTTCAATATTTAGAAACACTGAAAATCTTATGCCTTCAAATATCGAATGATCACATATTTTCATACACACATGGGCTGATTATTTATATGCATTTTTCTAGTGTCAAACCCAGTACAACTCAACTTTTCCCAGCAGTTTCTACTTTCATGCTGATTAATGCTGAATTTACATTTTTAACATGATAATTTTAGTATTACAAACAAGGACGTGAAATTTGAAATACCTGAAAATTCATGAAGCTCAGAATACAAACACTACTGCTTCTTCAAGTGAATGAATAAGTTATGAAAAATCTGACATTTTCATTTAAAACAATGTGAAAAAGTTTTTGCCACATTCTCCATGTTCTCTAGGTTCAAAGAATGCTCCCAAACTTCCTCAAAAAGAAAAGCTTACTCTTGAATTCTCCTCCACTACATGACGACACATCATACAGAATGGTAAACAAATCCAACAAGTGGTTCAAGAGTTATTGCAATATCAAAATGAGCAATTCTTTAGACGACAACAATACAAATTCTGTATTTACGTGAACAAATTCATCGAAATATGTTTCTCTGTTGTAAATAAAAGAAAAAGGGATGGAATGAAAAGAATACCTACATTGTTATTATAAATGAAATGAAGATTGTGTATATCCATGGATACTAATTAAAGTTCTCTTTAAATAATTTGTCAATTCGACTAGTTCGTTCTCAGAATAGTTCGTGATACAGAACCAGATTGAACTGATAATACATTTGATATCGTTGGTTTTGATATCGTTGTTTGATATCGAATATCGTTGGCGATACTTTGATAACTTGTTCCAGCTAATCCAATACTCGGTGAGTAATTCCTGGACTTGACCAAAGTACAAGCAAGAGATGGATATGACCACAATATCCACAACAAACAAGGAACCTTCAGGAAAGATTCCTAACAAGGATAAGTTCACAATCTATCTGAAACCTAACGTCAGACGAGACATGTTGCCAATCTCAGAGGATCAGATCCCCGTATGTAGCTCTGTCCCTTACGAAGACAGGCAGAAGGAGTCGTCAGGAAGACGTAGCAAACAGAAAAATCCTACCCAATACCTAGGACCTAAGCCCGTGAAGCGAGTTATGTCGCCAATCTCAGAAGGTCAGAAAACCGTATGTAGCTCCACCCCTTACAAAGACGAGCAGAAGGAGTCGTCAGGAAGACGTAGCAAACAGAAAAATCCTACACAATACCTGGGATCTAAGCTCGTAAAGCGAGTTATGTCGCCAATCTCAGAGGATCAGATTCCCGTATGTAGCACTGCCCCTTACAATGACGAGCTGGAGGAGTCATCAGGAAAGCGTTACAAGCAGATGAATCCTACCAAATACCTGGGATTTAGTCCCGTAAAGCGAGTTATGTCGCCAATCTCAGAGGATCAGATCCCCGTATTTAGCTCCGCCCCATATAATGATGGGCAGAAAGAGTCATCAGGAAAGCGTTATAAGCAGATGAATCCTACCAAATACCTGGGATCTAAGCCCGTAAAGCGAGTTATGTCGCCAATCTCAGAGGATCAGATCCCCGTATGTAGCACTGCCCCTTACAATGACGAGCAGAAGGAGTCATCAGGTAAGCGTTACAAGCAGATAAATCCTACCAAATACCTGGGATCTAGTCCTGTAAAGCGAGTTATGTTGCCAATCTCAGAGGGTCAGATTCCGGTATGCAACACCATACCCGATAAGGAAGAGAGGAAAAGAAAGGTGGGAAGACCTCGGAAGGAGAAGAAGAATTCCACCCAATACACGAAATCCAATCTTGCAAAACAAACGATGTCTCCAATCTCAGAGGATCATATTCCCTTATGCAAATCTACACCTGACGGAGAGGAGAAGAAAAGAAAGATGGGGAGGCCTCGTAAAGAGAAGGAGAATTCCAATCGATACCTGGAATCTAATCTCGTAAAACGAGTTATGTCGCCAATCTCAGAGGATCAGATTCCTGTGTGCAACTCTGGTCCCTATAAAGAAGAGTCTGAACATGAAGAAGAAGAAGTGACAGAGTTTCTGCTGTCAGAAAAAGAATTGGTATTGAGTAAGTGGCGAGAATGCGAGGTAGACGTATTTACGGATAACATGATACTTTACCGTAAGAATTTCTCAGCCATTGCATCTTTTTTACCCAACAAGACTACCAAAGACTGCATCAAGTTTTACTACTTAACGAAAAAAACACATCAGTATAAAAACCATTTCCGGTCGAGAAATGCAAAGCACTGGGACGGTTGTCTCAATCCACCGACTATTTGCGAGAAGGTTGAAACTGCACCAACAGATGAAGACAAGCTAAGAAAAGAACTGATATCAAAGAAAGTTTTGGTGGTAAAAAGTATCAAGTACAACACATTGCTCGACGAATATCGACGTTTGGAATCGTCGTGGAATAGAGTCAAGGCCAACCAAACGCTATCTTACAGCGCAAATCTCAAACAAACTGCCCGTCTTCTAACCAGGAGTAAAAGACTATTCAAGAAGATTTCAGCAACTAAAGAGAAACTTGAGTCAAAACTGGAGAAGAAACAAGGATGATGGTACTTTTAAGTATCAAGTACTGGTGCAGATGTCATGTTTCCAGAGGCCGCTGTGCTATTAACGATTTTTCATAATAATAATGCTTGTTTGTACATAACTAATTTCAACCATTTATGTAATGAATACTTTTTAATAAATCGCAATAAAAATATTATGTTTCCCTGATTAATTATTGTTTGCTCATTGACTACCAGCAATGTTAGCTTGGTTATTTGGGGATATGAATGAGTGGGTGATACATGAATGATGTCAAATGACTTGGTGTGTATAAAAAAATAGCCTGAGGCTTGATGTATGAATTTGGTAAAAGGGAAAGAGAGGAAGAACAGCAGCTTACCAAGTTCATACGTAGATAGGCCTACTCATGGTGAGAGCCATTGAGAGAATACAGAGATGATATAGAGCCACACGAGGTTCGGACGTTTCGGCTATTGCCTTGGTCACAGTAGAGTAGATAGTCTACTAGATAGATAGACATAGATAGTCTGATAGATGAATACTATCTACTCTAGGGTTGCCAACAATAATCAATATATCGATTTAGATCGATATTTTTTCAAACGATACGATAATCGATTCAATCTCGGCGATAAAATATCAATATGATTATTTTCAATTATCGAAATGAACATTATTTCCCTTTCAAACTTACTATCTGACCCTTCATGTAATTGCTCCTATCAGTGTATGTAGCGCGACAGTTCTTGTTTTCTATTGGGCACTTCAAAGCCAATGAGAAACGCTGTTTGCAATGACGTTAGAGTTGATATGCGCAAGAGACGAAAATATAGACTTGGGCCTATCGCGCGGTTGGGTTGTAGTTTGTGGGATCAACAAAGAGATTGCAATATAAGGTACAGCCTGCAAGCACTTTAACCTATGAAAGGTACCGTATTGTCTCGAATATGAATTTAAGCCCAGATATGCCACCCGCCGAAACGACTTGTGACAAACTGTTGAGAGGCCTCAATTGATTGCTGGTTTCGAGTGTTTTTTTTTTTTTCACGCTTAACAGTCTCGTGCTAGTCAAGGTCAGACCGCGTCGGGGTGGTGCGTAATAGGAAGACGCATACCATGCAGCAAACAGCTCGACGTGCTATGCTTATTATTGCCCGTCAAATGAAAACGGTTGAAATTGAGAAAATGATGCTTCTTCATGATGAAACATTCATTAAACGTGTTTTTAGTGGAATATCTCTCAGTTTCTAGTCGATTCCGTTATTAGGAGTGTGCGGATGTAGTGAGCTTACGTCCAATTAAAATGAGCAAAAAACGTATTTTTGACCGATTATAGGCCGAGATTCGCATATAAGCCGAGGGTGACATTTGGGCTTGAAATTTTGAGAAAAACCATCAGATTGTGTTCGGAACTATAAGGTATTATATTACTGTGATAGATAAATAATGAATTCCAGATGTATGTTGTTACTTGTACTTTTTTTACAGCTCAGAAATCTGCCTCTTCCTCTATCCCATTATCTTTCTACTCCTCCGTGCTAGGACCGAACTCACGCACGTAGCCCAAGGTCAACCACTTGTCAATGAATCAATCAACACAGCTACTTAGACCGCAATTTGTAACACAATAATTCCGATGCGATACAATATTTTGACATTCGATACGATTATCGATTAGGAGAAAAAATATCGATGTAACGCAATTAATAACCGATGTCAAGTAAACGATAATCGATATAAGTTTTCATATCGAACGGCAACTCTAATCTACTATAATGTGACCAAGGCAATAGCCGAAACGTCAAAATCTTGTATCTTGTATCTTGTAACGGCTCTCCACCATAAGTAGGCTGATCTACATATGAACCTTGGTGAGCTACTGTTCTTTCTTTTCTTTCTACCCAATTCTGAAACATGAGAATGATGTTTACAAACGCACGTATCTTCTGTGGGACTCGAACCCAAGCCGAGTTGATTTCAGTTTCTAATGCAAAGTTAGCTGATAAGACTGGAAGAGAATTATTCAGAGGACATCACAATCCCAAAAGTACGTTCAAAAGTATGATGACGACATTTAAATCTAAAATTTCCCTGAAACTAGAAATAAACATCTCAATTTCAAGAATGAAAATCATTTTTTTTTGTCCTCCAGAGCTGAGTCCTGACGTGGGCATTACTGATTCTGTACAGAAAAATGAACAGTATCATGTGATGTCTTCGTCACGACTCGGAAAAAGGGCTGGGTCCCGGAGGACAAATTTATTTCTCTTCAATTTCTCATATAAGGCAGATGATTTCTATTTTTCTCTGAGATTGGGGAGATGAAGATCATATATTCATTATCATTATATAGATCTCTTGCAGTTGCACATAAATGCGCAGTGACATGATTCCTACCCCTGTGATAAAGACATTTTGTCCACCTCCCTAACTTTTTTGACGGAATTGTCCAACCCTCATTTCATCCCCCTGGGATGTATTGCAACCAAGCCCATTCCAGTCCCTACTACCAGCAGAGGCGTAGCTAGGGTTTTTGGCGCCCGGGGAAAGAACTATTTTGCCCCCCCCCCCCCTCACAATTTACAGGGTAACCACTACGCAAGTCGTCTGCATCAGAAGACCAAAAGAAATACCCCTAAGTTCAAAAAGCCATACAAGGAAAGTTTGCGAAAAATAAGGGATTGTTAAAGGCACAAACATGGTTTGAACTGTTCTATAACTATTAACTAAACGTACCTCATAATGTAAGCATCTGATTTTGGACACACAAGACATGCACCATCACTTCAAAGATGTGCTTTCCGTGCTTTTGCAGCCGCAAACTGATCAATCACGTGATCAAAATTGGTTTTATCCAGGGTTTCCCTTTCCACACTTAAAACCGCGAGATCACTGAGGCGATCTTGGCCCATTTTCGTACGGAGATATGTTAGAATTAGTTTTAGTTTGCTGAATGATCGTTCGGCGTTCATTAACTCTTTTCCTCTTCCGACGTTGACAGCCACTTAGTTTTCTGCCCGACATGTCACAACTATCACCACTATAATACACTAATTACAATTAACGAAGTGTACGTACACTAAATCGAGTAAATAATACCTAAACAACATACACCACCTAAATAACACAATGAATAAACTGTCAAAAGTCAAAACGCAAGAATATAATAAGCACACGCATTCACATATAACACGTCGTTGTTTAAAGCCAGCGTTTGCTAATGAATACATGCACCTCCGCGCGAGCACTAAGCAAAACTGACCAAAATTGTATATGTGTATAATACTCTCAATGATTCACAAGAGAGTACGCATGCATGTGTCTGACTTTCAGTTTCAGTTGAAACTTGAGATTATTAGTAATGTATATGTAGAGTACACTGTATGGCGATCTGCACGTGTACAGGCGGTGCCTTTTGTGTCAAAGAAACTGCCAGTCCGTCCAGCGTTACGCCGGCGGTAGCCGACTCAATATTATGATATTCCCGCAATTGTTGGAATTCAATGCAGATATTTAATAATTTATTGACAAGTGAATTTGTCATGGTTGTTGTTTAGTATACTTGCCTACTTTTATGTAACACACTACAAGAATTTCTGACTTGTGGAGTATTAGGATAGGATAATAAGGCTACTATTCATCTATACAGCTATAGCTTGCCACCTAGGCCCAGGGTTAATCTTGGCAAATTATGTATTCAATTCAGGCTAAATGCAGACAAAATGTATATGATAGAAATGAAAAATTGTTCACGGTCAAACAAATGCATATAATTATTTAATCGATTCGGCGCCCCCCTAAGTTCGGCGACGGAGACTCTTGCCCCCCCTGCCCCCCCTGCCCCCCCCCCCCCCCCCCGCGCTCTGCCTACCAGCTCTAAATAACCAATTGACAGCCAGGTTACAAAATCACTACCGTATCTCCCAGATCGGGTTTTTCCCTCTGTTATATCGTACAGATAATCGTGATTATAATATAGCCTATAACGATTATTGCAGAAACAAATGATTTCATTGTTGTATTGTCATTACATATGTTTCTCTGTTGTGAATACAAGAATAGGTATGGGACTGGATAAAAAAATACTTCTATTGTTAATAAAAATGGAATGAAAATTCTGTATATCCATGGATACTAATTGAAGTTATCTTTAAATAGTTTGTCGAATCGACTGGTTCATTCTCAGAATTGTTCGTGACACAGAACCAGATTAAACTGATCATACATTTGATATCGTTGGTTTTGATATCGTTGTTTGATATCGAATATCGTTGGAGATACTTGTATAACTTGTTCCGGCTAATCCAATATTCGGTGAGTAATTACTGGACTTGACCAAAGTTCAAGCAGGAGATGGATTTTACCACAATTTACTCAAAAAACGAGGAACCGTCAGGAAAGGTTCCTAACAAGGATACGTTCACGCTCTATCTGAGACCTACCATCAGGCAAGACATGTCCCCAATCTCAGAGGATCAGATCCCCGTATGTAGCACTGCCCTATATAATGACAAGCAGAAAGAGTCGTCAGGAAAACGTTACCAGCAGCTGAATCCTACCCAATATCTGAAATCTAAGCCCATAAAACGAGAAATATCGCCAATCTCAGAGGATCAAATCCCCGTATGTAGCTCTGTCCCTTACAAAGACGAGCACAAAGAATCGTCAGAAAGACGTAGTAAGCAGAAAAATCCTACCCAATACCTGGGATCTAGTCCCGTAAAGCGAGTTATGTCGCCAATCTCAGAGGATCAGATCCCCGTATGTCGCTCCACCCCTTACAAAGAGGAGCAGAAGGAGTCGTCAGGAAAGCATTACCAGCAGACAAATCCTACCCAATACCTAGAATCTAAACCCGTAAAGCGAGTCATGTCGCCAATCTCAGAGGATCAGATTCCGGTATGCAACACCATGGCCGACAGGGAAGAGAGGAAAAGAAAGGTGGGAAGACCTCCGAAGGAGAACAATTCCACCCAATATCCGGAATCCTATCTTGCGAAACACATGATGTCGCCAATCTTAGAGGATCATATTCCCTTATGCAAATCTACACCTGACAGACACGAGAAGAAAAGAAAGATGGGGAGGCCTCGTAAAGAGAAGGAGAATTCCACCCAATATCTGGAATCTAATCTCGTAAAACGAGTTATGTCGCCAATCTCAGAGGATCATATTCCCTTATGCAAATCTACACCTGACGGAGAGGAGAAGAAAAGAAAGATGGGGAGGCCTCGTAAAGAAAAGGAGAATTCCAATCGATACCTGGAATCTAATCTCGTAAAACGAGTTATGTCGCCAATCTCAGAGGATCAGATTCCTGTGTGCAACTCTGGTCCCTATAAAGAAGAGTCTGAACATGAAGGAGAAGAAGTGACAGAGTTTCTGCTGTCTGAAAAAGAATTGGTGTTGAGTCAGTGGAGAGAATGCGAGGTAGACGTATTTACGGATAACATAATACTTTACCGTAAGAATTTCTCAGCCATTGCATCTTTTTTACCCAACAAGACTACCAAAGACTGCATCAAGTTTTACTACTTAACGAAAAAAACACATCAGTATAAAAACCATTTCCGTTCGAGAAATGCAAAGCACTGGGACGGTTGTCTCAATCCACCGACTATTTGCGAGAAGGTTGAAACTGCACCAACAGATGAAGACAAGCTAAGAAAAGAACTGATATCAAAGAAAGTTTTGGTGGTAAAAAGTATCAAGTACAACACATTGCTCGACGAATATCGACGTTTGGAATCGTCGTGGAATAGAGTCAAGGCCAACCAAACGCTATCTTACAGCGCAAATCTCAAACAAACTGCCCGTCTTCTAACCAGGAGTGAGAGACTATTCAAGAAGATTTCAGCAACTAAAGAGAAACTTGAGTCAAAACTGGAGAAGAAACAAGGATGATGGTACTTTTAAGTATCAAGTACTGGTGCAGATGTCATGTTTCCAGAGGCCGCTGTGCTATTAACGATTTTTCTTGTCAATAATGCTTGTTTGTACATAACTAATTTCAACCATTTATGTAATGAATACTTTTTAATAAATCGCAATAAAAAAATTATGTTTCCCTGATTAATTATTGTTTGCTCATTGACTACCAGCAATGTTAGCTTGGTTATTTGGGGATATGAATGAGTGGGTGATACATGAATGATGTCAAATGACTTGGTGTGTATAGGAAAATAGCCTGAGGCTTGATGTATGAATTTGGTAAAAGGGAAAGAGAGGAAGAACAGCAGCTTACCAAGTTCATACGTAGATAGGCCTACTCATGGTGAGAGCCATTGAGAGAATACAGAGATGATATAGAGCCACACGAGGTTCGGATGTTTCGGCTATTGCCTTGGTCAGTAGATGGTCTACTAGATAGATGACATTGATAGTCTGATAGATGAATACTATCTACTCAAGCGTTGCCAACAATAGTCGATATATCGATTTAGATCGATATTTTTTCAAACGATACGATAATCGATTCAATCTCGGCGATACGATATGATTATGATTATTTTCAATTATCCAAATGAACATTATTTCCCTTTCAAACTTACTATCTGACCCTTCATGTAATTGCTTCAATCAGTGTATGTGGCGCGACAGTTCTTGTTTTCTATTGGGCACTTCAAAGTTAATGAGAAACGCTGTTTGCAATGACGTTAGAGTTGATATGCGCAAGAGACGAAAATATAGACTTGGGCCTATCGCGCGGTTGGGTTGTAGTTTGTAGGATCAACAAAGAGATTGCAATATAAGGTACAGACTGCAAGCACTTTAACCTATAAAAGGTACCGTTTTGTCTCGAATATGAATATAAGCCCAGATATGCCACCGGCCAAACGACTTGTGACAAACTGTTGAGAGGCCTCAATTGATTGCCGGTTTCGAGTGTTTTTTTTTCACGCTACCAGTCTCGTGCTTGTCAAGGTCGAACCGCGTCAGGGTGGTGCGTAATAGGAAGACGCATACCATGCAGCAAACAGCTCGACGTGCTATGCTTATTATTGCCCGTCAAATGAAAACAATTGGAATTGAGAAAATGATGCTTCTTCATGATAAAACATTTATTAAACGTGTTTTTAGTGGAATATCTCTCAGTTTCTAGTCGATTCCGTTATTGGGAGTGTGCGGATGTAGTGAGCTTACGTCCAATTAAAATGAGCAAAAATTGTATTTTTGACCGATTATAGGCCGAGATTCTCATATAAGCCGAGGGTGACATTTGGGCTTGAAATTTCGAGAAAAACCCTCAGATTGTATTCGGGACTATAAGGTATTATATTACTGTGATAGATAAATAATGAATTCCAGATGTATGTTGTTACTTGTACTTTTTTTACAGCTCAGAAATCTGCCTCTTCCTCTATCCTATTATCTTTCTACCCCTCCGTGCTAGGACCGAACTCCAGCACGTAGTCCAGGGTCAACCACTTGTCAATAAATCAATCAACACAGCTGCTTAGACCGCAATTTGTAACACAATAATTCTGATGCGATACGATATTTTGACAGTCGATACGATTATCGATTAGGAGAAAAAATATCGATATAACACAATTAATAACAGATGTCAAGTAAACGATAATCGATATGAGTTTTCATATCGAACGGCAACTCTAATCTACTCTAATGTGACCAAGGCAATAGCCGAAACGTCAAAATCTTGTATCTTGTATCTTGTAACGGCTCTCCACCATAAGTAGGCTGATCTACATATGAACCTTGGTGAGCTACTGTTCTTTCTTTTCTTTCTACCCAATTCTGAAACATGAAACTGATGTTTACAAACGCACGTATCTTCTGTGGGACTCGAACCCAAGCCGAGTTGATTTCAGTTTCTAATGCAAAGTTAGCTGACAAGACTGGAAGAGAATTATTCAGAGGACATCACCATCCCAAAAGTACGTCCAAAAGTATGATGACGGCATTAAAATCTAAAATTTCCCTAAAACTAGAAATAAACATCTCAATTTCAAGAATGAAAATCATTTTTTTTTTGTCCTCCAGAGCTGAGTCCTGACGTGGGCATTACTGATTCTGTACAGAAAAATGAACAGTATCATGTGATGTCTTTGTCACGACTCGGAAAAAGGGCTGGGTCCCGGAGGACAAATATATTTCTCTTCAATTTCTCATATAAGGCAGATGATGATTTCTATTTTTCTCTGAGATTGGGGAGATGAAGATCATATATTTATTATCATTATTTAGATCTCTTGCAGTTGCACATAAATGCGCAGTGACATGATTCCTACCCCTGTGATAAAGACATTTTGTCCACCTCCCCAACTTTTTTGACGGAATTGTCCAACCCTCATTTCATCCCCCTGGAATGTATTGCTACCAAGCCCATTCCAGTCCCTACCAGCAGAGGCGTAGCTAGGGTTTTTGGCGCAAGGGGAAAGAATTATTTTGCCCCCCTCCCCCCTCACAATGTACAGGGAAACCACTACGCAAGTCGTCGGCATCAGAAGACCAAAAGAAATATGCCTTAGTTCAAAAAGCCATACAAGGAAAGTTTGCGAAAAATAAGGGATTGTTAAAGGCACAAACATGGTTTGAACTGTTCTATAACTATTAACTAAACGTACCTCATAATGTAAGCATCTGATTTTGGACACACAAGACATGCACCATCACTTCAAAGATGTGCTTTCCGTGCTTTTGCAGCCGCAAACTGATCAATCACGTGATCAAAATTGGTTTTATCCAGGGTTTCCCTTTCCACACTCAAAACCGCGAAATCACTGAGGCGATCTTGGCCCATTTTCGTACGGAGATATGTTAAAATTAGTTTTAGTTTGCTGAATGATCGTTCGGCGTTCATCAACTCTTTTCCTCTTCCGACGTTGACAGCCACTTAGTTTTCTGCCCGACATGTCACAACTATCACCACTATAATACACTAATTACAATTAACGAAGTATACGTACACTAAATCAAGTAAATAATACGTAAACATACACCACCTAAATAACACAATGAATAAACTGTCAAAAGTCAAAACGCAAGAATATAATACGCACACGCATTCACATATAACACGTCGTTGTTTAAAGCCAGCGTTTGCTAATGAATACATGCACCTCCGCGGGAGCACTAAGCAAAACCGACCAAAATTGTATATGTGTATAATACTCTCAATGATTCACAAGAGAGTACGCATGCATGTGTCTGACTTTCAGTTTCAGTTGAAACTTGAGATTATTAGTAATGTATATGTAGAGTACACTGTATGGCGATCTGCACGTGTACAGGCTGTGCCTTTTGTGTCACAGAAACCGCCAGTCCGTTCAGCGTTACGCCGGCGGTAACTGACTCAATATTATGATATTTCTGCAATTGTTGGAATTCAATGCAGATATTTAATAATTTATTGACAAGTGAATTTGTCATGGTTGTTGTTTAGTATACTTGCCTCTTTTTATGTAACACACTACAAGAATTTCTGAATTGTGGAGTATTAGGATAGGATAATAAGGCTATTATTCATCTATACAGCTATAGCTTGCCACCTAGGCCCAGGGTTAATCTTGGCAAATTATGTATTCAATTCAGGCTAAATGCAGACAAAATGTATATGATAGAAATGAAAAATTGTTCACGGTCAAACAAATGCATATAATTATTTAATTATTTAATCGATTTGGCGCCCCCCTTTGTTCGGCGCCCGGGACTCTTGCCCCCCCCCCCCCCCCCCCCCCCCCCGCTACGCCTCTGCCTACCAGCCCTAAATAACCAATTGACAGTCAGGTTACAAAATCACTACCGTACCTCCCAGATCGGGTTTTTCCCTCTGTTATATCGTACAGATACTCGTGATTATAATATAGCCTATAACGATTATAGCAGAAACAAATGATTTCATTGTTGTATTGTCATTACATATGTTTCTCTGTTGTGAATACAAGAATAGGTATGGGACTGAATGAAAAAATACTTTTATTGTTAATAAAAATGGAATGAAAATTCTGTATATCCATGGATACTAATTGAAGTTATCTTTAAATAGTTTGTCGAATCGACTGGTTCATTCTCAGAATTGTTCGTGACACAGAACCAGATTAAACTGATCATACATTTGATATCGTTGGTTTTGATATCGTTGTTTGATATCGAATATCGTTGGAGATACTTGTATAACTTGTTCCGGCTAATCCAATATTCGGTGAGTAATTACTTGACTTGGCCAAAGTTCAAGCAGGAGATGGATTTTACCACGATTCACTCAAAAAACGAGGAACTGTCAGGAAAGGTTCCTAACAAGGATATGTTCACGCTCTGTCTGAGACCTACCATCAGGCAAGACATGTCTCCAATCTCAGAGGATCAGATCCCCGTATGTAGCACTGCCCTATATAATGACAAGCAGAAAGAGTTGTCAGAAAAACGTTACCAGCAGCTGAATCCTACCCAATATCTGAAATCTAAGCCCATAAAACGAGAAATGTCGCCAATCTCAGAGGATCAAATCCCCGTATGTGGCTATGTCCCTTACAAAGACGAGCACAAAGAATTGTCAGGAAGACGTAGTAAGCAGAAAAATCCTACGCAATACCTGGCATCTAAGCCCGTAAAGCGAGTTATGTCGCCAATCTCAGACGATCAGATCCCCGTATGTGGCTCCACCCCTTACAAAGAAGAGCAGAAGGAGTCGTCAGGAAAGCATTACCAGCAGACAAATCCTACCCAATACCTAGAATCTAAACCCGTAAAGCGAGTCATGTCGCCAATCTCAGAGGATCAGATTCCGGTATGCAACACCATGGCCGACAGGGAAGAGAGGAAAAGAAAGGTGGGAAGACCTCCGAAGGAGAACAATTCCACCCAATATCCGGAATCCTATCTTGCGAAACACATGATGTCGCCAATCTTAGAGGATCATATTCCCTTATGCAAATCTACACCTGACAGACACGAGAAGAAAAGAAAGATGGGGAGGCCTCGTAAAGAGAAGGAGAATTCCACCCAATATCTGGAATCTAATCTCGTAAAACGAGTTATGTCGCCAATCTCAGAGGATCATATTCCCTTATGCAAATCTACACCTGACGGAGAGGAGAAGAAAAGAAAGATGGGGAGGCCTCGTAAAGAGAAGGAGAATTCCACCGAATACCTGGAATCTAATCTCGTAAAACGAGTTATGTCGCCAATCTCAGAGGATCAGATACCTGAGTGCAACTCTGGTCCCTATAAAGAAGAGTCTGAACATGAAGGAGAAGAAGTGACAGAGTTTCTGCTGTCTGAAAAAGAATTGGTGTTGAGTCAGTGGAGAGAATGCGAGGTAGACGTATTTACGGATAACATAATACTTTACCGTAAGAATTTCTCAGCCATTGCATCTTTTTTACCCAACAAGACTATCAAAGACTGCATCAAGTTCTACTACTTAACGAAAAAGACACATCAGTATAAAAACCATTTCCGTTCGAGAAATGCAAAGCACTGGGACGGTTGTCTCAATCCACCGACTATCTGCGAGAGGGTTGAAACCGCACCAACAGATGAAGACAAGCTAAGAAAAGAACTGATATCAAAGAAAGTTTTGGTGGTAAAAAGTATCAAGTACAACACATTGATCGACGAATATCGACGTTTGGAATCGTCGTGGAATAGAGTCAAGGTCAACCAAACGCTATCTTACAGCACACGTCTTAAACAAACTGCCCGTCTTCTAACCAGGAGTAAAAGACTATTCAAGAAGATTTCAGCAACTAAAGAGAAACTTGAGTCAAAACTGGAGAAGAAACAAGGATGATGGTACTTCTAAGTATCAAGTACTGGTGCAGATATCATGTTTCCAGAGGCCGCTGTGCTATTAACGATTTTTCATGTTAATAATGCTTGTTTGTACATAACTTTTTACTACTATTTATGTAATGAATACTTTCTAATAAATTGCAATAAAAAAATTATGTTTCCCTGATTAATTATTGTTTGCTTATTGACTACCAGCAATGTTAGCTTGGTTATTTGGGGATATGAATGAGTGGGTGATACATGAATGATATCAAATGACTTGGTGTGTACAGTGAAACCTTTATGCATCGTTCCTGGATCCATCGTTTTCCTGCTTGTATTATTCATTGTTTCTCACCCCACTCCCATTTAATCAATGTTAAATTTTCCTGGATGGATCTTTCTCCTGCATGGATGGTTTCATTTTCCTGGTCCCTTGAAAAGCGATGGATAGAGGCTTCACTGTATAGGTAAATAGCCTGAGGCTTAATTCATAATTTATTATTGTTTTACCCTAATTTCATCCCCCTTGAATATATTGCTACCAAGTCTATCCTAGTCCCTACCAGTTCTATTTAAGAAGGAGAATTTACCCTTATCCGACCCAGCCCCCTTGACAACTACTACTCTATCACGACTTCTACTGCCCTCATACCATAAACTCACACCTCTCAATCAACTTGTGTAACCCCCCCCCCTCTTCCCCCAGGCCCCTTACCTTCCATTGCCCTGAAGAAATTACACAACCGCCCTGATTTTCTCTTATCTTCCATTGACTGCCAGCCTATATCATGAATCATTTCATTTCAGTAGGGCTCTTCAATATTCTTACCCTTTGTCCCCTTTAGTACCGGGTAAATGTGTAACAGTACGTTCTCGTTCAAACAAAAGACCGTTCAACTTTTGGTTCAAGCTCTTCACCTACTGAATGGACCTATATAGAAATGAAAGAGCCATCTAGTGACGGCGTTTGAAGTAGAGTGGGATGTTAATACCTGATGCTGCCAATGCTATTTGACAGAAATGATTTATATCATTGTACGTTACAGTGAACATATTTAAATGCAATACGTTAGCAGTTACAGTAATTCGTACAGTATACGTATTTACTTGTAATACGTTAGCAGTTTTTGCAATTATGTTTCTTATTTTCTACGAGATCTCTGTCTGTGTGAGTAGGACGAGAGATAATACAAGTTATGTGACTTGGTGTCTTCATTTAACCCTATACATAAGCAGACTAGGGGGCGCGGCAGTCAGATACTCCCTAAATTCCATTTAGGCTATATGGTAGGGTAGATTAGGTACATTCAGTACTTATTTTCGCACGCTGATTACAGTGCCTCTTTTTCACATTGATGGATACATAAATAGTTGATTACAAGTTGAATTCTGCTCCATGTATTTTGTTACACAAATCAGAGTCTGTGACGTCTAGCCTACAAGAGCTAATCCGTACTGCCAAGTTCTGACCAAAATGAAGATAGTGAGCTTAAATGATGCATTATTAAATTGTGAAGTGATTCATAATGAGTAATAACGCGAATTTTATTGGAAGTAACTTACATCTAGATGATCGATATATGTAATCGAAATCCTGTGGGAAGTGCGCTTGCCCCAAGCAAATAGGAATTATATTGTATTTTTAACTGCACTAATATTAGTGAATATCCCATTTTTAGCCCAGCCCATTTGTTCATTTCCACCGCATTTCGGATGGCAATATATACTGCATCTTAGATGCCTATATTTGCGTAGTTTTATATTGTACACTAGGTGGAGCAGCGATCGGTAGGTTCAAGGACAGTACTCATGAAATGAAATGAGATTGACAGCCGAGCAAAACCGAGTAAGTTTGTTTCATCTTGGTTCTGACGTACCTTGGACACGTTAGCTGGAGCGACGGGGCCTTCGTACGGACAACCGCAGACACAGGAGACATAGCCACGAACGCGGATTCCCTTCTCGGCGGCCGCGCGTATCACCTCGCCGAAACGAACTTGACTCTCCGCCACGGTACAGTTGATGTTCTTTAAGCTAAATGACTCGGACGCGGCGCCGAATACAGCCACTTCTTTCGCACCACATTCGACCTGTCAGACAGACAAGAGAAAAACGCATTGGAAAATAATTAGAGAATTACTCTCAAGCATTTAAACACTTGACAGCGTTGGATGCGTACATGTGTATCCACTCGCGATGATGCTGACAGGTTACGGGCGCATTTATGCGCCCTTACACTTTCAAATACGTTGCAGTTAATATCTCGACAACATTACGTCATATTGACATGGGACTTGAATTTTTTGTTGCCAAAAGAATACGCTAGTATTAGAAAATGATGGGATACAGTCAGCTGTTATTCCAAAACCTTGTTTCAGGCTACATGTGTCGAACTGACGAACCTCTGAATGTGAATGACAGTGATATTGGCAAATTGATTGTTTCACATATCAAGTACAACAATATATCAATACAATAAAACCATTTGTTTCTGTTATAAATGTTATGAAAGGCCATCTAAACACAAGTAACTGTGCGATATAACTGGAAAATAACTCGGCCTGGGAGGTATGGTAGTGGTTTCATAACCTGACTGTCAAGTGATTAAATTAGGGTAGCCGTTGGATGTTGGAAAGTGACATTAATTAATCACATTTCTTTGGATGATCAATCGATCAGTAGGGGCCCAACGATTAATTTACAAATGAAAAAAAATCGATTGATGGTGTATTATTTTATTATTCGAGGAGTAATTCGCAAGAATAACAACGGAAGTATTTTATAGACCAGAAATATACCATTCAAGCAGGAAAACAACCATGCAGGAAAAAATATCATTGATTTTACTGGAGTAGGGTGGTTAAAAATGAATGAAAAAAGCAGGAAAACAATGCATCGAGGTTTTGCTGCGATGTGTTATTCTACTCGAGTTGGTTCATGCTCTGATGTGTAATTATTTATGGAAATAACAAACATTTCAAGCTAATATATATATAGGCCTAACAAGTTAATCAACTATGCTACATAATATTTTCTTCATTTCAGTAAGCCTACTGTTACCAAAATATACTAAATACACTTAGGCCTACCATCCTTTTAAAAAATAATATTCTAAACAATATCTAATCTTTTAGGTGGAGTTGAACATATTGGAATCAAACACACTAAGAAATATTGGAAAAGGGTGATATTTTTTAATGGAATCAAGTATGTCTGTTTCAATAAATTTGATTGGTTATCCAGGCCTTGGTCTAATTTGTTTATCGATGCACTATAATGATTACAAAGATCTATTGGCATTGGCGCATTATGAATGAGATGATAAGAAGAAATAAAAAATTATTTCATCATGCATTTTGGAAGAAAACGGTCATGTCCCGGCCCCGCTAAGTAATCATTCCAGTAAACCTCAGAAATGACAGAGAGAAACCATGAAAAACCTTGTTCAAGTCGATCAACCATGGCGGGAATCGGATCCCAGTCTCACGAATTACAGTCCGGCGTACTGGCCATTGGTCCACCCCCCTCAGTTATTTCAGTAACAATTTGATATAATTGTGAGCATTACAAAAATATAAGTTCAAGAAATAAGGAACGACAAGCTTTGAAAAGAGAAATCACACTTCAATAATAAAATTCTTCAGGATAAATAATACTGCCAACGCGGTAATTAACCACTTGACGGCCAGACGCATATAGGCCTACCCGTCCACTGCAATCGTGCTGCACAGGCCAAGAATGCAAATGTGCGTCTTTACACTTTCCAATACATTGTATTTAATATCTCAACAGTATTACGTCGTATTGACATAAGCCTTGTAGTGACACCTAGGAGATAGATTGAGACATTGGTGTTATTTTTTTTTGCTTATAGATTATGCTAATGTATTGAAAAATGATATGATACAGTCAGCTGTTATTGCTGTCAGCTGTCCAAAACCTTGTTCGGGCTACATGTGTCAAATTGACGAGCATCTGAATGCTAAATAACTGTGATATCACCAAATTTATTGTTTCACATATCAAGTCGGCCCTACAACAATATATAAGTAAAACAAAACCAGTTGTTTCTGCTATGTATAAATGTTATGAAAAGCTGTCTAAGCACAAGTATCTGTGCGATATCAATGGAATAAAAACTCAGCCTGGGAGGTACAGTGGTGATTTCGTAACCTGGCTGTCAAGTGGTTAACATTACGGTCTATTTAATTTGTGTCAAGTTATGTTGATCCTCATAGCTCTCAAACATCAACACTTCTGACATTTATACTTACTGCTGCGTAGAACCCTTTCAGGTTTGGTACGAGAACTGGGTAAGTGACACTTGGGAACTTGATAATACCTCTGAGCACATCTTTATGATCAGACATTTGCGGCACCCATTTCGGAGAAACAAAACTAGTAGCTTCTATAGTTTTCAGGCCAGCTCTCGAGAGACGGTTAATCAGTTCGATCTTCACTGATGTCGGCACAACTTCAGGCTCATTCTGTAGTCCATCTCTAGGGCCCACTTCAACGATACGAACACGTTCAGGGAATGCTCCTATCAACGCAGTTGAATTCTGAGGAGGTGAAACAAAGTCATGTTAGAATCAGTTTGAGTTGACACTGCATAAAAAAATATGGAGAAAGCATGAAGCTTGGCTAGGTTCATCAATGGTGATAAATTGCTTCAGGTTTGACATTCAAATATTTACAAACAATTGGGTGTGCTTTATATATCGAGATGAAACAAGCCTTATAACTTATAAGTATTAAGTAGAGTTGTAGGAGTATAACAATCGCATTCAGCTTTGGTCGTCAATTTTCATGTGAAATGTAGCATTTTGTAGCAAGCTACTGAAAAAACAGGAGCTGCAAACTCTAGATCAACAACTACGGGATTATCAACAGAAATTCCACATTCTTTCCGACGTTTTTTTTTTTTGAGACAGGAAGCTATCCAAATACCACTTACTGTTGATAGTCATTCAAAGAAAGAGATACGGTTCTTTTCAAGTTGATCATTGGTTTCTCTAGTTGATTTTATATTTGAACGAGATTTCGAAAACAATTTTTGATACAATACAGCTTATTTTCTTTAAATATTTTCACGAAATAGCAAAATGTAGCTAAATGCTCTGAAAGATACTTGGGCCTCTAAAGTGGAAAATCGTGGAATAGAATATGGGGCCCAATGTTGAATGAATCGGAATAACATGAAACATTAAGAAAACCAAAAATATATATCCATGATAGTATATTTCATTAATACTAAATTCCTACATCTTTAGATGTGAAAGATTCAACCGTCAAGGTATTGCAGAGCTGTGACATTGACAAGGGTTTAGCCAAATCAGTTCAGGTAGTATTGGTTGAAATATCTGCGGAACGCCCTACCCTGTACCCTCAATAGTTTCGGTGAAACAGCTGAAAATTGAGCGACGCCAGCCATATTCATTTCAAAGCCAATGTGTGATGTTGGTCTACGGTTCTGAGGATAATTCTTCACTGTAATTCAATGAAGAAAGCACTTATCGCTTACATAGACCTTATTTTATTTCTAGATAGGCAAACGCAGCATACGCGTTTTAAGATGAGCGAGATATCTACAGAAAGTCTAAACGAGAACTCTACACACCTTGACTAATAAAATGAGCTTCATTTGGTAACTACCGAATCTAGAAAGCTATGAATCTCGGCAACATGGTTCTGCTATTATTTCGATTCATTTGATGAATAAAAACACTAATTGAATCATTTTATATATTTTGTATGAGTCAATAGAGTTTTAGATTAAGCTTTATATAGATTTCTCACTCATCTTACAATGCATATGCTGCTTTCGCCTGATTAAATTGTTTTCTTCAAAACGGCTGATTCGAATCACACAAAAATGTGTAATAATGTGTATCATTTGAATATGATTCATTGTAAATTAGATTTTTTTGAGAGATTTTATTTTTCAAATCTTCCCACCAAGCCTAATCTTATGGTATTTTTCAAAACTTTATGATAGTGTTCATTCAAAATGATTCAACCGATTTGACCCAAAAATTATACAGTTCCAAGTTGGATGAATCTGTAGGTACGGAAAAAGTTTCATGTCGGATCAGTCAAACCTTGAATTGACCAACAAACGTGTGCAGTTATTACGAACCAAAAAAAATTGAAAATATTTAAAAAATAAAGAAAACACGGACAAAGCTCCATAGGAGTAGGATGGAAGTATTTGCTATCGCTCATTCAGTGAAATAACAGGAGGTGAAGTCAGACGTTTCTTAAAATCAGAAAATAATTTTACCAACTTGTGTAATTCAAGGAGTAGGCCTAATCATTTGTATATCTATTCATATTATGAACAAAGTTATAGAACGATGTAGTGATACCAAGATACTTCATCATAATATAAAGAAGGTGCACGGACTTCCATACTAATAACATGGCTGGTATTTGTGATTTCTTGCGGACAATCCAGAGCCAAAGGTCTCATTTGCCTGTCGCGATTTAGCAGATTCTTTTGTGAACTAGTTTTAGATTAGAGTGGCTAGGGTACCGGTGGCATTGTTTAGCATTGTTGATTGTGTATAGGCCTTGTTTGATATAAAAGCGATAGTTTACGCTACGAACAAATGAGACCATGAACTCAGATTCTGATCCCGGAAATATTTCACTTTGAAGAAGCGAGTGAATACTCCTTTATATTATGATTAAGTATGTTAGTATCACTGCATCGTGGTTTTAGTAGTGTATGGTGGCAGTATATGGTGTATTGATAGCAGGGCATGCCCAGACTCTATAGTTTGTCCTGTCAATATTACCCTGACAAGAGGTATATTCTAATAAATAAGAGAAATACCCTACGAAGTCAATGTTTCAAGAAGAAACTTTTCTACACATTCAGCTACATTTTTAACCAAACAAATACGTTTTTTGTAGGCCTATCAAATTAATGTATAAATATAGAGATTCAACAACACTTCGGAACCATTGTGAAGGAACTGTCAACTGATGAAGGATCAGAAAAATCCTGTTTTCATTCATTTTCAGATCTTAAAGATAGTTTCAACTCAACCAGCAGATTCATTATATTCTTCTGAAAAGTTGCCTTCAAGGTACATAGAACTGCATGTTGACAGATTTAAGCGAAATAAAATTGAATAACAATCGACATACTTCACACACACAATGAATTTGTTGTTGATCTTAGACATAGAGCTAGTGTTGTAATACCAAACAAGAACTGTCAAAATTCAATATTTTGGGCATAAGACATTCTTAGCCCTATATATAGTGATGATCAGTGATATATCCTCAGATACTGTAGTAGTTATCAAAAGTTGAAGTTAGACTAGGCCGATTAGGGCCAGACTAGTTTCAATTTGAATTCCCCAATGAGAAAAGTTCTTGTGC
The DNA here is from genome assembly GCA_964007535.1 of Brachyptera risi. Taxonomy (NCBI): domain Eukaryota; kingdom Metazoa; phylum Arthropoda; class Insecta; order Plecoptera; family Taeniopterygidae; genus Brachyptera; species Brachyptera risi. The sequence goes on along the minus strand of OZ023327.1, from coordinate 17,841,913 downwards.
TGGGAAATTATTAGAATTTACATGATCAAGTATAGATCTTGAAGTAAACATTGAAAGCATGCAACAGAGTGTAAGTGTGAAGCCGAAAGTTGAAAATATATTTTTTGGATCATTCTCATTTGTTCTAACATTATATAAGCTAAAGCCATCTTCACTGCTTCCTGTTGCAGTTGAGGAATAGTAGTTACAATGCAAGTGAGAACGCCACTTGTCATCGCCTGCTGTATTACCGGTCGACTTCACCCGCCCTCTACCCTGTTCAGATCCTCCAAGTTATCTACAAATGCATCACCGGTCTAATTGCACGTCATGTACAGCAAACGTATCAGTGGGCAGTGTATTATTCAAACAGACAAATATTATTTGATCAATGAAATATTATTGTCATTTTATTCTGACTTAAATCATCAATTACATGGAGCTGGATTTTTTCAGAGAGTTTATTGAATGTGTGTACACAAATTCAAATATATCTTTTACTTTATTATTAAGAAAACACCAAGAGAACATAATTATGTTCATTTTTACTACGTGGCCATTATTATTTGAAGAAGATTTTTTTCTCTTTCAATTTTGTTGGATTAATGTTTCAGGTCAAATAGATTCCATTCATAATTAGGCCTATGAAGGCTGAATAGGTATTTATTTCCGATTCATCTTAATCTTATGTAGGCCTATTTAGTGTTAGTAGATCCGCAGACAAGTCAACTTTTTGTGACTTTGTGGTCCGTAAAGTGCTTTGTATAGACCCAATAGGTATTAATTAATCACAAAGATCAAGCAAGATCTTCTAGTCCACGAAGTGATGATTTATCGAGAGTGTGGAAATATTTGTAAGCTATGATTTGACTACTATAATGAAAAAGATACATCTACTAATAAATACTTCACCGTTATATCAATAACAATTAGGTAGGCCTACGTTTGCATTTTTCAACTAGAACTATAATTGCAATTTTATTCACATTTCTGATTTCTCGAAGTATATCATTCGGACAATTGAAACAATACTTGAAATGTGCATGGAACTGCAAAAACTTCTTGCATCAGAAAACTTCCCTGTGGGGCATACTGGGGGGGTTTCCACCTCCCAGACCCAGTGCCGGACTGCCTCTCACAACCGGCCCGGGCAAAAATACAAAAAGCGGCCCACGTGGGGGGGGGTCATGAATAATGTTTTTGTGATTGAGGTATATTTTTGCGGTTTGGGTTTCAAGCAATCTGAGCTCAAGATTGGTGTGAGCCTATAATTTTCATTCTTGTTGTTGTAGGTATAGTTTTCCAAATGTAGTGTTGTACATAGGCCAAGTACAATAATTGGTGATGTAGAAAATTACCAGTATTTCAATATCGAAAAAATACAAATTCCAAATTGGAATTCATGTAATATCCATAATATATACTACCAGATGACCAAATATTGGGCACGAAGAAAATTGATGTACATGCAAGGTGAACTTACTGGAATATTCGAAGTTGACAAAGATAACAAAAATAGTTGAAAATAGTGCGAAGAAACGTTGATAATGGAATCCATTTTCAATTAGTAGGGTCAGGGGTCCAAAAATATGTTAATTGAATATCACTGGGCTAATTGTGGGAGAATACTGAAAAAAAACATCGACGCTATTTCTTCCATATTTGACCCAGTAAATCTTCTCTCATACATTACTAGATGCTTTTTTTTTGTAATTTCAGGTGAATTATTATGTTCGTTTCTCAATCGGAATTGAGACTTAATTAATCAGTAGGCCTATCACGAACATTTTCTCCTGCCGTCGCTCTGTCTTTGTCGTATCATTTATAGTCACTTTTCTAAAGAAAAGTAATCAACACTTCAGCCTGTCTCGTGTCCCACACAGGCACAATATTAGGTTTAAATTCTTTCGTACCGCGAATTTCAAAAATTCCGAGATGTGCTTGAATAACGAAGTCAAAATTGTTATACCCATGACGGGGGTGCGGGTTCTGCCCCGCAGGGAATTTTTTGAAAAATCGTGATTTTTGTGTGTATATTTTGTTATTTTCAGTAAGTCAACACTTATGCTTAATTGCTGTTATTGCAGGCAGACAAGTTGAATTTTGGGACATTTTTTGTGAGTTTCATTCAAACTACAAGCTCATCACCATTGAAAGGGTATATTTCGAAATTCGATTTCATAAAACAGCAAAATCATAAAAATCTCAATTTCAATTGAGTGTGACCATCTCAAAGTATGTTTATATCTCAATTTGTTTCACCAGAAGCCAATTCATCAAGCTTATTTTCACTGACTATTAAATAGATTTCGATAATATAAGTAAGCAAGTTACGATCATTTTCTAAATAACGAATTAGGCCTATATTCAAATGCTCGGTCATCGTAACTTTTGATTATGCATTTAGGTAAAACCTTGGACAAGAGTGAAACATTGAAGTGGATGAACTGTACGAACGCATAAAAAGATATTCGCGGGTGACCGTGGCCCATTTTGATATTCAATTAGCCAACGGCCCACCGGGCATTGCCCGATTGCCCGGTGGCCCAGTCCGGCGCTGCCCAGACCCCCCTTTTCACATACCAGTTGTCATCAGCTTTGCGACAATTCCATTTTAGAGCTTACCCTCCCAAAAATCCACCGACCTCTCCTGATATAACATCTTGTTTATAATAAAATTATTAAATAAGGAAGTACAGTATTTTGATATGTATGTATATTATATCTAACAGGTCTTCTGGATATCAATCAATAATCTAGCCTACACTCTTGAAGCCTATATTTTATTCTCAAGATGGGCATTCAGCAAAGGTTGGCCATGGCTACAACAGAATAAAGATACAGAAAAGTACATAAAACCTATAAACAAATATCACTTTAAATTTTAAAAACATATTAAACACTAGGAGGCCTGAATATCGTAATAATTGTGATGGGGTTCATTATGTAAATTGAGAACACATATTTGGACTACTTTGTGCAATTATAACAGAAAATGGTTAATTTGTTGATTCACGTACGCCTTTTTTTCAGGGGGGGTGGGGGAATAGGTGTTTTGGAGAAATGGCAGTATTTAACACATAATTTTCCACTCCCAAACAAGGTCAGGACATCAACATTGACCACTAACCCCGACCCAAAAACACATTCTACACAAATATTGGAGATGATCCGTGAAACTGCATAATTAGTTAATTACCCACAAAATATTCACAATTGTTGTGTAAATGTTGTGGTACATATTGATCTCTTATATTCCACCTTTTGTGCTAGAGGACGTGGGTTCGAATTTCTTATTGGTGTCAATTTAAATTCTATTCTAAAAAGGCTGTGGATAATCGTACGGTCAGCCGTATGAATACGCGTAAATAGATCGTAGATTTATGTTAGTGACGTAGGATTCGTTCGGATCCGGATTCGTTCGGGAGGATAGTCTACTTTGTAATTTTCAGTGCTAGAGTGCACCAGACACCAGTTACCGATAAATGAACATGATATATACGCTCCGTTCCGCCTGCCGGCGATATACGCGAGGTTTATGCACTAACCTAACCCAGTAACCTAGCCTACTGTCCGCAACCTGGCTTTCTCCACGTAATTGACCATATTCCTTTATATAAACTCTAGAGGAACCAATTTAAAAAAATAAGTCACGGGCAGGATTCGATTAGAGTTCCCTGGCATTGGGGTCAGCTGTGCTAACCCATGTGCTACAGTAGTCACATTGTTGGAGAGCGTTATTTTGGCCATTTATGGTCATCGACCGAAACATCGCGGTCATGACGTCACTAACCGTATGATTTATTTTCACTTAATCATGCGGTTGACCGCACAAATATACATTCCGTTTTAAAAAATACCCCAAAAAAGATATAGGTCAAACATTGCCAATATATTATATAAATATATGTACAGTACAATATAATTAATTGTAAGATTATAGGCCCAACTTTCACTTTATAATATATAGCAACATGTTTATTAATTATTACTAAATTATTAAATGAACAAATATTCTACCGTGTAATATTTCCTATAGGCCTACTGATCTGTAGGCCCTATTCCATAATCCGTGATTCAGTAGGCCTACTGAATACCGGGTACGGTAAATCATTGAAGCAAATATTACATTTCAAACATACAAAGTTTTATGGTAGTACACAATGTAAACAATGATAGGCTTCATTATCTTTGAACTAGTTTATGAGAACTACTTTTGAGGTTATGTTGCTTACAGACACCTAACCCCAAAAACCTTAATATATAACCTACGGTTAAGACGGACCAAAGAACTATTTTGCTGCCCACTAGCGCTGTCTAGCAGCTGGTTCCGGAAGTACCTAATCATTTTGGCGCGAATTTTGGGGAGGGCCCTCATGATCCAGTATTTTTAGTTTAAATTTTAATGAGTTCAATCCTACAAATTTGCAGTGAAAGCAAACATTTTGAAATGGGTAACAATAATGTATTGATTGAAATTAAATTATTCATCTTGATCTTTGAAAAATATAACGTAGAAAGATTATGATAGGATAATAACAGAGTAATGTAAATAAGCAATAATACAAGAACAAAGATTTCATCAATTATACATCACACTTTATTTTCATAAATAAAACAGCTCTATTTATTTACATGTGATGATTTTTGTTTGCTTAACGACCCCACCAATAGCTATGTTATACGGGGGTATAGGTCTATTGACATTATGTATGTGTACAGAATAACTAACATCTACTAGGCATCAAAATACAATTATAAACTGAATCAAACTTAGTTTCAAGTTCTTCAATTATGTAAATATAGACCTTTGAGATATTGAAATTGAATAAATTGAAAGAAATTTGCTAAGTTGAACGATATTACAACAAACATAAAATTTGTAATTCAAACTGATGGAATTTGGAAAATCTATGTATATTCTTGAAGTACCTATAAGCTTGGCTGGAGGAACCGGCATCACCTGCAACAGAAAAATCACTACAGCAGTAACTTGTCATTGTGAAAAATGAGGTCATGTTTACGGTTTACACTTTACAATATAATACAGAGGATGACTTGACACAGTCACTACACAGACACTCTGTGACACTACACAGACAATTAAAAAGAAGATGTGGAAATGAGTGGGCCCTAGAGCCCTGTTACACTATCAAGAAACACATTTTAGAACAGAAAATGAAGTATATTAGGTGACTATAGAGACTGAGACCGTGTTGATTTCTCAATTATTGATGAACATAAATATCATAGGCCCAGGTCCTAACTTATTATAACGCATTTCATATTAGGCCTGTGTCCAAGCCAGTAGGCCTATATAGGCTTAGAGATTGCGGTAGGCCTGGGGCCTATAGTAGTTTGCCTAGGCATTGAGTTCAACTCAATGGCATAGGTAAATGAATTTATAGTGAGTTTATCTATGTCCAGCTCAAATATTGAGTTTGCAGCCTACCGGTGGGCCTGGAGTTCTCTATCCTTAGTTGCACGACTGTTTGACTGCTTCCCTAACCTTCTGACAGAATTGTTCCCCTTTCACCATTATTCCATCACTCATATATAAATCTTTATTCAGATCTCTGCCCATGTAGGCCTACATTGGGTAATGGATTGCCTGAATCGACACAGGATAACAAATACATTCAAATTCAGAATAGATAAAAACATACAAATGAAATTTTAAAGATGTAGCTAATTTGAGAAATTAATGAGTAGAAAGCACTTCTACCAAGCCCATTCTAGGCCTAGAATGACTTATTTCTATTTCTAGACCTATCCTATTTAACCCTTTCATGCCTAGCGTTACCATATGGTAACGGCAGGACCATCACGTATAAAGATGCTCCTGTTGGACTATGATACATATTGAAAATATTTCTGCTCATATATTTCTCATGTCATTTACATCTGGAATGAAATCAGCGGGTAAGTTCGGCTCGTTTGGTCCTGCCACCAGGATTATACCTTCTGATCTAATCGCCACTCAATCGTCAGAAGGTGTAATGACATTTACATAGATGTGAGTACTTATTATATCAGCGGGTTCAAATTTTTTGATCTAATGTTATGGGTTATAAATGTTCCGAGTACGTCAAAATAGATAACATATGTTTGAATGAAAAATAAATTTCAATTACATTGAGGAATAACGTGATGAAGTTTGTGTTACCATATGGTAACGGTAGGCACTAATGGAGTCATAATTGACCACTATAGCCTATCTTGGTGTATTAGTTTATTGCAATCTGTGCAAGAGATAACGGACTCTTTGGAGTATAATGAAGATGCAGATGCATTTTATAATCATATTAAGCCTTATATATTGACGTGTCAGCTGGTGAGAACTCTGCCGACAGAGTCAGAGTAGGGTTGCACGGTCCATGTTGCACGGGTTGCATGTGGTTCAGGTGTGAACTGTTTCTCTGAGTATCACGCTAAATATCTGGCTAAAAATTGAAAATTCTTGAGAGTAATAACTAAATTCACCAATATTGGGAATAATTTCACCTCTCTCTCATCACAATAAGTATCCCACATGGACAATATCTTCTATAATACGTATGTCGATTTCGATCGCAACTGACTAAAGATGTGCCTAGCGTTACCATATGGGCACACCCTGTAACTCCCGAACCGGCCCGAAAAATCGAAAACTGAAAAATTACTTTCTTCTTTTCAGTAAATCGATATGAAATTGATGAAAAAAATTGTGAAAATGAAACTTTTTTTATTCAGGCATGAAAGGGTTAAGAAAGAAAATGTGGGCCTACCCTGTTTACTCACTTGTGAAAGCAATCCATGGGCTAGGGTTCTTTGGTTCTTGTTTTTAGCTTCTCTAGGACTGGTCTAGACCTCCAGCTGAAAGGGAATAATGATCACATTTTTAGACAATCGTTGGAGATGAAAACAACGGTGCACACAACTACGCCTACTTCGCGGTCGTTGTTCGAATAAATATGATAGTAATGTGACCTAATTATGGATGAAACTGATGATAGATAGCAAGAATATACTTACAGAATGCAGTTACACAAAACGGTGTTTCACGGTGTTTTGAAATGTCCATTTTCTAGAAAGAACGATGCATCTGCATATTATTTGAATTCACCATTGTTAACGCTCGGCTATAATAAAGAACAAGTGACAATGCGTTCGACAATCGACACGTGAGATTCAAACGTCAAGAATGCCGTAAACCTCGACCAAGGAGTGTAGTACATTCAGAGAATTTTCGAGTGGAAAGCTTTGAGAATCGACAATTAATTTCTTTGACACTGACAAACGCGCACTCTTTTAGCTGGCTCCGAGAAACATGTGATTGTAGTACTATGCGCTCTCACTAAAACTAGGCAAGGGAAAGGTATATGGAAGATTCAGCACTCTGCCTAACCCGTACCATTGAATTTGTGCCCGTACCGTACTAAACCCAGACCCAATCCGGGGTATAACTTTGAGGGTAGATAACCGACGGTCAGGTATGTCTGCGCTAACGCCAAGTCAAAAAAAAGCAAAAGCTCGCAAACAGAGCTCAACCTCTGATGGCCACTTCAACGAGACTTTGAAAAACCAGCTCTAAATGTCCAAACTTCATGGTCATCTCATTCCATAGTTCGTAGTAGTTTCATTCAAGTCTCACTCGAGAACAAAGTGTTTTACCTAAAAATTAAACACCTGATAAACTTGAACGAGGGCAGCGATGGATTCAAGACCAACTCGACTAATATCAGCCCATCAAGCAACATACCATGCCTGAAAGCTAGCATGATATCAAGATTCACTACTATTAGTAGGCCTATAAACTCAACATGGTCATAGAGTATATGCTAATACCAGAATCCTGGTAGGATAAGCTAAGAATGCCTAGCTGCCAGTCATACCATTATTAGTTCCATGTGATAGGTAAGAGTAGGCCTACAGCACACACAATGTACAAGTTCAATGATTGATACCATACCTGTACAATAGCATTGGTATTGACTTACTAGCCTTGACATACTAGTCTTGTCTATGCCCTACACAAGTCATGTCCTCGAAACGTAGCCTCGAGGTAATCAGGGGGCCTATAATAATAATATGTTTATTTGATAGCTCAGAAGCCAATTTCATACACTTCATTACAAACAATGCAGTTGTAACTTAAAATTAACCTAGGTACATGGTAATATATTGTGGTATATAAAAGTATATCAACATTAAAATTATATCATTCTTATAGATTAGAGACAAATCATAAGTATTCGTGAGTAGTTTTAATCCATTGGACGCACCTACCCTTGAAACATCCGACACTTGTCAGGTTTCTAATAGTGTGGGGCAACTTATCAAACTCTTTCATTCCTGCATTGAATATAGAATTGAACCATTTTTTCCCTCTACACATTCTTCTATACCCCAACCCGTCCACAGCCCTTCTCGTATTAATACTATGGATATTTTTAATAGATTCTATTTTATCACCTAAATATTCAGGCATAAGGCCTAACTTAATCTTGAATATAAATACTAAAACTAATAGTAAAACATTGTCATTGACACTTAGCCACTCCGTCATTCTTAACATTTGTACAATTGGTGTATCCTTATTACATCTGAGTAAACATCTCATCACTTTATTTTGGAGTTTCTGTAAAAGTCCCATCTCATTCTTGTATGCTTGGTATAGAATTGTTGCACCATATTCAAAATGAGGTTTAATTAAACTATTGTAAATCATAATTCTAGTCCAGTAGGAGAACTTTCCCCCTATCCTCCTAAGATACCCGACTTTTTTCCCAATTTTTTTTACAATATAATCTATATGCTGTTTAAAATTGATCTTATTATCTATAACTATCCCTAAATATTTAAAATAGTCAACAACCTCAATCTCATCATCTTGCATATTAATACTGATATTCAAGTCAGTCCATTTTACATTACAAAATTTCCCTACACCTATAAACATTGCCTTGGATTTATTTACATTTAGTTTCAACTTATTTAACTGTAGCCACTGTTCGATGTTACTTAGCTCATCGTTCATACTTTCTGACATTTCTCTTGCATCCATTCCACTCACCGATACCACCATGTCGTCTGCATACATATTTAAGAAACTATTTTTACAACATATATTTACATCATTTAAATAAATCAGAAATAACAGTGGTCCAAGCACCGAGCCTTGTGGTACCCCATTGTTACATTGCTTCTTTTCCGACATTTGCTCTCCATACTTCACTCTCTGTCTTCTTTCACTCAAGAAATCTTTTACCCACATAATTGCTTTTCCACCAATACCATACATATGTTCTAATTTTTGTATCAATCTATTTACATCAACTGTCTCGAATGCTCTTTTTAAATCCAAGAATACAACCATTGTGGATTTTCTCTCGTCCATGTCTTCGAGCCATTTACTTACAACATTCTGAATTGCCGTCTCACATGAGTGAGATTTTCTGAATCCCGATTGATTCTTTGATATTAAATTATTGTTATTCATATACTTATATAGCCTATCATGTACTAATATTTCAATTATTTTGTCCAGTATAGACAACATGTTTATTGGTCTAAAATCACATACATTATTAGATCCATTTATTTTACTTACTGGTTGTACAACAGAATCTTTTAATATTTTAGGAAATTTACCTTTATCAAATGACGTATTAATTAAGTCTAGTAATCTATATTTGATAACTCTGAAAGAATCCTTGAAAATTCTATAATTAATTCCATCAATAGACCCTTTTTTACTTTTTAGCCTCTCTATAGCCTTATCCAGTTCTATTCCTGTGACTGTTAGCTCTTTTACCTTAGCATTAGACATGTGATATTTCAAAACTATGATTATCAAATGTTTCATACGTTGTAAACTGATTATTTATATCAAAGCCAGGGATATTTTCATATTATCATTTTACTATGCATTTGGCAAACTTTTATTTCTTTAATCGAATACACAACGCATTTTTAAACATTTAATACAGTTCTTTGTGTTTCATTTGTTATTATTGTTTTGTTCAACGACCCCACCGACAGCTAGGTTATATGGGGGTACAAAGAAGCAGGTGATAATGAAACTATGAAGTGATGATAAGTGAAAGGACGTTCACAAAAACTGATGAATTATGCGGTACTCGAACCTATGCCTAACGTGACTTCAGCTTCTGAAGAGGTGCCATGAGTTTTGTCTACAAAATCAATGGTGATGCTTTAGCTGAATGAGCTACAGAGGGTGGCTATATAATTTGTTCTACTGATTAAAGATTATTTATTATTATTATTATTTTTATCGTCAATATCATGAAGCCAAAAGGGATACATCAATTGCAGTGCTGGGTATGTACAGGTATGGGCAGCCAAATTAAGAAAACTTCATTTGGTTACGTAAATAAGCGTTTGAAAAACTGTCCCAAACTGTGACTAGTAAATAATAATGTCCCTAAACTTTGATTACCGCCATCTAGACCGTATTTGACTATGGCTCAAGGATAGATTTATTTTTTCTAGTCACAGTCCATGCGCAGATAAGGGAACGTTTGTTATTTTTATTTATGCCAAATTAAGCATTCGACTGGCCAAACAAGTAGGATGCCAATAACTATTTAATAATATTAGGGTATAGGCCTAATCTAGCGTAATTGAGTTTAAACCCAATGCCATTGCTCACAGTGGAAAAATGTGTTGTTACGTCTGTACCGGTAGGCTCGAGTTATCTAAGTGAGGTATTGTCTACGGCAGGGTTTTTCAACTACCGGTAGCTATTTCAGAGGGCTATTTTTCTATGGGAAAATTGAGTTGAGGTGGGCCTCGCGGTTAATTGTCCAATAATTTGCATTTATTTTTTACTTGTTTTCAATACATGGTGTGCCTGTATACAAACAATATATTTCTAATACACACATATTCAGGCATTTCACAACTGAACAGTTTTTTTTTTAATCCAAATTTCGAATTTAATTACTCAAACTGCACCTTTTGTCTTGAAGTCTTCATCTAGATCTATATAACTGATATGATTATTATTATTATATTGGTTTTTAACGATGCACTATAATGATAACCGAGATCTATTGGCGTTGGATCAATGATCAATGAGATGATCTAGGAAGATGAGATGAAGATTTCTTAGGTAATTAATGGGAAGGATAGTGGGAAGAAAGCGGTTGTGGCCTATATTGTAGGAACCATCCCAGCATTAGCCTAGACTACAGAGGGAAACCACGAAATACCCCTATGAAGATGGACAATGGCAGGGATCGAACCAGGTCCGACATGCCCCTTCACCACCCAGATCACATCTGCATGTGCCGGTACAACAACTGTTTAGAGCAAGCGAAGGAATGCACATCGTTGCCAAACCTCTCTGAAATTTAACTACACAGAATGTTATACTAAATTGCAGTGATTTTACTGTGGTTCATACGATCATACCGCGGGCCTTTTGGAAAGGTCTCGCGAGCCGGAGTTGAAAAGCCCTGGTGACACGGTCTATCACATGAGATTATTTTTGTCATAAACCAAGTTGAGAGCAATTGAAAATATTGTTTCACTCAACTATGGTAATGAGACATGTCGACTGATTTGGAATTTGAAGAAAAAGTACCAAGTATTACATTTTAGTATCGGTATCGACGTTGGTAATGGTGCCGATTGGCCTAGGGCAGGGGTTGGCAGCCTGCAGCTCCGAAGCCGCATGCGGCTTTAGTGGTTCTTGAATAGCTCTTTTTGATTAAAATAAAGATCTGAAATCAAATTTCAAAATTTCGCCCCAAAACTCAAGGTTGTTGTGAACTTACCCCATCATCCTGCAACAGCGCTCCGTAAGCTAGCTGTCAACTGTCAGCTGAGCCTGGGCCCAGTTCGACAAGTTAAAGGCTAGGTTGCCAACTTGCTATTTAATAATAATAGTCTTTATTTTTCATGTACATAACAATTCCGTCATAACAATCGAAAAGGGCGAGGTTCGATCACATGATCGTTCTTCCACCTAACCTTTACATATAATAAGAGAGAAATAAAATAAATTTTGTCTCAAAATGAGTGGTGCAAAGAATCGTAAAATATCTGACGAAAATTGTACGTTTAATTATGTGTTACCTGACTATAATCAAAATGAACTAGTCATATGATTTTTATTTACAGTGTTTTTTAATTGATTTGCTCTACTGTGGCTCATTATTATCCAATTTATTCATTTTTGAGAAATTGGCTCCATGACCAAAAAAGGTTGCTGACCCCTGGCCTAGGGGCTAGTAAGTACTCAAGTAGGGCTTACTTGTACCTGTTTAGTGCAAGTGTAAACAGGCAATATTTATTATTAATTGTTGAATTATCACATGATGATATAAGAAATGTCAACATCAGTAGCGGCTGGTGGGCTTTGAATTAGGTAGGGCGCAATCGAAGAGATAAGGCTAAGAGAAGGAGTTTGTAAGCCCAATTTCATACGTTTTGAAATGAACTATTTCATGGATTAACAGGCATTGTATGGAGTATATTATATCCAATTTGAATCGCGGTTGGTCACTTATTATTCAACATATGCGCTCGTGTATTCAATCAAATAGAGCTATAAAGATGAAGCTGAAAGATGTAATAATACAAATGGAAACATTGTTCACAGTAGTCTGGGTTTATCTATGAGAATGGTCTTCTACCCAAACCTCCGAATGAAAGAATAATAATAGTAAAAATTAACACGAATAAACGAGTAATAGCGGGTAATGAGAATATATTGATGGCAAGACATATTAGTCTGCATTACTCCATATAGGCCTATAACCTCTAAGAAATTCTACAGAGAACCATATTAGTGTGGATTGATATTAAATCATGGTCTTACTGAGTACACATATTCTTATAGGTATACTGCCATTTCCGTAAAAAGTGCAGATATTGATAATTTTGAAGAAAAGTGGGAATTAGTTCATTCTTTCAGTTCTCGATGTAGTTCTCAATAAGAATTTGATCAAATATAAGGTCTACATTCTATACCACAGAGGAAATCAATATATGTTATCAGTAAATAAAATAATAATGAAATTAAAATTGATAGATTGGCTAAACAAATGAATTTCATTAATTCAGTACTTGAACATTGAAGTGTGGCCGGGTGGGTGGGGAGGGGGACGATGTGTCTTGTGAGATATTGGTGAGCGAACGTTTCCGATACACAGTCAGTGCGATGAGTGGAGTTGGGGCTCAAACGAGTAGAGCCCATCGACTCTTGTTTTGCTACCACAATATACACTGCATTTCACGCTTCGCGCATGCGTCAGGTGCTTACAGTGACGTGTGGTTGGGCTCACTCACATCTGAGCCCCACGAGATCTACATCATACAGTAGAAACTTGACTGTCGAATACTGAACGATTTTTTCATGTTTGTATCCAATATGAATACTATAGGGGTATTTTTACATCATATTTGAAAATTTAAATGTTTGTATATTGAATTACTATTCATTCTATTAATCGAAATTCAATTCATTACTGCCTTTTCTGGAGTGCTGGTGGGGCTCGAGCCCTAGAGCCCATATGGACCAGCCGCTCCTGGTCAACATCACAATAAAATTGAAAAAAAAGCATGTATGAAGACAACGAACAAACAAAATACGAACAAGTGGTGGGTTAGTTTGGGTTGGTGTTTCATCAACTTCAATGTTTGCTTATATGCTATTTTATCTAGTGGAGAGTGGTAAGGATAGGTTGTTAAATGTAGTAGCAATTTGAATTTGCTAAATTTGCTTGGTTTTCGTGAGTTGTGTCATTGAGTTCAATTGTAGTGTTTGACAGAGGCAAGCAGTCAGGCTATGCAAACTAAGCTCTGCACAGCTACTCATTTAAATGTAACAGACCGTCTGATTATTTTCGAAATAATAAAATAATGAATTTAAGAACATGATTGACTCAATTATTGTTTGCTAAGCAACCTTAGCTACTAGCTGAGTTATATAGGGGTACAAATGAGCAGGTGATTATGAAACTATGATGTGATAATAAGTGAAATGACTTTTACAAAAACCCATGCCTTATGCGGGACTCGAACCCACGCCTAGTGTTGTGTAATGAACTTTTAAAATGAACGCGTTCGTATTTTCTGAACTTTTCAATGAACGCTTTACATTTACAGTCGACGATCTTCATCACGTTCGATTTTTCGGTGATCTTTAACGGAATAAAACGTTCATTTGAAAGTTCCTAATTTTAGATCACTCATAATCCTATTCGAAACGATCGCACTATCCGTACTTCCCCATCCAAATTGCAAATGAGATTGACTATTTTACGGTCTATCCCGAATGTATAATATTCCCTGTTCAGGATTTCATCATGTGATCACCTGTCACCAGGCAAGCCGGCAGCCACGTGTGGTCAAGGTTGACTTGTTGTGACTTGAAGAATTTGTTACCAATCACTATTAAACTAGAGACATTTACTGTAGACAATGTGTGTTTAGGCCTACATATACTATTTTTGAACCCTTTTTTTTCATATAATCTTCAAGGTGAATTTTCAACGAACTTGCGTTTTTTAAAATTTGAATTTGAACTTTCACCGCATAGCCACGAAAACGAACTTTTAGCTTTTTAAAAGATCGATTTATTTGACATGAACTGAACTTTTTAAAAGTTCCTTAATTATAAGTGAATTTCCCCAACACTGCCCACATCCAACTGTGACTTCAGTTTCTGAAGCTGTGCCTCAGCTGACTGAGCTACTGAGGGCAGCATAACAAAATGATAATAAACATTAAGAATATACACAAAGAATATTCAGAAATGTATACACACATTGATTACATATTTCAAGTGAATCTGCAAGCAGTACTGCTAGTTAGGGTTGAGGAGGTCTTTATTTTAAGTGTGCGAGTACCCAGGTTATGCATGTGGAACGACAGCAAAAGTATGGCAAAACAAAGTACCAGTAGCGAAGGAGTCGACTTTTGTGCCCAACATGAATGATTTCATAGATGAAGGGTCGGCGAGGAGTTACACATAATTAGACGGCTTGGGTCGATGATGTTTAAGCAGCAAAATGAACTAATATAAGTGGAAAATTATAGGCCTAGCATTGTGTATTTGTATTTGTAAACATTCTTGCAGATGTGCTAGATGCACGGTGGCAAGATATTATGATTCTATTGGATCATTGTCTTGAATTCTAATAATTTCTTTGCAGTTCTTCCTTCTTCTTCCAGCTCATTCCAGTCTCTTATCGTCCTCTGGACGAAACCGTTTTTCCCTATATTTGAGTGAACTCTCTCTGCCTCCATTCTTTCTCCTCCCATATTACTTCTTTGGATCCCCTTTCCAACTCTTCTGCTTAGTTCTTCCCATCCGGTACAGTTGTGTCTTGCTTTGAAGAAGTTGCACAGTCTAGACTTTCGTCTCCTTGCTTCCAGGGTTTCCCATTTCAGTTGTTCAATCATTATGGTTGGTCTTTCCAGTTCTTTCTGTATCACTCCCTTACTATTCCTAATGGTCCTCCATCTCTTGACTCTCCCCAATACCCTCCTCGCAGCAACCCTCTGTACGCTCTCTACAGCCTTGATTAATCCTGTGTCCCGAGGGTCCCAGACTGAACTAGCGTACTCCAGTGTAGGTCTAATTAGTGTCTTGTATGCTTTGTTTTTGATTTCAATTCCTGTCCCCTTGAGCTGTCTCATAACAAAATTTAATGATCTAATCCTCTTTTTTGACAACTTTCTAATATGATCCCCCCACCCCAAGTTTTTATGCATGTATAATCTGAGATGTTTATAACCGTCAACCTGCTCCAGTATGCTTTCTCCCATCCTAAATGATGTCACTTCTTTATTCTTTTTACTTCTGGAGAATTCGACTACCTTACATTTTTCTACATCAAGTCCCATTAGATTTGTATTGACCCAGTCATTAATTTTATCTAAATCACTTTGTAGTTGCATTGCCTCTTCCTGGCTCTCAATTATCCTGTACACAACACAGTCGTCTGCTAATAGTCGGATTTTAGAATTGATACCAGTTTCTATGTCGTTAATGAATATATTGAAAAGTAAGGGTCCGATGACACTTCCTTGTGGCACTCCTGATGTGATTTCTACAAATTCCAAAAATTCCTCCCCCACTTTTACTTTTTGTGTTCTGCCTTGTAGGAATGCCTTTACCCAATTTGATATTTTACTATTTTCTGTAATTTGTTGCAATTTGTTGATTAACAGGTCATGTGGCACTTTGTCAAAGTCCTTCTCAAAATCCAAAAAGATTGCATAGATTCTACCCCACTTATCTGAAGTGTCACTCAGTTCTTGTGTAAATCCCTGAAGTTGTGTTTCGCATGAATGTCCTTTCCGAAAACCGTGTTGTCCCTTAAAAATCCCCCTGTTTCTATCAATGATTGTTTTAATTTCCAAGTCTACCAAGCGCTCCATAACTTTACCTACCGCAGAAGTGAGACTCACTGGTCTGTAGTTCCCCAATTTTGCCCTTTCCCCTACCTTATGTATTGGAATTACTGTTGCCCGTTTCCAATCCTCTGGCACAGTTCCAGAGTCTATCGAATTTTGAAATATTATTCTAAGGTATTTAAAAATTTCGTATCCTGCTAATTTTATAAAGCTGTTGCTAATTTTGTCAAGCCCTGGTGCCTTATTATTCTTCAGGTTTTGTATTATTCTCTGGATTGAATTCCCTGTAAATTTAATAGTATTTCTGTATGCTTCCGAGTCATTAGTGTAACCTTCTCTACCCGTAACTGTATCTCCTTTTTGAAAAACCCCACTATAAAATTTGTTTAGTGCATTAGCCTTGTCCTTATTGGTTGTGAACTCTTTTCCATCTTGGTCAATCAACATGGGCATGTCTGTGTTCCCTCCTTTAGTACTATTTATGTATTTATACATATTTCTCCAGCTTTTTTATGGTCACGTTCATCAAACATCCCTCCAAAAAATTCATCCCTAGCTTTTTTCTTTTTCTTGTTAAGTTCCAATCTTAGTCTTCTTCCTTGTATATCCTCTCCCTTCCCCTTATTTCTGTTATGTAACTCCCTACCCTTCCTTTTCATTACCCTTATTTTTCTGTTGTAATATATTGGATCTGGATTTTTTCTTGAAATTAGTTTACTGGGCACATACTTCTCTATACTCTCCATGCAAATACATTTGAACTGTTCTCATTTTATATCTACGTCTCCCTTCTCTGTTTCCCAGTCCCTTCTTCTAATTGCCAAAAATTCTCTAATTTTGTTCATCTTCGCCTTTTTGTAAAACCAAATCCTCTTTTTTGTTTTAATTTCGTGTATTTTGTGTGTTCCTATCAGTTCCACGGTCGGTATTCTGTGGTCACTTATGCCCATTTCGACCTGCGTCCTCACCCAATTCTCTGGTGGCCTCAGTAGAATTACGTCAAGAAGGTTGCTGTCTCCTGTCCTTGTCTTCCTTGTCCCTACCCTAACTGTTTGTAAAAAGCCTTCATTCATAACGTCTGTGACAAGGTCATGCCTCCTGCTTGCACCTATGCCAGTACTTCCCTCCTCCCAAGCTATCCCTGATAGATTGAAGTCCCCTGCCACTATAATATTTTTTTCATGTTTGCTTACTCGTATCCTATCCCTTGTTCTTTCCAAAATGTATTCGTTTGTATTCGGGGGCCTGTGTCCGGCAATCATCGAATATTCTTCTGTTCCCCTTTTTAATTTTATACCCATTAGCTCTACTTCATTCTCTATCCATACCACTCTTCCCGCTAATTCAGCTCTACATCCCACCATTATACCTCCCCCGTTTTTATTCCGATCTCTTCTAAATAAACTGTATCCCCCCCACCCTTATTTCACTATCTGTAAACCCTCCATCTAGCCACGTCTCGACTGCAACAAAAATATCTGGATTTATAATTTCTATGGTGGACCTAAATTCGTCTAATTTGTTACAAATGCTTCTACAGTTCACCAATGTTATTTTAAGATTTGTAAAGGCCAGTGCCAACATAGTGTCTTTCCCCTACATCTATCCCTGTATCTGTCCCATCGAACCTCAGCAGTCACTTCCTGTCTCGATCAATCATTTTGTTTGCCACTCTTCCCGTAAGTTCACCAATCTTCTTAGAGCCCTCACTGTTCAGATGCACTCCATCACGGTGTAAATCTTGGCTTTTTTTTTTCAGGTATCCAAATCGCAAGAGCTTATTAATTTACGATTGTGTGTTCAACTTTCAACAGTTGCAATAATCATTGTACAGTTCGTACTATTGGCCTATAACGCAATGTTCCATTTGATTTCTAGACAGGTTGTTTCTTGGAAACGCGTATTGACTAGGCATGTTAGTTTTGATTGCTCGATTGGATTTGTTCGTTTTGATTGGAGAACTACGGTGATTGTTTACATATAGAATAGAATATATGCTTTATTGGTCCAAATTGATCTTATGAAGATATTAGCCTCGTCAATATAGTATATTGTAATGATAATACAAAATGCAGTATTTTACATGTACTGTACATTGTATAAACATACATAGATATTAGGTTCGTATATATCAGCAGCTTGATTGGAAGATGACTTGGTAGGCCTTATATTGAAAAGCAAAAAGTGATAGGTCTTGGAAGACCATGTCCTGCCATAGAAACAATAAATACAGTTCACAAAGGTAAGACAAACGCAGAGGATAGTCCGTTACTTCATCGTTTTGCTGATGATTATTGTTTGCTTAACGACCCCACCAACAGCTAGGTTATACGGAGGTATGAATGAGCAGGTGATTATGGAACTATGATGTGATGATAAGTGAAAGGACGTTAACTAGAACCCATGCCCTATGCGGGATTTGAACCCTCACCCAACGGTGACTTCAGTTTCTGAAGCGGTGCCTCAGCTGATCGAACTACCGAGGGTGGCTAATCATTTCAGAATATGCTGAAATAACATGGCTGGGTGATCAGCATTCAATTGAATTTTAAAATTGTAATTAAAAAAAGAAAATAGGCAACATTCGTACATTTAAGATCTAGTTTCGATAGACATAAAATGAATTATATTGTCAACAGATTCAATAATACGGCAGCCAAGATTGTTGGAAAAAATCATCAATGGGCTTAAAATGGCATGAAAAATAAGTATCTCTAATTGAAAGACATGTTGGTTCGATTGAAATACATGCTTTTCAGAGGCTTTATCTTTATCAAAAACGAGTGTCACACCAAAAAGATTGAGCAGAAAGACTCTGCTGCCTTATGACGTAGCCTATCATGAGGCGGGACGCAATTTTATAAACACCCGAGACATGACCATGTTGATATACCTTTTTTTTTTTTAATAACATCGAAACTTGATACAAAATCCTTGTTTCCCAATTAAGGTTATGGATGAAAGATGGAATCGTTTAGACGGGGTACCACAAGGGCGATCTTACCAGCCCATTTTAATGATTTAAAACCACTGAACTTCAACACCAGGACTGCGCTGTCTGTGACCATAATTTTCCGTCAAAGATAAAAGTCTTTCAGTTTCCAAAAGTCCGGAACACATTACAAGTAAAAACCGTTTCTGTGATATACCGGTATATCCGGACATAACCAGCATTGATATTAAGAGTTTCAAGCAAAACACACGAATGCTGATATCTTCCACTTTATACGGCATTTCTTTAATAATTTTTTGAGCAATCAGTTTTCAAGTTCATTGAGTCACAATAAATCCACAGCCTTGCTAAATTGTTGAATACCATTTAAAATATTTAGAATATTCCATGCCTGTTGCTCATCAGGACTACAGTGTATCTCCACATTTTAATGGGTCATTTTGAGTTAACGGTACTTGGTAGTTGGTATCATCTCTTATTTTCATGTTGTGTGGCTGAAAGTGATATTTTTTTGTAGATCTTGGTTTGATGTAGGCTACTCATTTGTATTCCCACAAGTTTATAAATATTATTATAATAACAACTGTACACTCGCAATGAGTTCCAAACACATACATAAGTATAATATGCGTTTGGAATTCGCTTGAATATATGATTTCCTGAATCAAGGAGACTCCGTCATCACCATCAGTGTTATGAAAGCTGGTTGTCCAGTGTTGTGATTGGTTGGTTTTGGTGGGTTCAAGTAGTGCCAAATGTTTTTTTTTTAATTTGGGTTGCATGTTGTTTTTTGTTTTTTGTCATGTTGTAACTGTCAGAAATGTTTTTCAGTTTGTAAATCGTCATTATGGTAGCCCATGTGGGTCGCGTATTGAATGTTGTAATTTTTTTATGCCGATGAAAGTCCCCATTTGTTGGTTAGGTATGGGTTTGTGCCGAATAGACATCAATAGTGTAATCAACAACCATAATTTTACTCAAATTGAGGTGCCGGTAATTCGTTCTTGAGCAATGATCTTTAGGGCTGGTTAGGTTCAGGTTTGTGTCAAATTGATATCATCAAATACTGTATTTGTTTAGGCCTACAGTGTGTGTTTAAATTGTGTGATTTTGTTTTTTGGGGCAGAAGTGGGGGGTATGTTTTAGTTGTCTATTGTGCTTGTTTTGTTTGTGTTCAGATTAGTGAAATTTTGATGATTCATCATCGGAAAATTTAAGTTTGTGTTCTTTTTGCTGCGAAGTGGGTTGGTGCGATTAGATTTTACCAGTGGCGGGCGTAGAGAATAGGTGAGCGTGTAATTTGAGATTTTCAGCATTATTTTCATTTTATACATATCATTGTATTCTTGTAAATTCATCTTTCTGAATAACTCTTATTTTGAGTTTGTTTACAGTGTAGGGGTGTGCTGAATTCATTGTGAACCACTTCAACTTGAATTGTTGTGTTGGTTCATTTTTGTAAATATAGTAGACTGTGATCAGTGCTGTTGTAATTTTTTTACTGTTCCACTTGACAGCCGGGTTACGAAATCACTACCCTAGGTCTACCTTCCAGGCCTGTTTTTTCCCAGTTATATCACACAGATAGGGCCTACTTGTGTTTAGATAGTCTTTCATAACATTATACCAGTAGCAGAAACAAATGGTTTTATTGTATTGATATATTGCCCACTTGATATGTGAAACAATAAATTCGCCGTTATCACTTAGATTAAGGGTTCAGAGGCTTGTCAATTTGATACATATAGCCCAGATGGATATTTTGGAATAACAGCTGAGTGTATTTTATCATTTTCCCATAAATTAGAGTACTCTATTGACCAAAAAAAAAAAATTCTCAATCCATCTCTCAGATGTCAGTACAAGTCCCATGTTAATATGACGTCATTTTATCTCTCGACAAAATGAAACGTTTTGGAAAGTGTGAGGAGGCGTATGTTCACCAGCGGCTTGGGCAGCACGATCGTGGTGGACGCGCATATGCACCAGCGACCGTCAAGTGGTTAAGAAGTGTTTATTTAATTTCAGAATAATAATTTTATGAAAAATTTACAAAATCAAAGATGGTATAGAGTAATTCAAATTTACCGTAATGGACGTTATCACTTTTGATGTACATATATTGTTGTGGGCCTATATTTATATCATTTTAAACACCTAAATTCATAGAACCATTAAGTATAGAGGTTGAGTATAGAGTATAGAACCTCTATACTTAATGATAGAACTAAAATACCGGTACAGTATTGAGAAAATAGAAAATTATCTTCAGTGGTAGACTGGGGACTTTGGCTCTAGACCCTCTCTCTGATAATGTGTAACGCCGCCTTCACAACTTTTAATTTTTCGACGGCATAGGCCTACCTTCCCTGGAATCTAGGCCTACCCATGCCACTGGTGATGGGTTAAACCCCGTTTACATTACTACTCAACTACTCTAGAAAGGTTACTGGTGTAAAACGAAAAAACGATAGTAACTATTTTTGCGTTCACACTGTCAAATAGAGATTCTTGTTTACTAGAGGTTTTAGTTATATGTTTTACCGCGAGAGCAGATTATTTCGAATTACAGCCGTCTAACGAGCGACACTGCAAGAATTACAAGGCTGTGCATTAACAGTTTGGCACGCCAGCTGCTTTCTTCGTCGCCATCCTCTCCTTGTATCGAACGGTAGTACCAACTATCGAGCGTTTACACTACTACATCTACTAGAGTAACCTTACTAACGGTAGTAAGTTGACTGTAGTAGCTTTTGTTACTAGCATAGCAACTAATTTACGTTCACACACGGTAACTTACGATCGTAGGTGGGGTTACTAGAGTAGTTGAGTAGTAATGTAAGCGGGGTCTTAGGGTAGGTTAGGAATGGAAACTACTTCGATAATTTGATGCTACTTCCATGTGCAGGTTCACCACATAGGCCAATTTAAAACATGAGAGATAGGCGTAGGCCTAGCCACTATAAACTCAATGGCCTAGCCTACCTTTTACAATCAGGGTAGGCGTATCATTTATTCACCTATTCACTTATGGGCCTAGTCCGAACTTTAACCTCAAAAAATTGTAATGCACAGGCTGCCAATCGCTCACACTGAAATGTATGACTGAATGCAATGCATGTAACTGATTCAGTACTGAATTATAAAAAATGTAATACTTACTTTGGCATTTGCAATTAAATAGCCTACATTCAGAGGTAATTTTAGCAGTGTTTTACGTTGCAATGACAGTATCACAGATAAACACGCAGCGGCCATATTTCTAGCATACAAAAGTTGCTGGCAGGCTGCTGCCAGTGCGAGCGCAAGCACTCCGATAGGGTCATATGAACTAGATCGAAAATCCTCAAATCGGATTGTATTCTTCAATTATCGTAGATTAATTAGATCTTAGATTAGTTTGCAAGGGGGGCCACTTTACATGTGGTAGATTAAGATCACCCCCAATGATTATGGGACATTGTTTATTTCCATTTTTTGACAGTTTGCTTACATGGTTATTAATAGCACTGATAAATTTAATACTATCACAGTCTTGAGGTCTATAAGCACCAATAATACTTGTTATTTTTGGCAATACTAGTTATTTGAACACATATTAACTCATAGTCAGGATCAGACCATTTGAGAATACTGCTGAAAGTATTCTGATGCATATAAACACACCACCACCTCTTTTGCCTTCTCTGTCACTTCGATATACATCGAAATATCTTGGGAAAATTTCGTTGTTAGTGTATTCACTTGTTAGCCAGGATTCCGTACCGATGACTACGTCTGGGTTGTGTATCTCAACAGCCGTAACAAATTGTGTGATTTTGTTTCAAATACTTTGGCAATTCAGGTGAATTATTTTTAGGGAGGGTATCTGTAACCTTGGTGTAGTTTGGCTTATAGAATGGTTTTTCCTAAAAAATCGCCTGGTCTGTTGTTGAATATAAATCTTTAGAATACAACTCCCTTTGGCCAGAACTGTGGGTTGTACAGATCATCTTGAAGGTTGAAGTCGGCGATATATATATATATATATATATATATATATATATATATATATATATATATATATATATATATATATATATATATATATATATATATATATATATATATATTGTATATCGTATATTTTTTTCATTCAATATGCTGTACCCGTTGAGGGCATTGCTGCAAAAAATAACCCAGTCTCAACTTGAATCTGTGCTGAATAGTGGCGTAACTAGGAATTTTGGGCCCCGAGTCAAAAGACTCACATGCCCCCCCCCCCCCCCCTCAAAAAAAATATCAATTCAAATGATGAAATTTCGATATCACTCAACATGCAACCTCCATATTTCATATTTTTTAATTCACTGTTGAAGACAATTGGAATACACTCAAAATTTTGATTGAAATACATTCACATTTATGTCATTCTATGAAACAAAATGGATCTATTGAAGATGAAGATCAAATAACACTTACTCTTGAGAGGAAAAATAGTGTTGACTTTTCACCAAAATCAATGCCGGGACGTCGTTAGGATTTGTATATTGGGGGCCCGGGGTGCACAGGTTATATGCATATAATGACTACCCAGTCGGACATCTGCCACGCGCGAAAAGGGGGTCTGGGGACAGAAGCCCCCCAGCAGAGCCCCACAGGGAAATTTTTAAAATATGGACATCTTTTAAGAGATTTTTACGATTCACAAGTGGTTTTAAAGTCATAATTGCATCATCATGGACATTTCGAAGCTATACTTTTGCGATTTCTCGCAGCAAAGTCCCGCAGGGAATTTTTTGAAATAGACCCATGTAATTTTTAAGTGATTTTTGATATTTACTAGCGGTTTTGGAGTCTAATGATTGAATCACTATGGACATTACCAAAGTTATTTTTGATAGTTTAATCATTATGGACATTTTCAAAGCTATTTTCGCGATTTCTCCCAGCAAAATTCCCAGCAGTGATTTTTTTAAAATATGGTCATCTTTCAAGTGATTTCTGTGATTCACGAGCAGTTTCGGAATCTAATAATTGAATCATTATCGTAAAGAAAAAAGGAAGTGTAAAGTAGTAGAGTGTATACTGATACAATTCATATCATTAAGTCATCAACACGCATCATATTTTATTGAACAATGGCCCTGCCAAAATGTAGTCAAAGTAGCAAGCTCATATTTACTTCAAGTGCTGTAAGTACAGAGAAAAAATATGACAGTGTTCCTGACACGATTCTTATGAATACACTTGTTTAATCAAGCTCACCTTGAATTTCCTCATTGTAGATTTTTTTTCAAATTAGTCACTTATTTTTCAAGTAATTTCAGATAATATTAAAAAGTATTTTTTTCAGATATATAAATACGTTTACAGTATTATTTTTTCGGTAATCGTTGAAATACATTTCTGATAATAGAGCATGGGCCCCCCGGGGCGGCTGCCCCTGCGGTAGTTACGCCACTGGTGCTGAAAAAGTATTAAGAAACCGGAAGTAATCTGCCGAAACTGGATTGAATTGTAGAAATAAATTGTAGCACCTGAGGCTACAATTCTGTACGATTCAATCTGGCTTTATAGTTTATACTGGTTTATTCCAATTTTTGAATGTGCAGGTTTATTTAGCACAGGTTCAAGATAATCTGGGTTCATCAAGACAAAGGAAAGCCCCAAGGGGCGCAGCTCTGAATCTAGATAAACCCGAACCAACTTGAACCTCTGCTGAACGTACTATCAAAAACCAGAAAAAAAACAGTTGAACCAGATTAAATTATACAGAAATGCATCCTCAGAGGTGAATCAGCATATTATGAACAGTCAATTTGTAATTCTCTTGGCCAATACATTTTTATTTCGCAACATATAAACAGGCCTACCACTCAACAGGCAGGTTCCTTCATGTTACTCACAACTAGTGATATGAGGATATAGCAGGGTCGGACTGGGGGTAAAAAATGGCCCAGGCGTGATATTAACGGCGGCCCAAATGTAAGATTGTGTGTGTGTGTCTATTGGGGGGGAAGGGGGCTTAGGCAGATATTTTTCATGATCATACTCAGCTTGATATAATAAAAATTTCAATAACCAGGCATACATACTCGCTCTCTCGTATCTTCAGATTGCCAACAGCTTTTTTAGCGATGGTGCAACATCAGCTACACTATTGATGATGAATGTGTTGCCAAGAATGAAAAGAAAATCACTTTCAATCGACCTAAGCATGATTGCTTCCAAGTGGTCTGCTGTTGGCGCACTCCTGCACCGACTTTTGATAATTTTTAATTTTGAAAAACTTCGTTCACATGCAACTTGTGACGAAAAAAGTGTGAGGATAAGTTTGTATGCGTGAAATAAATGTTTTCGGTTTCTTACTTATGAAAAATCATTATCTACAATCACAGATTCACAGTACAGTCTTTTGACTCTGGAGCTTCGTTCACCCATTCGACACAAGTGTCAGCAGATCGAACCATGGTGTCAAAGTCTCTAGTCAAAGTTTTTAATTCGGCCGTGTTAAGACTGACCATTAGATACGCTTGAAGGACATGCATGCTACTTGTAATTGAAGATATTTAGAAAGATGTTCTGTATGTTTGAAAATACGTATAGGTACATCTGTTCCTGACTGCAGTTACTACTGTTTCAAATTTTGTTACTTTTTCAACAAAACAGTGTCTCTTCATGTAGAATTGAATCGCGTTGAATTCGCAAGGTGTTCCATAGTCAGCATCAAGTCAATATAGCTTATTACAATTAGATAAAACCATTCTTTTCAGCTTTGAAGTAAGCACAACAATGTTCAGATGTAAGCAGAACAAATTCATGTTATATGAATTTGTACATATAATTAATGTTCGACTAGTATGAAGGACTAGACCATATTACCGGCCCATAATGACACCAAACAGGCGGCCCACCGGGCATTTGCCCAATGGCCCGCCGGGCCAGTCCGAGCCTGGGATATAGCATCTATTTTTTCTTTTCATAGCATTTAAAATTTAAAAAATAGCACTTCAGCGCATCTATTATTTTGAAACATTGTGTTTTGTAGCGCAACAACATTCTGTAGAATAACAATAAGACAATTATGTCAAGTACAATAGCACACAAGAGAAAAACCCCAATTGATATTTTTTTAAAAATGGTGTCCACTATCGGGTTTTACCTACGCCTCATCTGCCAAGTGCATTTGCATCTGCACTTTGGTTTCACGAATTCCCGTACTGCTTCACCTATTTATTTACTTCCCAATTGATATTGCGAAAAATAGCATCTATAACGCTTTTATTTCAAATAAAGCGTTGATATCATCAATACTTTGAAACGTAGCATAATCAGATGTTTGTGGGGCTTTGTCGCCTTTCCAAAAACATGATGGAAAAACATCAAATGTATTGAAACATGAAGAAGTGTTGGAAAAATATGCATTAAAGTCCAACAGCCGTTTGGTCAGCAGAGTCAAAAAGTAATTTCGAAATTAATTCTAAATTGGTGAAATTTGAGTCAAGCTTCATTGAACATGTGTACTCTTGAATTTAAATTGCATCAGAAACACTGTCATATCTTTTTGGCCGAAGTTGCAGCGCTTGAATGAAATATTAAGTTGCTGTTTTGACTTCATTTAGGTGAAAAATCAACTATTTTTCCTCTTAAAATGAGTGTGATTCATGAATGAGAATGGGTACCTATATTTTTTTTTGCATAATATAATTTTTAATATCTTCATACACATTAAAACAAGTTTTTTGATTGAATGTCATTACTTTTAGTGTATTTTAATGAACTGTTGAATAATACAAATGCATGAAATTTGAAGGTTGCGTGTTGAATGATGGGGAAACATCCAGTATTTGAATTGATATATCTTAAAATTCATCCTGGTTAGCCTATGATCTGTTTTGATATTATCATCGAGCACATCAAAACGAATCGACTGACAAAAACTCATGATTTTCCGTGACCATGAGGTAATGGAGGTTGGACCTTGAAGCACTCTAAGATTTCATTGCTTTTATGGCAATTGCTATTTTTACATGACTCTACTCATAACTAGAGTTGCTATTCGATTTTGATACATTCAATAACTCAGACTTTGATTTGATATCAAATTGGAATATTCAATATTTTATATCGGTGGGAAAATTGTACATACCGTAACTGAAACACAATTAAACTTAGTAAGAAAACAAATCCAAAGGTTGTAAAACAATATTGCCACAATTTGTCATGCTGTCAGTGTAGCATTGATATGTACCTCACATCGAAATTGACCAAAATTAAATTTTTGAAAATAATTCTCATTTATTTTGTAGATAAACGTAGTTGCAAACCCAAGTGTTAGCCAAACCCTCCCCACACAGCTAGTAACGTTCACTTATAAGTAACTACCCATTATACATGGTCAACATTTATGATTCTTAATTTCAAATTTCATTTAATATTGTTTGAAAATTGAAAATTTTGATATACGGTATTTCAATCAATATGAATCGATATCGTTCACATTTTTCATATCAAACGGCAACCCTACTTATAACTAGTTATTGCTTTCAGAAACCCAACGAGATTCCCACTGAAGGGAATAGAGCTTGCGGTGCATCAAACACTTCCACCAGGGTACCTCGGAAAAGTAAAAGAAACAGGACAAAATAGAACATGCCAGTTTCCACCTCCAGATGAAGAAACAATTATTTTAAGTGTTTCAACTTGTCGTGCAGTGTAACAAGTCGAACAGAGCTACTTTAAGTATACACCCTAGAGTATTATAAAATGTTCCTCTTTGAGTTTGAGAGATCTTGAGTAATTACATTTGTAATGTATAATGTACGGTAATTGTCATTCGTATTTTTGATTGCAATAAAAAATGTAATAAGTAATTACATTTTAGGGTGTTGAGTAATTCCATGGTGTGCACTGGAAGAGGGAATAATTTTCAGGTTCAGTAACACCTGCAAGAAGGTGATGATAACTTGGAAGAGATCTTGGCCTGGTAGTGTTTTGGTGTACCTAGTTACCTACTAAATAAAAAGAATTCTCATAAGTTGAATAGTATAATACGTGCTTAATCCACTGTTTTTATTCTAACCAAGTCAATTTGAAGAATCGTCTGTGAATTACCCTAGTTTCAAGAAATTTTCTGTCTTACTGACAGTTTGCTGCCGTCAATAACGAATACAGTAAAACCTCGACAAATCGTTCCCAGATCCATTGTTTACCAGCATCAATCATTCAATTTTTCCCCACCTTATTCACATATAACATTTATGATCCTGATCTATGATCTTGGGTTTACCCCCTTAGTATACTAATTATTGCTTATTTCCTAATTATCAATTTGTAAAACTGGCTCTCACTAGAATAACGGAGACTAAATTGCGAAAAAAAACACTTTAAATTCTCACAATTAGAATTTAAGATGGTTAAATTAGCATGATTAAAACTGAATTGAATTAAAAATAAAACTCGCATTAAAAAATAACAAAGCACCTGGCATAGATGGGATTTCAAATAACTTCTTGAAAATTGCAAGAGAGGAAATTTCATCTTAAATCTAACAATTCTTTTTCAAAATTCAGTTGATATGGGGGTTGTTCCAGTGGAATGGAAAAAAGCAATTGTCATACCAATTCATAAGGGGGGTGAAAGGGCAAACATATCCAACTACAGGCCAGTAAGTTTAACATCAGCAGTTTGCAAAATCCTAGAAAGAATAATAGACATTGAAATCAAAAGTATCATTGAAAAAAAGGGGGGGGGGTTATTCAAGGGACAACATGGCTTCAGAAAGGGTTACTCTTGCACTACCCAATCACAAGGGTTTGTGCAAGAGTTGTCAGACATACTGGACAAGGGGGGGGGGAGAGTAGATGCAATTTTCTTGGATTTTGAAAAAGCGTTCGACAAAGTCCCACACAAACTATTAATAAATAAACTCATAACTAATGATGAGATCATTTCAAAATGGATTGAAAACTTCCTGAGCAAAAGGACACAGAAAGTAAAGGTTGAAAATGATTATTCAGATTACATCCAAGTAACATCTGGGGTACCACAAGGTAGTGTGATTGGGTCACTTCTTTTTAATATATTCATAGACAACCTGGCGCAAGGCATTCAATAAAAAATTCGCCTATTTGCTGATGACTGTGTCAAATATAGAATGATACAAAACAAGGAAGATGAAGCTGCATTACAACTGGACCTGAATTCAATAAACAAATGGGTTAAAATGAATCTAATGGGACTAAACATAAATAAATGTAAGGTGGTCCACTTCTCCAGGAAAAATAGAAGGGAGGGCATAAATGCAAATTATAATCTAGGGGATAATATTTTAGAGGAGGTGGATGCCTATAAATATCTTGGAATTTACCCACATACAAATTTGGGGTGGGGGGAACATATTAGAAAATTGTCAAAAAGGGGAATAAAATCACTAAATTTTGTAATGGGACAATTAAAGGGGACAGGGATTGATATCAAGGAGAAAGCATACAACAGCTTGATACGTCCAATGATGGATTACGCTGGCTCGGTCTGGGATCCCTACAGCATCAACCTGATTAAAGAAGTGGAAGGTGTGCAGAGGGTGGCTGCAAGAAGGGTTCTGGGAAGGGTGAGAGGATTTAGAATAGAAAGAAATGAACAGGGGAGAGTTGAAAAATTGAGAGAAAGACCTAGTGAGATGGTGGAAGAATTAGGGTGGGAAAATTTGGAGGAAATGAGGAAAAAGGATGGACTCCAGAACTTTCATAGGGCAAGGAATGGCTTCATGGGGTGGGAAGAAGTGAGAGACAGGATAGCTAGGGATGAGAGTTCAGAGGAGGGGAACAGCTTGCTGTGGAGAGGGCCAACACAGAATCGGGAAGGAGTGGTTTCATCCAAAGAACACTAAGGGAGTGGAACGATCTGTGTACGGAGGCAAGAGGAGCAAAGAGCCTGGATGAGTTTGAAAAGAGGCTCGACAATAAAAAAACAGCTGCCACCGCAAAAACATGCGCAATTGCAGTGAATATAATAACAATACAATACAATACAATTTAGCTCTTCATTATTACTGTTGTTGATAACTGCCGCTTGCTTTTGTCTTCCTCTCGGGTACGTCTGTTTCTTGTGCGTCTGCTTGTGTCGACTGCTTGGCCAGAAGTGTTCTCCCATCGCCACGCGTTTACATTATATAGTTCGACTTTGCTTCCAGAATGTTCGATCTATGTCACTGCAGGACAACTCCTTCGAAAGTAGTGTGTAGTTTCATCCAAACGTTCTAGATTGTTTTATCCATATATAAAAGCCTTCGCTTGTTGCCTTAACGACCCGCCCGCCCGCGCGTTCATTCTGTTCGCAGTTGTCTCGATTGTTTTGCTACCACAGAACTGGACCATGCAACTCGAATCTTCTCTTGCGCATTGTATACATCCTCCTACCAAGCCCCTTTAACCTTGAGACACAGTTTGTCTAGTGCCTCTCGAAAGTTCTATCTCGGTATATATTTATATAAGCCCTCCTAGGTTCGTTGCCGGGCAGCTTGTCATACTACAGCCCTGTGCTTCCGCAGTGGCTCGTCTGTTGTGGGCGGGCAACTTATATGCTTACAGTATAGGATCGACGACTTGTTTGCTTCCCAATTTCCGGCGCTAATGGATTCTTCGAAATTCTATATTGACATTATTTCCCTGAACTCTATTATTGTAAAAATACATGAATACAAATTTCAAGGGAGACAACATGCATAGTTGGTCATCATGACAAAAACAATTTGGCTACCGTTATTTGCGCGCGGCGCGCCCCCCCAAGTACACATAAGCTATTGGTGCGCTCGGCGCGCCCCCAGTGGGTTAATTCTTAATCGTGCGCCATCAGAGCGCGTCTCCAGTGACTTGAACGTTATTCGCGAACTGACCCTGCGCTCCCCCAAGGAATCAATTCAGCAATTCCCCCATTCACCAGTGACGACTGTGGCATGCAGAAAATTAAAAAAAATACAGCATAACAGAATATTCAATACTTTATACGTAGTTCTCAGTTACATACAGCTCTGCAAATTTCATTACGCTGGTCGATTCTCATATTTTCTTCCTAGAACGGGTCGAGTAGAGCCCTACCGTACAGCAACCGCTCAAGAATCTATAGCAGGTAACGAAAACTATTGAAATACATTGCTTCATATTAAGCATTATAAGACAACTATCTCGCATTCCTAGAATAAAAGTATATTTTTTTTTATTTTCTGCATGTCACAGTCGTCATTTCTGAATAAAAATTTCTACTAATTTGTATGTGTGTGAGATGCTATAGAAGTTGAAAGATCGCTAAATTTCTTCGCATTTTCGTCAAAATGTAAGCCTTGAATAATATTGCTCGAAATCATTTAAAATACTTCAATATTTTAATTTTAAATATACTATTTTGCAGAGGAAGGCTTACAGATTGCGATGGTATTGCAAAGTTTTTATTAACTTCAAAAGTGAGCCGTGTAGAGCAGATCTAGTTTAGTGCTTTTGGCCGTTCATGAAAAAATCACGGCAAGGAAGTTAAAACTAACAGACGATGTGTAGGATCTACGTCATAGATCTCGAATGCCCGGGGCAATTTCGTGGAATGTCAAACTTTAAAAATTCGTAATTAAATCAGAGAGAGACATAATAAATCGTAGTTTTTACTGAAAATCGTTGAATAATTATTTCCATTTCTCTGTAGAAGCAATGTCAGAGGTATGGTGTACTTTAAAATCGTGCAGATGAAATGAAAAATCGTATATTTGAATGAGAGTTGTAATTGTTTTCAAGCAAGTCGACATACAGAATTACGTTGTGATTTTACCCAAATAACTTTTTCCATTTTCAAAATTTGCGTCAGGAACCGTTGAATTTGGCACCAGCATGTTTGTTTGTATACCTTCACATTGAGGGATCATTTTCTGCAGATCTTTGATTTCCTGCACCAAACTTGTAATACCTTTCCTGCATCAGCAACACTTTAGTACAGATTGGTGCACAACAAAAGACAAACAAATAGATCTAGGTGTGACTGTGTTTTGTAAAACAACCTAATGGAAAGCAATACCACAAGAGAAGATGAGAATAAACCCTAATAATACTTAAACACGGCATACACGATCAACATTAGGGCCTACCTGTCAACATGTTGACATCAACATATTGATGAGATAATAGAGCATGTTCAATTCTCGGCAATATGTTGACGGCAGCTATCAACATATTTTCGTAATGTTTAGGCAAGATCAGAAATACGGGTTATCAACTAGCTGTCAACATGTTGAGTCAACATGTTGATGGGTAAATGTTGATCGTGTATGACGTGTTTTATCAAAATGCGATTCATACTTGTTAACTTAGGATATTATCAACTTTACACAAATTGAACAACTACATCTCGTATTCATTATTTCTAGTGAAAAAGCCGTTAGCCACCAGTGACAAATTACCTCGCTGTAGATGCGCCTTCAAACCCCCACACCAACTTCATTGATGTACCTATGTTCCAAAGCTGTTATTCTTAAATAAATGAAATGAAACAAATTTAACACAATAGGCTCTATAACTTTGTTCAATATTAATTTAATTATAATGGCCAGAGCAAATAGTAGAGCAATATGTGTAAATATGTAATATGTAGTAAAGTAATATGTATTCATGTCAGATTTGTGAGGATATCTATGAAAATAAAATATTGAACTTCAGTTGTATTATTGTTGGCAGTATGTGAGCATGTCATTTGACCACAGGTTATGAATCTGAATATTTTTTCCAGAAATACCAAAGAAAACGAGTAATAGTTTCATGTATTGATTGATTGTGAAAATAGCCTCATAGTCATATTCTATTTTGACCACCTAGTGAAAACAGTGTCCGGTGCTATATTTGCCAGCTCATTCTTCAAAGCTTGGAAAATTCAGTATTTTTACTGTTCAATTCTTGCCATATTTCATTGCAAATATGGGTACTGTATTGAAATCTTCGTAACCAAATTTGTTTCACTTTGTAGATACCAGATTTTTCAAAATTGGAATTGGGTTCAACAATGATCTATTGGTGTCGGCGATAAGGTTATTTTATTATGTGTTTTTGAATAGTGGGAAGGAGTTGGTCATGGCTTATTGTTAAGGAACCATCCGAGTATTAACCTGAACAACAGAGGGCAACCACAGAAAAACCCTGTCACTATAGTCGACCATGGCAGGAATCGAACCCAGGTCTACTCGATGACAGTTCAGTGTATTAACCACTCGGCAAATCATCTCAGTTACCAGAAAATTTCAAGTTATTATCACAGAATACAAGAAGTTTTGAAAATGATGTTGGGGTATTTAAAAACGTTATCAAAATTAATTTTTTAGCAGTAAATATAGCACTGATGAATTAGTTATGGATGGGTAAAACCAATTAATATACATGCACTTGAGAATAATCACCCAAAAGACACGCCATCATTTTTCAAAATTAGGATTCTTATGATTTTGTGGATTGCTGAAATTGAATTTGGAAATGTATTACAGTATTAAATTATAATGAGCTAGTAGCTGAACTGTGAATAACAAATATTGTATACCGGTACTTGCATGTCAGTCATATCTAGAACTATTGTCATTAAATCAATAGCATTACAATTGAACATCAGAGAGCATAACTGTCATTGCTACAAACTAACAAAAGGAGTATATATTACGGTACTTTGAGCACACATTTTAAAAGTCAGTGCCTATGTATGATGCTATTTTACATAGGAAAGCTTGGCAATTATCATAGGCATGCGCACAGGGCCGGCCGAGTGGGCCCAGGCCGTACCTATTGCGGCGGTGAAGCATTAGGTACGGCAGCACTGCACATAAAGTTACACAATTTTCAAAAGAAATATATTAATGTAATTATTTCAAACAATTATTGTTAATTTGTCTGAAATTATTACGACAATGTATTTGAAACAATTGATAAGCGATTGCGATGGTTGATTCAACTATTTCAATTTTCATTCATCCAAATAGTACAATAAGCAGAGCTTGTTTCACGATTTGTTGTTACATTTCTCGTGTTACATTTCTGGGAAGACTACCGTTATTCTCATTTTCGGTTTCATTGTACAGAGATGGGAGAAGCCGCATTTGCGGAATATTGTTTCTGAGTAGTCCTAGTGAGTAAAACAACTAACGCATTTACGAGCACAGGGTTGCAGGAGAGCTAAAATCAGTTGACAATTGACATTCACAAAGTCGCGTTGTGTAGACTGGTCACAAGTTTTCAGTAATGCTAATCTCTCTCTTCAACGTGTTCATAATTGGCTAAATATAAATCTTTTAACTCTAAATAAATCAAAAACATTATATATACCTCACACTATTAACGCCAGTACTCGTTACATCCATTACTCAATGCACGTGTCACGAAATCCAGTCTGCAGAGAGTACTAAATATTTGGGTGTTATCATCGACAAACAT
Organism: Brachyptera risi; assembly: GCA_964007535.1. NCBI lineage: Eukaryota > Metazoa > Arthropoda > Insecta > Plecoptera > Taeniopterygidae > Brachyptera > Brachyptera risi. The sequence goes on along the minus strand of OZ023327.1, from coordinate 17,807,176 downwards.
TTAAAGTGGAACTACCACATCAGTGGAAAAATTAAAAAAATTCGTAACCTGGTTTACATTTTCTACAGATTAAGACATATATTGAATAGACAAATGATGTTATCCGTTTATCAGTCGTTAGTAATGTCTATTGTACAGTATGGCATTCTTGGTTGGGGTGGTGCTTATAAGTCTAATTTCGAGCAAATTATCGTTGCTCAAAAATTAATATTAAAAATCATTCTAAACGAACCAAAACAATTTTCGTCTCAACAAACTTTTGATATAACTCAAGTACTGGATATAAGACAATTATTGATGAGGACTATTTTGATTTATTTTAAAACTCATTTTGATCAATATAAACAAAATTTATTCACGCCCCATGCCGAAAGCACTGCTAATTATACTAGAAGTCATAATCCACAAAATTTAGCTATTCACATGAGGAGCAAGCAAATTGGTCGACAATGTGCCGATTACATTGGACCTCATATCTTCAATAAAATTCCTTCTAATATCAGAGAAACGAGTAGTTTGTATATTTTTAAAAAACAAATTGACCATTGGCTGAGGTCGTCTGGGAGAATTATTTGTCACAACATGCTTTACCAAATTAATTAGATACATAACTATTTTCACCTTGTTTTAGTCCCATATATTATTAAACCTTAAACCATATACCATACACCATTACCATTTATTACAAATGTAATCGAATCTACCACGTGATTAAATATATACTAATTTATATCACTATGCTATTCAAGATACTATAATCCAGACAAATCCATTTCTCCACAATGACTTGGTGTTGATAATTTAAAATTAAATTTAGTTCTCTTCGTCTTCTCTTGAATATCAAATATTATTTATGTATTACGTCTCTGCTACGAGCTACAATATTCATAAATGTTTTTCTTCTGTCAGCCCGCACTCAAGAACTTGTGTTCTTACGCGGGCTTCTGTTGATTTTACTATCCTCACTCATATTATGTATCAGTTATTGTATTACGCAGAATAAAATGAAATGGAATTGTATACATGTTTATTTTATTCGATTTATTGTCCAACACTGCATGTGTAGTTGTGTACGCATCCAAGTCTTCTCTCGATATTCTCTTTGTGTTCGTGATGAGCCAATCGGGCATATAACGCTTTTTTTAAAAGATGCCCAAATCTAGTGACGATCAGAATTTGCGAGTTATAGAAGACAAAGCTGAAAGTAATATCAGAATAATGTGATTTGAAGTCTTGATTCTTGAATATCCAAAGCTTATACATATATCTCTAAGGCTGAAGATGAACAGTATTTCCTCAGTATGAACATTTTCGATATGAATATGTTTTATTCAGGAATTTAGAATTTGAACAATAAATGTAAATAATTAACTCTTGATATTCATTGACCAAAACGCGTAATGTGCAATGAAATAGTTGTTTGCTCGCATGACGTTAGCAAAGCAATATCAATTTCGAAATTTTCATTTAATTTCCTGGGATAGCGTCATTAGCATCACTTCCTCTCAAATTTAGAAATAAAAAATATGCTTCGGCGAGTGCGTAATTCGACTTCATGATCCACAAACAGGTCCGATTGTCCTGCTTTCACACATTTCAAAAAGAGTTGATATTTCATCTCTAACCCAGCAATAATGGAACTTATCTATTGCTTATATGGTGATTACTGAGAATATCAATTATCATTTCCTAGGTGTTTATGAAATACCTAATAAGGCCCTACTCGATGGTGATAAATTATAATAATTTATTGTAACAATGTGTAAACAAAATGATCATCATTCACCTACTTCAGTATCAATTAATCAATGTGCTCAAAGTCTTCTCAGACCAAGAAAAAATAATATCAAAAAAAGACGATTTTTCAAAATTTTCCTTGCGGGGCAAGGTGGGTCATGCCTATCCACCCCTAGTGGGTACATATGTTCTTTCAACTTTTAAGTGACCGTTTATACTGGGCCGTACACAATGTCAAGTCCTGCGCACGCCTATGGCACTTATTCTTCATTTTAATGTAAAATTGTATCTAGATAAAAATGAATATTGTTTGTTTATTAGGGGTCTCTTTGTAGTTTGTAGCTACATCCTAGGAATGGTTTTTCTTCACTTATGTAGAAACAACTCCTCTATTTGAGTAAAGTAATAATACTACCTTGCTCTTCATTGTGTTCGTTTTGACTTCACACCATTATTTAATATTCATAGTATGTAATAATTCTTTTAATTCTTCTGAATTACAGTACATAGTGCTGTTGAATGTTATTTTCACTTCATATCACTTTAAAGGTTGTGCCTTGATAGACCATTACAAAAAAGAATGAGCCATCTAGCGGCGATCGTTTGAACTAGAACGGGATGTTATTACCCGAGTTCGAAAGCCTTATGCTGCCAATGCTATTTAGCACGTTTGATTTATATTATTGAGCATTACATTGAACGTATTAAGTTATAATATGATAGTAGTTTCAACATTTATATGTTTACTATATACTGAGAGATTTACACACTGTGAGAGTGAGTAAGATGAGAGCTAATGCAAGTTTTATATTTTGGTGTTTTGCCTTTAATCATGTGTATAAGCAGGATGACTTTTTGAACAGTACTAAAACTCCCAGAATGCAATACCAGCGATTTCGGCTGCTAGGAAGCGTGACACGCCTGCACATTGAATTTTTGGAATGGTCTATTAGTTACATGAGCGCTCAAAATGGTGACCTTGGCTCCCTTTTCTTCTCTCGAATGTATAAATTAACGTTATGTCAAAAACGATCAGGGTTATTTGCACTTTTGGTTCCTGTCTGAGTTTTGGTGATAGATATAAACAAGCCCTAGTTGACACAATTGAATGCCTGTTCATGGGCACAACACAATGATTAATTTATTATCTTCATTTTTATTATTCTTCAGTTTTTTGGCCATTATGTACAAAGTTTCAAATTTTCACTCCCAAATTCAATTGAAAATAATAATAAACTAGGGCTAGAAAAAGATGGTTCAGTACCAGTACATATGGAGTACAATGTCATTTTCCAAAAGAAAATTACTACAGTATGAATGTTCTACAAATATACAGTGAAACCTCTACACATCGTTCCCAGATCCATTGCTTCCCTGTTTCTAACATTTATTTTGTCCCGGCCAGCTTACTCCCATATCCATCAATGTTGAATGTTCCTGGATGGATGGTTTGCTCTTGGTACCTTGAAATCGATAGACAGAGGTTTCACTGCACAAGGTTGAATGAACAATATGCATTTCAATTCTCTGTACCAGTACATTAACAAAAGCATATATTCTGCTAACCAGGCCTGTAGATTCAGTCAGAAACACCAAACATATTCTACAAATATACAACGTAACAGACAACGAGAATAATTCAAGGCTCTACTTGGATTGTGCATATCAATTAACATATTTAGTTATTGAAGTAGACCTCCCTGACCTGAATTATCTACAAAGTATCACATACGATGAGGCGGAGTCATATTCTGTAATGTAGGCTACCATTACTGGTACTTGGCCAAGCCTAATCCTATATCAATTTAATAAGCATTAGTTTCAAAGTCAAAAAACTTTGTAATATGTATGGTAGAATAATCTATGATTTTTCCAAGGTGTGAACAGTTGTAAAAATTGAAAAGTTATTGAAATCCTCTTTTCTGACACCAATCACTACTAGGCCTATTATTTAATATTTAGTAAGTGTGCAACCAAAATTTGAATGGAAGTGAAATGTGATGCTAATAGAATTGCCTTTCGAATGCTGAGAGTAATTAGTGCTTCTTTATTTAAGGATGTGCTGGTTATTCCATCTTGTACGTAAATTTACAATTGATGGGCCTACGCTAGAAATGTTTTATTCAGGGTGTATTTTGTTGCTATTGTAAATACCATAAGCAAACAAAATATGAGAAATATAAAGTAACAAATATAGAAACTATATAAAAATTAAAGATGATGTAGGCCTATATATATGCATACAGTATATTGTATAGACCTATTGATTTTATATATTTTTTTCAAACAACTATACCTTTATACTTTTCAATAAAATTTATTGAATTGAAATGTGAACCTATATGAAACTATAATTACTAATTAGCATCACATTTTTTACTCTTTCAATTAGTTTTGGAATTATGGACGCACATTAAGTGCAAGCCCACGAAACTAGAGTAATACAAAATACGTACGCTCTGTGTGTTTTGAACTTTGAATGTGGTGTAGAATCCAGGGAGATGAAGACTACGATACTAATACTTCAGATGGAAAATGCTTCAATTGCTATCAAAAATTATATAATATTAAAGTAAAAGTCAATAAAAAAACAAAACTTAGTACGTTTACCTACAAATAAACAGCACAAGAAAGTCTCTACTATGGTTTACTGTTAAGGCCCATTCACAACCGAAATTAGCAGTAAAATTAGCATTAGCAGCAATATTTGTCTTATGGCCCCCATGCACTCCGTTCACAATGCGACGCATTAGCCGTAACGCATTAGCAGTAAGCGCAAGGTTTGCAAACTCCAAACCTTGCTGTTAATTTTACAGCTTGGTGTAAGCACTGACCAATCAGATTTGAGTAAACGTTTGGCGCGCCACAGGCTTCTATCGTTCGGACGATGTCGAGCAGGCGCATCGTTAATCCCATTGGCCATCAGCTAATGTAAACAAGCCATCTCATTGGCTGATCCTTAATGCTAAATTATTGTTGTGAACAGCCACTAAATAATTACATTACTGCTAATGCTAATTTTACTGGTAATTTCGGTTGTGAATGGGCCTTTATTCACACTATCTATAACAACCACAAAAAAAAAATTGGATGTATATATATATATATATATATATATATATATATATATATATATATATATATATATATATATATATATATAAATAAATATATATATGGGCCTATATATCATATTAAATATATTATATTTTGAAGCCAGAATATTATATAAAAGATGTAAATATATTTATGTATTTGTAGACATAAGAAAAAATACTAGAAAATTAATCAAACTGTTGAACCCATTCACCAAGAAGTGAGGAAGGCAAAGAGGAATCATTGTCAACAGCAGAAGCTGTAAGTAACATAGCTGGAAGTAAGACCAATAATTGTACATTAGGGGAGAAGGATGGGCTTATTATACTATTATTAAGCCTACTATACATGAGAAAAACTCATTCTTAAACTATCAAAATAGAAAACAAAAAATAAATCTCTATACTGGAAACAACTACATGTGCAACCATCACCACCGCTGAAACGTTATCCATTGACTACCGTAGCATGGAACAGACATGTGAATGTGTGTGGAGACCAGAGCTGAAACGGACTACACAGAATGTACAATCTTGGGGATTACCTAAAACAATCTTAAATTCTCAAAAAGAAAATATTTATAACTTCAAGATGTTTGAGGGAATACGAGATATTGTGTGAGTTTGCCATTTCGTGAGAGAGATGAAAAAACTCGATGTTCGGACCTCCACATCGAGATCGTTTTCAAGCGTGACATCAGGGCAGTTCGGAAGAAAGAAGCATCTCATCAGCCATCCTTTGTTCAGAGACTATACTCACTCTAGTAGCTTCATCTATCACACAACGCGACCAACTCAACCAGTGCCCAATATCACATATAGAACTTTGTTCAAGCTTAAATGAAACCCATTGTTTTGAATGTTACATTAACGTAGTGTGTACAAGTGATAATCGATTCAGCAGATAAGCGAATGCTTACACCTAAAGGCCTATGGTTCTTGAAAAAGGCTAAAAGCCTTAATTCAAGATATGAAAGAACAGTACTTTCTTATTAATTGTTGCTCAATTAATTTCATATTTGTTTCAGTTGTGTCTACACAATGAAACAAACATTTTCGATCAAGTTGAGTTGAATTGGAATTTTTTTTCTAACAATGATGTGTAAATGGATTGCTGCAGTCAAAAATCAATTCTGACTCAACATCATTCCTCCCAGTAAGGTAATTCATTATTTACCTAACAAGAATGTGCACATGTTTAGGGTCCAGCCTATACTAATACAAGTACTACAAACTGCTTTTTCCATCAATATCCTGGGGGTCCTTGATGAGTTTGAAGGTAAGAACTATAGCCGAGTCAATCCTGTAGCACTGTTAACAATCCCAATGCTATAAATACCAAATAAATGATTTGTAAAAGCATACAAGTCGGGTCTGTACTTCTATTTAGTGCAGGTATTCCTTGTCCCTCCCAGCCAAAGTCTCTTAGAATAATATAACCCTTGCAAATGCAAAAAAGCTATACGCAATCAGAAAGTGCGGTAGAAGGCCGTGATCATGCGATTTTCCAGAGCTAAAGAAGAAACTGGCAATTGCAACAGTTAATATTATATAGCATTCTGTTGTAAAATGTGTTGATAAATACAAATTACGTTATCAAGAAAGCTGTTCTGTTTACGGCTTTGCCATCAGCTGTTTCATTTTATCAACCATCCAAGCTCTGAGCTCCCTACTTTTAACGGGGATAAACTTGCCGCTGTCTGCTGATGAAAAGAAACCCTTACTCTTTGCATCTGGAGGTGTAATTATGATACCATTTGAGTCCAGTTTCGGAGCATGATTCAAAGACTGCCACGTATAGCCCCAGGCCATTTGTTTACCAAATATATCGTTATGAGTGATGTACATGACACGCTTATCGGTCATCAACAGCGTGTCTTTACTATTCGCGATCGGATGATGGAATATGTAGATATCTGTCGAAATGTAGCGGCCCTTATCCAAGTCTTGCAGCAGCTTGTTTCCCTGCGCGTCCACCGCCGAATACGGTCGGATGTAACCATCCAGGTGGAAGAACCGTGGCTGACGAAGACGTAGGATTTCGTCGTTCATTTCCGTCACTCGTTTGACAGCTTCGAGAGAGCCGCTGGCAAAGTCTATGACGCCGGCAGTTGGACGAGTCACAAGACCCAGTACACCCTTGCCCATGCCCGTGAAGAAGCCTGCCACGCCGTCTTCTCGGGCTCCGGTTATCGGCTTGGTGAACACGCCCGACACTCCGTCCACCATACCCTGGAAATAAACACACGTGTACAGTAGAGCCTCTTCAGTAAGTTTCTCTTTAGTACATTTTTCACCTCAGTAAGTTTCATTCTCTAATCCCATCTAAATGTTCCTACTTGTTAAATAGTTTCTTTAGTCAGTTTTTTACTTTAGTAAGTTTTTTTTGTCTGGTCCCCTGAAAAACGTACTAAAGAGGTTCCACTGTACAGACACAATACCTCGTTTCATTAACAATCAATCAATCAATTTCAAATCATTTTATTCTTGCTTCTCAAGTATGATACATAGTGATGCAAACACTAATCAATAACCACTATAATAATGATGAAATACAGGAATCAATAATCAATATGATACAGTAGAGCCTCTCTAGTAAGTTTCTCTTCAGTACATTTATCCCACAGAAAGTTTTATTTCTTGATCCCATCCATATGCCCCCTCATATTAAATAGTTACTTCAGGAATGTTTTCACTTTGATGAGTTTTATTAGTCCGGTCCCCTGGAAGACGTACCAAAGAGGTTCCACTGTGATAATAATATATAATAACTAGCAGGTTGCGCCCGTCCTGTACGACGTGCCATGACTATGAAGTAAATGGTGTGCCTCCATCCCCCCCCTCCCCACCAGGCACATTTGCGCATCAGAGAAGAACCTGAAACGAAACCCTACCCCCGCTCGGCGGTTTCCCCACCTTCTTGTTTTCCCCTATTCAACACTACCGCCCGTTCACACTACCCGAAACCCCCCGTTCTACCAGGACGTAAGCACTCAAGTACGCACGCATGAGATTCTCCTTCCCATGATTTCATTATTAAAGGTGATGGTATGGAGTGTATAAAAACATTGGTTAGAATAGGTACTTTTATGAATTCTGAATTATATTTTAAATATTTTGAATAAAATTCAAGTAGATATAAGAAGATCCAAAAAACCCACGCGAGACAATGTCTTGTGTGTGGGCTGTCTAAAAAAATAGTATGAAATCTATATAATTCTGGGAGATGAATGAAATGAAAATTATATTGGACTCAACGGCGGATTGTTAACAATGACAAAGATCTATTGGCATCAGTGAATGATGAATGAGACAATGGGTAGATGATATGAAAGGTTATTTCATTAGATGTTTTTGAATAATGTATAGGAGTTGGTCATGGCCTGTTAAGAGATCCCAGTATCAACCTAAACGAAAGAGGGAAACCACGAAAAACCCTTGCCAGGATGGTCGACGATGGTGGAAATCGAACACGGTCTCCTGAATGACTGTTCAGCGTGCTAGCCCCTAGTCCACACCCCTCTCAGTCACATTATCTCTCCTTATCAAACTACTTACGGGGCAGTTTAAACTATCAGTACAAGAATTTATTTAGAATTTATTTAGTTGAAAGTAGATTCAAGAATCAATCTGCATTTTTTGCTATCAGCAGATTATCTCAGTATTAAATGTTGAAACAAGAAAACTTAGCTGTCTCTCTTGTACTCACGCATCAACGTGGACTAACTAAAATTTTCCTTGATTGTTTGGTGTACGCAGAAAATTGTTTGAGGCTCGAATCAGTATACGTAATCATGGACAGAGATTGTAGGTAAAATGTGAAATTACTTTTGTGGCACAAAGTTGAAAATGAAAGATAGTCTCTTGTAACACAAACACATCTTGACTTGTCGTACTTCTGACGTAGGCCTCTAGCTAGTAAGGTCGTAATGCCTGTATCTGAAGGCTGGTAGAAGATACACTGTTGGGCAATGTTTTAGATACAGTACATACATGTCACGATGATACCAATATTATAAATACTGGCCAAGAAATTGAAAAAGTAAACAATTAAACTACTGCTGTCATTGTACATTGTCATTGTGTTTGATTGTACACATCTACGTTATGTTACACAATTCAATAACAAAAGAGTTTCACGCATTATTGGAAAGAAGGACTTGATTATGAATATCAATCTGTGATGGATGATGTGAGAGATGAATAATAGATGATGATACAAAGTAAGAGAAACAAGTGATATGAGAATACAGAAATGAGGTGGGTTCAGGTTGTTTCCATGTGTTGTGTCCATGTGCTTCCTCCAACCTATACCCACCTCATTACGTATTCTTACATCACTTGTTTCTCTTACTTTGTATCATCATCCCTTATCCATCTCTCACATCGTACAACTTCCATCACAAATTGATAGAAAACTTGGTGTTTATAGGAAAATAGCCTGAGGCTTGATATGTGAATTGAGTAAAAGGAAAAGAAAGAACAGCAGCTTAGTGAGTTTCATAAGTAGATAGGCCTAGTCATGGTGGAGAGCCGCTGAAAAAACACATAAATTATATATAAAGACACACGAGGTTTCAACGTTTCGGCTATTGCCTTGGTCACAATAGAGAAGGTAGAGTAGATACAGTAGACTAGAGTAGAGTCCACTATCTACTCTACTGTGACCAAGGCAATAGCCGAAGCGTTGAAACCTCATGTGTCTTCATATATAATCTCTTGTGTTTGTTCAACGTCTCTCCTCCATGAGTAGGTCTATTTACTTATGAAACTCGGTAAGCTGCTGTTCGTTCTTTCACTTTTACCCAATTCATAAATTGATAGAAGAGTTTTTCAGTTAGGCCTACAATATGGAACATTGATCCAAGTACGAAAAGAGCTACCTTTGAAACAAGTATATCAGTATCACATTATGTGTAAACACATACTCAAGCTATTTGTGTTACTTACCATAACAAGTCCCTTGCCACTCTGTGCCAGCCCTATTTGCACGTTAGCAGGTCTCTGGTTCATGGCCTCTCTTCTCTTGCGCTGGTAATCTTTATCAAAGGTGAGCGCCGCGATGCCTTTGCCCATAGCGCCGGTGATCCTGGAAGCTGCGCCGGCAGCGCCCCCCACCGTGTGGCCGAACAGACTGCGTACGCCCAGCACTAACCCTTCGGCAAACTCTCCGGGACCTTGGATAGCGCCCTGGAAGAAACAATAACCAACAGCAATCAGGATGCGAGGTGAATCAATTATGTGAAGAGATTTAAAAAAAATTATCTTACTTCAATGAAACCTCTATCCATCATTTTCTAAGGGACCAGGAAAATAAAACCATCCATGCAGGAAAACGATCCTTCCAGGAAAATTTAAGATTGGTTGATGGAAGTACGGTGTGACAAAATGAATGATAGAAGCAGCTTTGAGAATATTGATATGCCTGTACTTTGAATTTTGAACCTTCCACGAAAAGGACATCACAACGCCAAAATTAGATTAAAATGAATACTGAAGATATTTATTCTTCTAATTAGATGAGCATTGCCAAGATTTCCATTTCATATAGGCCCTACCGAAAAAAAATGGTATTTTTTTTTTCTTTTGTAAATTTGTGTGCGGCATACAGGTCAGGAAAAAATACCTTTCGATTTGAAACTTTTTCTACATATTTCTGTCATATCAGAATAGGTTGGGATTGTTTTTCAGAAAAATCGGTCGGAAGGTTCTTCTGGAAAAAGTTCGGAAAGTTTGAGAACCCATCATAAGAATAACACGGATGGAAAATACTTGAAATGTGGAAAATTTCCAAAAACTTAAAAATTTTCACTGAATAAGGAAAACATAATTACGAATATTTTCAGTGACTTTCACAACATTCGGATGGGAAATAACAAAGAAAACGCAATAAAAGCATCCATTTTATTGAAGGTTGGGATCAATTGGTTTTGCAAAGTGTATATGCGACAGGTTGCAGCACTATAAATGTCAACAAATTGCAGGTAAGGTTTTTGAAAGTCTGAAGTAATTCAAGGTCCGTAGATGTGAATTGATCTGACAAAATATTTTTCATTTTAGATTTCCATATTTCTAAGGTCATCTCACAACGCATATCCCGCGTATTCCTAGTTTTAGAGAACTCTAGAAATTATCACCTCAATTTCAGAAATTAAAGTCAATTTATTTGTCCTCCAGGGACCATGAGGCATGACGTAGGCATTACCGATTCTGTATAGAAACATAAGCAGAATCGAGTAATGTCTACGCCACGACTCGGAAAAAAGGTCGGGTTCTGGAGGACAGATAAATTGATTGAAATTTCTGAAATTGAGACGATGATTTACCGTGTTCTCTAAAGTTAGAGAAATAAATATATTTATAAATATATAAAAATAGTTATAAATACATAAATAAATATAGTTGAATACTAGAGTCAGGAGAATAAATTAGAAACCAAGAATGAGGATCGAGATGATGAAAACATTCGAGATCTTTTCTCCCCAATGTAAATGTTGATTTGTATTACTTTTATAAATAGTAGTAATTGTAGATAAAACTCAGACACTGTATAATTTAATGCTAATCTGTTTAAATAAATAAATAAATAAATAAATAGTCATAATTCGGTAAAATCTAGTTTTAGAGTTGTGTTGTCCTTAAAGAATTCCATCTTCCTACTTGCATCATTGTAACGGAGCCACAGAAGTGCGCAGAGTAGAGACAATCTGCACTCTCTAGAGTCTGGATCATATTAAAATTATTAATCATTCTTAGCTTGATAGCTGAACTTATTAATCTTTCAAACCTCAACCTCTTTTATCACTTTGATTTCAAAGAATGGATTTTTTCGTTTATATTTGGTTTACAGATGCACTGATAGTGATGAAGAAGATCTATTGGTGTTGGTGGATGATGAATGAGATGATGGGACAGTGAGACGAAAGATTATATAATTAGGTGCTTTGGCCAAAGGGAAGGAATTGTCATGGCCTGTTAAGAAATTATCCCAGTAATTCACCTTAATGACAGTGTGAAACTGCGGAAAAAACTCTTATTGGAAATGTCTTGGTCTCCTGGATGACGGTTTGGCGTGCTAGCTGCTGGTCCACCCATCGTGTTGAGAATAGAATTTCAACATTTCGAAGTGTTCTACCGTTTTATAGTAGAAGACAGAATATATAGTTTTTTTTTACCCAACCCGATCCAATACTCATGTCACACTAAAATCGGGTTTTTCGATATCGCGCGGTTTTGGCGCTATTTACTTCATTTGTTGACTGATCCACTACAAACAACTACTAGAAGAAGTTTAACAGGAGTTGAGTATAGGCATTGAGTTTATAGTGTATGCACTGTAAACTCAATGCTATAGGGCAGCATCGTGCACAAAAATTGGGATATCTTTGTTTCCAAAGCTTTTTGAAAACAAAGATGGAGGCCAAAACTTGTTTAATGGTGTTTTAGAAATTTGTGTTGACTTAGATATTTTTACCACGTAAACCTAGGCTACATGTGTCTCGTCATGAGTGAGGAGGATATAGATGGAGATCTCTATTCAGGAGCAAATATAGATCACTTGACTAGCTCTAGGCCTATACCTTCAGTAGGCCTAGGCCTGGATCCAGTAGATAGGCCTATTCGCGCTATTGTCAACTTTTTCATTTCGAGGTTAAAATACCGTGTTTCCTGAAACCCGACCCGAAACGTAACCCGAAACCCTAGTTTATTCCACAACCCGACCCGAACCAAAAAAACACTACCCTTACACCCCTAAGAATATATAAATGGAGTAAAACCTTTAGCCTCCATTTGTCGTTTTCGAGGTGCCAGAATGAACATTCATGCACGGAAATGATCCATGCAGGATGATTCAATATGAGTTATAAGTAGAAACATGTAAAGATAGCTTCCATTTTTATTTTATTTTTTCCATAGTATTTAGAATTTGGAAAGTAGCACTTTGGTGCATCTATTATTTTTAAGCAACAACGTTCTGTAGCGTAACAACAATATGGTACCGGTGAAAACATTATATAACGCACAATAGCATTGAATCCCCCAATTGATATTTTCAGAAAAATAAAGTTCACCAACGTGTTAAACCTACGCCTCATCTGCCGTCTGTACATGTAGCTGCACTTTGGTTTTCTATACACCTCAACCAAATTCACCCTTTCCACCTCAATTGATATAATTTGGGGAAAAATTGTATCTTCAATCCTTTTATACCATATAGGACTATAGTGTTGATATTGCCAATAGTGATGAAACATAGCAGAATCAGATGTTTGTAGAGCTTCGACGCATCTAAAAAAACATGATCAACTGCGTCACATGTATTGAAACATGAAGAAATATTAGAAGAGCATGGATTAAAGATCTTTTGGATTTCATCGCTTTTATAGCAATTGCCATTTTTACATGTCTCTAGTTATAGAGATTTAGGGTGGGACCAAACAGATGATGGAATCAGGAAAACGATGGATTCGGGAACGATATGCCAGGGTTTCACTGTACCGTAACACGATGTAGTGATACCAACATGCTTTATCATAATGTAAAGAATGTGTACTGACTCTCATACTAACAACATGGACAGTATGTGTAATTTCTCGAAGACAAATCAGAGCCAAAGGTCCCATTTGCCTGTCGCGATTTAGTGGATTCCCTCGTGAACTAGATGTAGATTAGAGTAGCTAGGGTGCCAGTGGCATTGTGTAGCATTGTTGATCGTATTTAGTTTGGTATAAAAGCTATAGTTGTGCTACTAGCAAATGGGACCCTGGACTCAGATTCTGACCCCGAAAATACTTCACTCTGAAGGCACGAGTCGTTCACCTTCACGGTATTACCCCCCTGCCAAATAATTTGTCTCAAGATGTTAATAACATGGATATCTTGTACAACATATGCCAATGACACTACGCATCTAATTTATAATGATTCCGATAAGCTACATGATGAGCGCTTTTATTAGTTTTTACACAAGCTTATTTGACTTTCAATAGAAGATTGTATTTTCCCAGTTTGGATTTAAATTATACGCAGACAGAATTTCCATCCTGTACAAGCATAAATACTCGAAACAAGTTAATAATGCAGAGTACTGTTTTATATCCATAAATCCAGTTATATTTTTATACATTATGATAAAGTATGTTGGTATCACTACATCGTGCCGGTAATGTAGTGTGCAAGCCGGAATTGAGTGGTGATACAGTCGGACCCGCATATAACGAATTTCAAGGGGAATGAAAATCTGTTCGTAAAAACAGAATTTCGTTATAGAGATTTATTGCTTTTTTTCATAACAGCACTTGAATTTTAGAGATTTATAAAGATAGGCCTACATTTACGACTTAGGCCCTAGTATAGTACTGTATTAGGTGACAAATTATCATCGCATCGTATCATCACTTAGTATGTTTGTAGAATGTAATAGAAAACAACAATGTCCTTTCATAAAGAACTTATCATCTGCTAACACATGACACCACAACTCCCCACTTCTCGTGTTTTATTTCCTAGGTTACAGGACACTATCACGAATGGAAATGAAGGAATGTAAACAAAAAATAGATAAACAAAGTCATTGAAGATGTCACCATCACGTTATTATTTAGTGCGCGTTGAGCGAATGTTTGTTTATGGGCCTTTCCACTGTGCTTGGGCCGTTGAGGGAGGGGGGTGCAGCAAGAGTTATGACCACGTGCTGTACGCGTCACCAGCTGCTACGATGTACAGTCCGTTCAAAATAAATGTAACCTGAAAATAAATTCACGCAAAATGCTCCGATTTTCGAACATTTTGTTGGAAATAGCTGAAAATAATGAGCAAAATATGCTGAAAAGTGACAAAAAATTCGTAATAACCGAATTTTGAAATATAAATCACTTCGTTATAGGTCTTTATTTAACATTGTGAGGATAGAAGATTTGAAGGGGGATGGTAATTAATTCGTAAAAACCGAAATTTCGTTAAAACCGAGTTCGTTATATGTGGGTTCGACTGTAGTAAGAACGAGCAACGTCTGATTAGTGTGCGAGTAAAGTACCTGGAAAGGCTCGTAAAAGAGGTCCTCAACGCCCTTGGTCAATCCGATGACGAGGCCATAAGGATTGCCGAGCACGTCCAAACCGAGCACGAGTACGTAGAGTTGCTTCAGGGCTTGACTTGAGTAATGCGTGACCACCTGTGACATCAGCTCTTGCTGCGTTAGGAACGTGTATTCGCGCTCGAAGAATGCCAGTCTGGATTGAAGATACAACAAGATATTAGAGAGCTGGTCCTTACCATAGGAGAAGATGGGAACAAACCATAACTTCAAGACTTTCAGCAAATGCTATTAGATCTAGATTTGTTACTCAGGATATTACCTACACAAAAACTTTCAACTTGAATAAATATACAAAAGCAATCAGCCACCGGAAAAGTAAGACTGAATTATCATTTATTAATACTCCTCAACCCTGTATTCCTTCTGGATATATTCCAAAGCTGTTATTTAAAAAAAATATATATATATATATATATATCTCAAACCCAGATAACTAATCAAATTGGGCCAGGGGGTGTTTCCACCACTTCTTCTAGAGCAGACATCTTATATCAATCGGTTCCTGGCTTCCTGCCGGTTCCGACTTCTTCCTCTTTTTCACTACCACTATCATCTGCTTCTTCTTCTCTTCCTGCAAGTTTCCTTCACTGTCCTCTATTCTCCCACCATCTCTTGTCCACCACTTCCTCCCATTTTTCTACTCGGTTGACTACCCCGAACTTGACTCCATCCTGCCACCTTTCTCTTGGTCTTCCAACTCTTCTCTTAGCTTCATTGTTTACTGCTATATCAAACATTGCTCTCGATATTCTCTCCTTATCCATTCGTTGCATATGCCTCTATCACCTAAGTCTCTCCCTTTCCTTTACTATTTTCATTTTTTAAATAAATAAATGAATGAATATACTCGAATGGCTGGATTTGAAAGAGAGTGGATAAGGAGGAAGTTGCAATCACGTATTTGTCAATCGAATCTATAGTGCTCAATAGCTCATTCTTAGTTCAAACTGAATGCAGAAGAAATCTATAAATATACTTATATATTATAATTTGTTATGGACGAGTTGAGAGGTGAATGAGAGACGATGATACAGAGTAAGAGTAACAAGTGATACTGTATTAGGTTGGAGGAAACACATGAACAGAGCACAAAAAATGCACAAAATGGACTGGACATGAGTGCTGGGAGGTCGGTTCTACAAGAATCAACAAACTCAAGTTTCCAACTACCTTTTCCACGGACTTTGAAGGGAATGACCACGAGACAAAAACCACAGAAACATTGATAATAAACTAAATCTCACAATATATTTCGATCTTATTGACTCTCTAATCTCTTTATACTTGGTTTATGATGATTTTGTCAATTAAAACCTACTGTATTACTGTATTGCAACTCTCTTTCATATATATGCTCTAGTTCTAAACACTGTCTTCTCTTAGTAGACCTGGTGGTGAGAATTGTTCCAGCAAAGATTTGAGTCACTAACTTTTGCTTCACAGGAAAGTTTGATTCTATTACTTAGTTACTTATAGCTAAATAAATACATTCCGCTTCACTGATAAGTTCAGTTTTATTGATTATAGCTTAGTTATTACTTATTAGTTATTCCTTGAGCAATTTATGATTACGGTTGGTGCTTGATATATAGGCCTAACAATTGCTGCAATATCAAACTTTAAATCTTTAATATTGAAAATTGATCGCAATATATTGCAATTTTCAATTATCTATATCGACATCGTGAATATTGGACACCATTCATAAGTCTTAAAAATGTATTATGAATGATTAGTTATCAAGTGATGCTATAAACACAATCAAGCTCTTTCCTTCACTATGTCCACAGACTGAGATTGACCGACTCACTTGGTAATGGATTATAATTTTTTTAATAATGAATTATGCGATTTTGTTTATTTTACGGTTGTTGTAACCAGAGTTATTCAATATTTCAATTATTTATAATTTTTTCAATTGACATCGATCATTGTTCCGAAATCGAATTAACCAAAATATTGAATATTCCAATTTACGAATCCAAGTCCTGAAATATAGAATGGATCGAAAATATCAAAATCACTAAGCACTTTTCTTTTAGATTTCTTTATTCATTCACTTTATTCAAGTTGTTCTTTGTTGTTCAATTAACTAGGCAAACGCGTTATCCGCATTGATGGATGAGCTACTTATATCAACTTATATCTTTGGATTGGTTATTTATATATATATACACCTTGAGATCCAAACAATTAGGTCACTGCCATCTTACTTCCTGATCAATTCCTATGATAATGAAGGAGGCTTTGTTATAATCGCTTACAGTTAATTGGTGACACCGGTTGCTTGAATTTAATAGGTATCTTAATAGCTTTGAGTGATTTACAAAAATTACATTATATATTCTTTTACATCAAAACGGCCTATCCGATTTGAGTGAAAGTTCGGAATAATGTGTATCATTATTATATTGAAATTTTCTGAGAATTTGAATTCTCTCGGATAAAATATTTTCAACGGATTTTTTCCTCTGGGTTATTCTTATGGGATTTTTGAAAACTTTGAAATGAGTTTTCTCAGCAGTGGTTGAACCGATTGCGCCTCTAAACTACAGTATTGAGTTAAATAAGGACATTTGTGTATGCCAAGTTTCAACTATTTTTGAATTTTCGTTTGACCTGTGGAGCGTGAACAAAAAGAAACATAAAAAAACCAAGCCCTTTTTTTTTCGAGTAGGTCTACAGTATAGTGAAATTGAGTCTTCGCTTCGAACATCCAATTACGTTCAAATTAATTCAAGTTTGTCTTTTAGAAGCAAAATGTAATCAAGTCAATCTATATCATTCCAAGTTTTTTGTTAAAAATATAATTCTGAATACAAACATATTTTTTGATATTATTAATGGCGTTGGTTTGAATGACCAACCTCAATTAAGTAGTGTAGTAATGGCATGTAAACAAACCAATAAGAATACTATCCTATTCTATTCTATCCTATCAAAACTCTATTTCAATCTTTGTGCTTGCTTACACTACCATGTATTCTTATCCTCAAATCAGTCTCATGTGTTAAAGAGCATGTTGAACTTTTAAAATTAACAACCAGATTCATGAGCATGCCACTAGACGTCTCAATGATTTACATCTAGAGAGGCACAGACTGATGTTAGGTATGAGAGAACCTCGTTATTCTACGTCTATTTTATATAATAGCATACAAAAGGACATTGTCAATTTAAAATGTTAATTTATTCAAGTCAAGGGTCAAAACATTCCTGTTGAAGAATGCATTTTACTGGACTGAAGAGTATTTATGTATCAGTAACTTACAATTGAAGTATTACCTCTATAAAAAAGTAACTATTTTGATGTTCATCATGCTGCATATGCCGACTCACATAATACGTAATAATAATGATTACTTATCAGTATCACACTCATGCTGTTTCGAGTATATTTCACAAATACTATTTAAAAATAGATAATTTGCAAAATATCACTGATATTGTTCACTATTTTTGTACACTATATGATAGGCCTACACAATTTGCAATATAATACCTTATATATTGATTGATACCACAGTCAAACCTCAATTTTATTGTTGGCTTTGTGTAAATTGAAGATGTAAAAGATGTAAATTATTATTTTAATGTGTGAATAAGAAAAAATCATTATCATTATCATTCAAACGGGTATGGTATCCTATTTATAATAAATGACGTGTAATAATAATGAAACGTTTCGCTTACTTGAACACCACGTCCTGTACGTCTGTCAAGGTCACCCCCAAGCTCTGCATCAAGACGCTGAGGAAGAGCGGAGTTTCCTGCTTCTGCTTCTGACTATTCACACCGGTAACCATCGAGAAGCTAAGATGCATCTGCACAGACCACAGCCAAAGTCAGACAGGCACACAAGTCTACAACCTCATTAACACGATTCTCGTTTATACATTTACATTTCATATTTTTTCATATTGGTTTCAACGACACACTATATAATGATAACCAAGATCTATTGGCGTCGGATGAATGAGATGATGGGATGATGAGATGGTTTTTTAGGTGATGGGAAGGATAGGGAAGGAAGCAGTCGTGGCTTATATCGTAGGAACCATGCCAGCATTAGCCCAGACTACAGAGGGAAACCATAAAAACCCCTGTTAGGATGGTCAACCATGGCAGGAATCAAACCCCAGTCTCTTGAATGACAGTTCCTTTTGCATCTCCTTTTGCTTATATATGCACTTCATCAATGATCTGATCTAAACAGCTGTACAATGAATTCTTGAGTTGACAGAAGTGCTAGAGCGGCTGGAAACCGGGGCGCTGACCCTATCCGTAACAATTAAATTACAATAACTAGCTATAATAATACTGGAATCAGATGATTGCTGACTTTCGGATGCTTTTGATTGCCGGAGGGGTGACAATTGGATAGGACGGTGGTCGGTCGGTCGGCGTCGTCAATATTTATTTGGTGTGAGTGTGGTTCAGATCGTTGAACACTTGACGGCCGTAGACGCGTATATGTATCCCGCGCTGTGGTCCTGCCAGTCCGTGGACGCAAACGTGCGCTCTTACACTTTCCAATATGTCGGATTCAATATCTCGACAGCATTATGTCAATTGACACGGGACTTTTGTACTGACAAATGATAAAATGCAGTAAACTGTTATCCCAGAACTTCATTCTAGGCTTTGCCTTTTCATGAGTCAAATTGACGATCCTCTGAATGCTGAATAACAGTGATATCGGCGACTTCATTCTTTTACATATCAAGTATAACAATACCTCAATACAATAAAACCATTTGTTTCTGCTATGAATGTTATGAAAGCTATCTAAACACAAGTATCTCTGCAGTGTAACCAGCGAATAACCTAGCCTGGGAGGTAGAGTAGTGATTTCGTATTCTGGCTTTCAACTGGTTAATTAAGATGGACGTTACCTTCAGAGGTGACAAATGGAGATGCTCGTAGAAGTTCCTCTGTTCTTGCGACGATATCAATGACACATGCGCCATAAGCGGCTCGTGAACGAGACTGGTGTCTTGTAGGAACAACACGGCCTGGTCTGCTTCTGAAGCCTCGGTAGTCTCGAAGATCTCCAACAGGGCGTTGATCAGGCCGATATCGACCTTGACGTGGAACTCTTGCAAGAGGAACTTGCAGTATTTGATTTGCTGGACTGAACTGTGATCCATGATTTGGCGCACAACACTCAGCTCGGCAAACGGTTTTACGGCTGTAAAGATGAAACGAAACGTTGAAAGAGAAGCGGCTTGCTTCGTTCTGATTATTGTTTGCTCAACGACCCCACCAACAACTAGGTTGGACAGGGGTACAAATGAGCAGTTGATGATGAAACAATGGAGTGATGATAACTGATAAGAGAAAGAATGTTCACAAAAACCCATGCCTCATGCATGCGGGATTCGAACCAATGCCCAGCGGTCACTTCAGTTTCTAAACTGTTTCAGTTTCCGATTTTCTCGGAAGAGGATTGAAGGAATAATTGAATGAATAAATAAATAAAATGGTGACTTGACTAACTGAGCCACGGAAGCTGGCTTGCCTCTTTCTATCTGAAATGGATAGTCAACTAGTGGCGTAACCAAAGTTCAAAAGAGAACAATAATTTAAGGACATAATTTAAGGAGAACCCTAAAACAAGATTTGATTGAAATAATGACAGTATTTATTTCCCCAATTTTAGAGGTAACAATAAATCATCATCTCAATTTCAGATTTTTTTTGTCCTCCAGAGACCTTGAGTCATGATGTAGGTATTACTGATTCTGTATATTTATACATAATGTTTGAGTTTATATTATAAACTCAAACAGAATCGAGTGGGGCTTAAGTCACGACTCAGAGAAAAGGTTTGGTCCTAAAGAACAAATAATTTCTGAAATTGCGATTTGATCAAATGTCGTAGGCCTAATTATTTGTTAAATCTAGTTTCAGGGTTGTGATGTTCTTCAACATTTTTGGACGGGTACAAAGTGGTTCCGTCTGTTTGGAATGAATAAAGATTAAGGTTCTACAGAGCACCAAACGAGAGGGTAACTTGCGCCACCTGCCTGCACGATTTTAAGAAAGTCAAAACAAAAATTGCAATTCAAGTAGGCCTAGTACTATCATTATGACAATCAATTTTTGACGGATTGTTTTACGTTGATACGCGAGTTATTTTATATGAAGAAATACCGTAATTTTGCATGAAGAAATCACAAGAAATAATGGCCAGCCAAAATAATTCGGACCAGATTTTTTGTATCTTTCCACACAGATGGCCTACTGTCTGATATTGAAACTCAAGTGTTGAACTCATATGGAAATGAATGTTTTTTGGAACGGGTAAATGAGTATATATATCAAAAGCCAACATGTACATTTTCAAAATCTTGCTGAAAATGATCAAAATTCAAGGATAGGCCTAGAGTATTGAGACCTTGATTTTGTGAAACTGATGAAATCTGAAAAGACTCACTGGCACATCCCTGAAAATAAATACCGGTAAACCAAGAACCAAGAACTTCAAGATGAATAAATGACATCATGGTCATTATCTACATATAGGCCTAGGCCTCAAATCTTATTCACAAACAATCGAGATCTAAATTTTTTTTTTTCGTATTGGGTTTTAACGATGCACTGTAATGGTGACAGATCTTTGGCGTCGGATGAATGATTAATGAGATGATGGTATAATGAGATGAAGGTTTTATGAGTAATGGAAAGGATAGTGGGAAGGAAGCAGTCGTGGCCTATATTGTGGGAACCATTCTGGCATTAGCCTAGACTACAGAGGGAAACCACGAAAAACCCCTGTAAAGATGGACGGTGGCGGGGATCGAACCGGGTCCGATATGCCCACTGCCTCCCAGGTCACATGAAGCAAGTGCATTAACCACTACGTAGCACGTGCCGGTAGATCTAAATCAATTCTATAATAGAGATCACTAGGTTAGCCTTGAGAGGTTACGTCAATTTGAGAATGATATTCAGCCAAATTTGATTCTCTTCAAAAAAAGCCATTGATTTTTTTTTTCAAACTGTTTTTGTCAACGTTCAAATCTAATCAGATGAGCGATAGAGAAGACTTCATCCTACTCTTATGGAGCTTTGTCTCTGTGATTTTTTGTTTTGTTTTGTTTGTTTGTAAGCACTTTACAGGTCGCACGGTTTGACTGATCAACATGAAACTTTTTCTTTATATGTGGACTCATCAAAGTTAGAACTGTCTAGTTTTTGGGTCATATCGGTTGAACCACTTCTGAGAAACATTATCTCGAAGTTTCTAAAAACTCCATAAGATTTAGCTGGGGGTGAGGGGGGGGGGAGGGAATTTGAAAAATAAAATCTCTTTGAAAAAATTGAAATTTTCCCTGACTATGAATACAATGGTCATACACATTATTAAAATTTTCTATGCAATTCCAGTCAGCCGTTTGAGAAAATAATTTGATGAATGATTTTTATTCAACAAATAGATGGAAATAATAGCAGAAATATTGCTGAGATTCACTGCTTTCTAGATTAGATATTTACTGAATGGCATATATTTTATAGCAGTCAAGGTGTGTTAACTTTTCAATCATACCAGCGTCGATGAAGTAACAAAGGTGGAACTACTTTAACGACTCTGATTATACCTTATTCAGATATCTCGCTCATCTTACAACGCACATGCTGAGTTTGCCTAGCGTAATTAATTTTATTACTTGATGACAACGGAAGCACAATTAAAATTGTAGGGGTGTGCGAATCCATGTTTTTTATTTCGAACCGAATCCGAACCGAATCTTCATCAAAATTACCAAATCCAAACCCGAATCTTTCTAACATGTATTGTGAAGCGTAATAATGGGACAAACGACACTGCTGATCAAGTCACACTCTTGATCCAGGAAGTGAAAATCTTATTTCAGCGTTCTCATAATTACCCATGCATAAAACATTTTATGCAGCACAAGTCTAACCATTACAGCAATTGTTCTTGAGAATGGAGAATGTAATGTTGCCAAGTTTTTGGCGCCAAGATTCGAAATTTTCGAATCCTCTACGTTAGACCGAATCTGAAAGTGGATCCAGGTTCGGATTCCATTCGAAAAACATTGGATTCGCACATCCCTAGAATATTGTATAACTACGTTCAATAAAATAGGATATGAATATTGCTATGATTGTGAATGGCTAAAATAACGCCCGTCTTACATTGACTAGCAGCCACGCTCTTCGGAGGAGGCACTGGAGCCAACACGATCGGGAAAACGCAGTCGTACATCTGGTTGTCGATCTGGAGGCGGTTGATCTTTGCATGGAGCTGTGTTTGATGTTTCGAGCTCTTCATTTGGACCCAGAAACCGACGATGAACTTGCGACGGAGTCTACGTAACGACGGTCTCAACATCTCCTCTCTCTCAAAGTCAACCTGATGAAAAAAAGTGACATTTTAAAATCTAATTCCTATTGGCATACAAATTATTCCAGTGTTTCTGCATTACTTTTGATCATTCCATTTTGTTTCGAGAGATGTGCGTTTCGAAGCACATTTTCAAAGCAGATATTTTTCTTGTTGAAATGTCAGTACAAGTCTCATGTCAACAAGATGTAATCTTGTTAATGTGTTAGATGCAACGTATTGGTAAGTTTGAGAACGCGAAGATACGCGTCCGTGGCAGCCAAGTGGTCAACCAAACAACTAAGCCGTGAAATAACTTTTGTTTTTGAATACCGGAAGTGATCTTTCATCCGACACTTTCTTGTCAACACGATCAATTTCATATTTTAGTGTCAATGACTGAATTTGATCATTTAGAAGAACATCTGTAATATCCTTTAACGGCTGGATACATGCATTGTAGACAACTGGACTTGCAAACGGATAATTATTAATTTGTATTGCATAAAAGACAATCGATAATAAATTGTGGATGAATATCAATCATTAACCCTTCGACGGTTGTGAACGCAAATCTTCATTCTTACACTTTCCAGTATGTTGCATCTAATATCTCGACAGCGTTACGTCATGTTGCCGTGGGACTTGTACTGACATCTAGGAGATACATAGAACAATAAGTGTGATTGTTTTTTGCCAATAGAATATGCCAATGTATAGAAAAATTGTACAATACAGTCAGCTGTTATTCCAAAACCTCGATCTAGGCTACATGTGTCAAATTGACGAGCCTTTGAATGCTAAATGACAGTGATATTACAAAATGTATTGTTTCACAAATCAAGTACAACAATATATCAAAACAATGAAACCAATCTTTATTACTAGGCCTATAAATGTTTATGATTATTGTTTTTTGATGGATTATTGTTTGCTCAACGACCTTACCAACAGCTAAGGTTATTCGGGGGTACGAATGAGCAGGTTATTATGAAACTATGATGTGATGATGAGTGAAAGGAAGTTTACAAAAACCCATGCCTTATGCGGGACTCGAACCCACGCACAATGGAGACTTCAGTTTCTGAACCGGTGCCTCAGCTGACCGAGCTACCGAGGGTGGCTATAACAGTTATGAAAGGCCATCTAAACACAAGTATCTGTGCAGTGTAGCCAGACAATAACCCAGCCTGGGTGGTAGGGTAGTGATTCCATAACCTGGCTGTCAAGTGGTTAAACACCACCGTTACACGCCTGCGTAGTTACATCGCGGAAACATACTGGGCTATGTTTCACTCAACGAGTCCAACAACAGGTCGGTTATTCAAACATACGAATGAATGTATTGTCACGATATTGAAGTATCGTTGCTACCCTGCTTATGTAAACAGGAGCCTATAGTCTCATTCCTACATCACTATCGGATGAAACAGACTATAGAAACATCAACTAGCGTGG
This sequence comes from Brachyptera risi, assembly GCA_964007535.1. Classification (NCBI taxonomy): domain Eukaryota; kingdom Metazoa; phylum Arthropoda; class Insecta; order Plecoptera; family Taeniopterygidae; genus Brachyptera; species Brachyptera risi. The sequence goes on along the minus strand of OZ023327.1, from coordinate 17,782,434 downwards.
AAAGGACTATAGCCAGCTTGCATCCGCTCTAGTGTCCACAAAGTGCATGGTTTGCAAAGCCAGGTACAGTATATTTAAATAACCTATATTGAAGGGGGAGTAGCCAGCTCAGGCATTCATGTTCCACCATTTTTTTACATTCACGTTATTCAGCTCAAAATCTCTTTCGGCATTCATACTCTAAATTGCCTTTCAATAAACCATAGTCCAAAGGTCTAATAACCTGGTTTATCTATAATAAACCTTGAAATCCTTTACGGCTAGCCTCTCACAATATATCCCCATGGCTTAGGTGAAAAAGTAGTCGTGACAGTATGATGGATGAATGACTGAACGTTCATCATGTATACGATCACATAACACATACCTCTAAGTTAGGGTTAATTAAAACTCTGCTTGTACCACGGTGATCTTTTTCAAGCGCCGACTGTGAGGTGAACAGCTGAAAAGCTGTCTCGATCAACGATGAATCGTTGGCGTTCAACGGCTTGAAGCGTTTACTGCTCGCTTTGCACGTTTCCCACGCTACGCCAGAGCTGGAACAGAAGAACAGAATCACTGCAAACGAGTGATGCGAGTCGGAATGATTAAAATCATATACGTTTACCATAAAATTTACCATTTTCAAATGTTGCACGTTTATACCTGGTAATCCAGGCTAATCTATAACGCCTTGGGATTCGTTGCCATTTCATAGGGTTAAATTAATACGAAATGTACTGTTTGCGTCGTTCGTTTTTGTTCATTTCTTGTCTATTCAGTGTACGTTTGGCCTAACTGGTTTTCAACCCCGCCCCCTTTCAACGTCCAGTTTTGCTTAGTGACGCACATTAGAAGTACCTATTTTAGTTTGTCGTTCGTCATTCGTTTTGACTTCCCAGTCATTCAGTCACTGTGTTCATCTATCAATTGCGTAGTTCATTATGTTACGCTCATTTGGACAGACAAGTCGTCTGTCTGTCTCTCTGTTTCGACAATATAGTCCGCTTGTTATCTAGTCTAGTTCATACGTTTCAACCAGTTTGTGTAATGCTCAGTTATTCGCCAGTGTAATGCAATAACATTATTTTCTTCATCCAAGTTTTTGTTCCTTCTCACCCCTTTTCCCATTTTCCTCCACGTTGGACATATTTTGGCATCGTCGGATGACCGTCAACGCAACTAAACTGTAAGTCTTTTTTTTTACACTGTTCTTTCATCCCCCCATTCAGATACAGTCCACTATCTATCTTTTCATTATTCACTACGCCTGTTTGCGTCAATATGTAAAGCTATCGTGAGGGCTGATGATTGTCAATTTATTGAAAAGGTCGTAAATGAAATATGTTGTTTTTTGATTGGAATTTCATGAAATAGTGTATTGTTTGGTTTATTTCATAACGTAGGGTGGTAACTATAGCCATAATACGTACTCTGTGATAAAAAAGGTCTGTGACTGTTTGCCTTCTTGTGTTTTACTTATGGTAAACAAGACTACACGAGAGGATCAAACTGTCTTGCTCACAGCTACTGCAGACTTGAATCGACGGTCAAAGGGGCTGTGCAATCAGGAAGACGACTGTTCAATAAACTACTTATTTTGATCAAAGATGCAAACAGCAGGCTCGAGTCCAAAACAAAAACAATGACATTTCTCGGGACAAATCAGTTCTACTGCATAGAGGATTATCTTAATAATTGACAAGATTACTCAATGGACTTGTTTTTCTGTATCATCTAGATGTACTTTTCTGACTATAATGATTTCACTCAAGTGATATCAATCTACTTTTGATTATACCTGACAATGTTTATACAATTCTCGAATTGTGCTTTATAAGAAACGGCAATAAATACAAATACAAAAATATACAAATAATTGTATTATAGTCTGTTTCACCACTCTAGAGTAAGTGTCGAAGATCTTTGTAGTTTGCTCATCTATTGTCCTGCTAATAGGTAGGTATATAAACATGTCAATCATCTCTACAGACTTCATCGGACTCATACAGTGTTGCATTTTACTCAAATTATTTTATTTATACCCGAGTTTACTACAGATTTCTGAAGCGATGTAGCAACGTTGCACCACAACCCTTACCTGGTCACAAACTTGTCCTTAAAATGCTCGTGAGAAGAGTTCCTTTGTTACTGTTGAAGTTATGATTGACATGTTTACCTATTCGGCATTTAAGCTGATAGATAAGATAGTAACAGTTACTCTAGAGTGGTGAGACAGACTATACAAAGGTATTGACATCCTCATATATTTATATATTTTCTAAGGACAGTTAGCCCCTCCAATCTTCGAGTACTTTGGTTGCTCAGTGGTCTAGTACAAACAATTATGACATCAAAATAAAAAATTTGGAACAAAAAAATCTATTTCACGATTTATTAAATATTTTCCTCGAATAAAGACTTCAAGATTGAAATGATTGGTTCGTTTCATTTGTCACGTGAAGGATCAAAGTAGGTCCATTTACTTGAATTCAAAATGATTTCAGGATAAAAAAAAACATGCCAAATTAAAGTATTTCTATTCCATAACTTCTCCTGGGTTCTAGGCCCCCCTATTTACCTTGCAATGCCGATGTACAATATCTCCGTTTTGATGTCGTTGTTGATCAACGAGAGACCGATACCGTAGATAGATATGATGTACTCGGCTGCCAACGGCTCCAGTTCGCCAGCAGCTTGTGCCCGTTCGGCCACCATCATGTCATCGGTGAACAACAGGATGCGTTGGAAACCGTCGAGGAATGAAACCCAGAACACAGCCGCGTTATCTTCCGTCTTGAACTCTCCGACCGAGTCCTGAATTGATCAATGAATGTTGGATTTAGGGCGCATAGACAAAGTGGTCATTTTAAATCATAAATTTGACATAATTCAATTCAATTCAATTTTCAATTTCAACATGATTCTTATTCTCATTAAACAATTACATGACAAATATGAAATAGAATAACAAACACATGGGTATAATAACAAATAAATTCAATACGAATATAACGGTAAAATAAGAAAAATAAAGAAGAACTGCCATGAGTGCAAAATAAGTTGATTAATAATAAGAAGCCCGCATAAGAACGAATTCTTGTGTGCGGGCAACATAACTTATGATAATTTAACAAAAGTTGGCTATGAAGCAAATAATAAAATAAGTAAAATAAGTACATCTATTTTGTTAACAAGGAAGACAGAAACAAATATTGAAACAACTCTTGAACTCTTGATTGAAAAATGAACAGTTATGATAATAATAATGACGATAATAATAATTAGAAGAAAATGCATAGCATGAGAGATTATAAACAATAGCAAATACCAAGTGAAATTACAATTAAGTTATATGAACCAAAACACTGATGGAAAGCAAATATTGAACACATATTATTAACGAAAAATTCCAAAATTTCCATGAAGAGCTTATAGTTATTTTGGAACCATAATCACAACAACAAATTACCGTGTCACGACAACAATATAATTTAAATGTGGTTTTTCGTTTCATGTATGAGACCCACCCTGTAGTTAAATATTCAATAATATCCAGCTTGTTAGTTTTTTTTTGAAAGAGGTTAAATTCTTAGTAGAACGAATAGAAAGTGGAATCTTATTGTACACTTTTGAACCTATAAAATCTATGTGCTGCTGTCCAATTTGTTTATTACGTTTAGGAATACCAAGAAGATTTAAATCGAAAGTACGTGTTTGATGAACCTTAGTTATAGTGATAACTATATATAACTTGATTGAATGAATTGATATTTTTATAAATATAAATTAATGAAGATTTGATGAACAACTGATTTAAATTTAGAACTTTAGTTTCCTGAAATAACATTAGTGTTGAAAATAATTTTGGTTTATTAAGAATAACTTTTAGAATTAGTTTTTGAATATCGACGATTGGACTGAAATTAGTTCTATTTACTCCCCCCCAACGTATTATACCATATTCGAGAAATGACTGAACCAGAGACTTGTAAACCATCAAAAGCAATTTGCGAGTGAGAATATGGCGAAGTCCATAAAATAAATGAAGAATATTTCTTGTTTTTTTAACCAGAGATTTTATGTGCACGTTCCACCTTAAATGTTCATTAATGATAATTCCAAGATATTCTAGGTGAGAGCTAGCTTGAAGAGTAGTACAACTGCAATCACCGTTTATTTAGCAACGGTCTGAATGGAGCTGCAATTTGTAGTTTGAACCCGGTTTAGTTTTTGAATTGACGGTGATAGGAATGTAAGAAGTCTTGGATGTATTTAATGTTAACAAATTATCATTAAGGCTCCACTAGTCACTCTCAAAACTATTTCGGGCAAGATAGGCAAGCCCTTTATACAGGGACGAAATTTGAGTTGCCTAGATAGGTTACAGGGTTTGACCCGTCAGCTGACAAATTGGTAGTTTGATTTATTACTGTCAAAGCAAAATATGCCGCCGAACGTTTTGCAGGATTGAAGCTTCCTACCGTTAGTGATAATTGTCATGATAGACGGTCAATTGAGACCCTCAATACAGTGGAATGAAGATATTAAAAGTGATCGAGCTCAAGAATAGATCAGGTTACAGCGTTATCAGCTGCTCTGAGGTGATATTTATTATGGACGATTCACTGGATGCGAGGGAAAAACAATCATGAACTCGCAATCCTTTGCTGAACGTGTAGTTTACACGAATGATGAATTTGTCAACAAGTTTTTTATATTCTAATATTTGTATATTTATTCATTCATTTCATTTTTATGTATATATTTATTTTTACTCTTCATCTATCTCATATTGATATATTTCTATTTTTTTAATGTATATTCAATCGAAAAAAGTTGATTTCTACAACCAATGGTCGCCTAATCTTTAGGGTCCAAATCTGCAGTGGATATAAAAATAATCGCTTTCTCAATTCAAAATCAAAAATCTACTTGTTTTCTAAAAAATATTTACCTTTTAATTTATCATGAACATTTTAATGATTTTCACTAATTTATAGGCTCATATGTAAATACTTGAGCCCTGAAGAGGATGATACCATTGCTCGTAAGTCGTAGGGTCGATTAAGTAGGCCTACACATTATCACGATTTAAATAACCCAATGTTGTAGGCCCTATATTTCATTTATGAGATGGAATAACTTTATATGTTATCTGATTTCATCTGTAAAACAGAGAACTGAAGAAACTTTCCATATAGGACTGTCTATAGAATAATTAATGTAATATCATTTTAATATCATTTTTTGAATGAATACATTATTTGTAGTGTTGCCGTTCAATTAAGAAATTGTAAGCGATACCGAATAGTGCTATATCAAACATATCAGAAAATCAGGAATTCCATTCGAACGAATCGAAATGATGATAGGCCTATTGAATATCGATCGAAATTATCGATTTTTTGGTGTCCAAATCACGTTTCTTTCAAGTTTTCGAAGATATAAAAGTCGTGATAAAAGTCCGCCTCTACCGAAACTTGCCAGCCACAAAAGTGTTCTACTCCCGATAAGATTTTTCTCAGAGGCGGACTTTCTATTCCGCCAACTTCCGAAGCCCAATCACAACATTCTCGCCAAAGACAAATTGCGAGTTCGCGGGAATCGAACCCCGAACACCCCCGGGAAAGTTTTTCTCGTCTTCGGTGAATGTCGTACACCAAAAAAGTACGATAATTCACCACCTCTTGCCGAAAACCGTCGCGGGGGTTCGGGGTTCGAGTCCTGCGGACTTGTCTTTTTCATTGCCGGAAAAACGAGTTTTTCACAAATATCTTCCGCAAATGTCCGACGACTACGAAATTTTCCGCGGTGATAGAGGTGATCGATCCCCGCCAGAATCTAGAAACTGCATTCCCCTTTCGCACTTCCGTCGACGGCGGCGGCGTCGAAAGTCCGCGGGACCGCGCCGACACGTACCCGGTCGAACCAGGAGTACCATCTTATTCGACCGGCACTTTTATGAAAGGACTCGACTAGACCTTTCCGAATCTGTTCATCTCGAGTTCGTGCGTTTGTCTGGTAACCCTCAATATCACCGGGAAGGTGAGCACTCTTCGGCCGCCGACACCATTGCTCGGAAAATGGATTTTCCGAAAACAGTTCGGGAAAACGTCGTCTCCTATCGTGTGGTTTTAACCCCGATCGATTTGGCCCACCCGTTCACCCGCCACGGCATGTTTCTCTTTGTGACCACGGCGGCCGACACATTTCAAAAAAAAATCGTCAATCGAATTGTATGCGATTTTTTTTCGATAAATTCGTACATTATCTTATCCGAATTCACGTGCTGGAAAACTCGCTGAATCGGGTCACCGATGTGGAAATGGCGAGCATTTCACTTTCGAAAAGAATCTGTTCCGTATTCGAGATCAAGGTACAGGTGGGAATCGCAAATCCTACCCCGACCTGATTGGCCAGTTTGAAACCCAGAAATTAATTTCTTCTGACTGCCTTTCTCGTCCCGATGGTGGCCATTTTTGGTCATTTTTCGTGTAAACGGACTTTGCAGGAGGGTCCGTATAGCAGCCGGCGGCCGTTCTTCGGCCGTTTCGGACGTATTTTCCGGTCACAACTTTGGCAACGTTTTTTGCCGACGGTTAAATTTTCATCGGCTCCAGAGGCAAGATTAATTGCCGCCTGAATCTGAAGACCGCATCGCGCTACCGCACTCGGATCGACGATGACGCCGCCGCCCGGCATCGAAATAACCGGCACCTTCATGCGACGTTGCGGTCGATTGGAATTTTTTAGCGAGATTTCGTGTCCAGATTCGGATCCTGCGGACTATTTTACGTCTCGAAAAATTCAATTAAAAAGTGTTAAATCAAAAATCTACTCAATTACTTTCAGGAAATTGCAATTGTTTCATTTTTTCAATATAATATATCATTTTTTCGAAAACGACCGAACCAAATTAATTGTAACTTCGTAAAAACATGTAGGTAAGGGCCTATTGAGATCATATTACCATTCTGTTGAAATTTCATCTCGGCGTTTGAATAAAATTGACAAAAATAACCAGTTGTTATTCTCTTATGGGAATTTGCCAAAATACCCGATTTTACTCAAAACCAGTTGAGGTCTATTCTGGTATGACAGCAATCAGCAAATACTTGAACCCTGAAGAGGATGAGACCTTTGCTCGTAGGGTGGATCAAGTAGGCCTACACATTATCACGATTTAAATAACCCAATTTTGTATATTTCATTCACGAGATGAAATAACTTCATATAGTATCTGATTTCGTTTGTAGAACAGAATACTGAAGAAACTGTCCATAAATATAATTTTTTGAATGCATACATTATTTGTAGGGTTGCCGTTCGAGCGAGAATTTGTGAGCTATACCGAATAGTACTTTATAGAAAATCGATCGAGAATATTGAAATATTAGGAATTCCATTCGATCGAATCGAAATGATAAATGGAATATCGATCGAAATCATTATCGATTTTTTGGTGGTCTGAATCTTTATTTTTGTTGTAGTTTTCCGTAATTATTTTGTGACGCGCATAAGGAATTGTCAGTCCCGACATGCACACTCCCAGCGTCAACACAGAACTATGACGTGAGTCTTGACCGAGGGTAAGAACCACACAGAATGGTCTCTCTCTATGATGTCTTGTTCGGTAATCCCAAGGGGGGAGAAGGACACAAAAAAAAATTTATAAGTATTATTACGTTTCATCAACATATTGATTGTGACATTTTTATTTTTTAATGTTAACGGCCAAATTGATTCTTCGCTTTCGCTCATCCATGATTATGTGAATGGATCATAAGAAATAAGAATTCTCGTTCTCCTTACGTGATGAATGAATCGTTATACGAATTAAAGGAATAAGGATGAGTGAAATGACGAAAGGTCGTGGCTCCTGGCATTAGTGACCTATATTTCGGAAGGCCTTCAGCTTCGTCTTGGATATTTACTGTGCAACTGACACTGGTGGTCGAGTGGCTAGCGCACTGAACCATAATTCAGAAGACTGGGATTCGATTTCCGTCCTGGTCGACTATCCTGACTGAGGTCAGAGGTGCATCGTGCTTGCCCTCTGTCGTTCAGGTTGATACATGGAACAGGCCAAGGACGACTCCTTCCCACTATCCCCAAAAAGCATAATAACATAAATTTTCTTCTCATTATCCCAGTATCTTAAATATCATTCATCGAAGCCAATAGATCAGGCTGATCATCAGTACAATCCGTCGTTAAACCCAATATAAATAGAAGATATCGACTGCCGCGCGGCGCCGTATATAATGATCATTTTCAATAATAACAATAACATGACTTTTTTATTTTTCATTTTATTTAGTCCAAAGATTCGCACATGGTACAAATATAGGAAATATGAAAACTTACAACTAGATATGAAAATGAGGAGACAGAGAGATATGATTGAAGAAGACAGAATGATATTATATAGGACTATGCCATGATGCAATGATTGTCTAACTCTAGTGTGACTTCGAAGTGAGGAATTCATTGAGGACATAGGATTCTGGAGTAGGAAAAATTTCAGGTTGTATTTGATAGATGGAAGTTTGGTGAGGCTAGTTATATGGGCAGGTAGTTTAAATGTAGAAATAAATGGCAAGAATCATATAGATACTATAAAACTTGTTAAAACATGAATTCGTAAATGGTTGTGCAAAGATGGAGAGGGCTTTGTGTGAAAAAAGCGTGAAAAAACTAATAAGAGTCAATAATCAATAACAATGTTCTATGACCGTGAGGTGACAACTAACCAACCTAGACATAAAACAAGTATGTTTAGTAATTACCAATTTTTTAATTGGTTTCATAATTCAATACGATTACCTAATCGATAGCATCACATTTTTGGTATAGTAATGAATGTAAAGTAATGTTTTGGTTTGAGACTTCTAGGTCATTTTGTACCGATGAATGAAACATTTTTTTCTGCGAAAACATACTCACAGTCCACGTGGCCAAATGATTGCTTTAGCAATCTCTACTTTTAGCCAACTTCTAGTTGATACGTTTTGACAAAATGACTTCTAGTCTGAATGTGACATAACCGATCGAGCGTCTCCACTATCAATTAGCACAAACGGCTTGGTGTGTCGATACGCCAAATGAGGTAGCGGCAAATATCATCTGTCCTTTGCGTTCTTATCTTGACATATTTTTGCTAATAAATAATCTCTTTTGACTCGGCGGTGAATGATTGTGTACGACGTGTTATCGGGTGACATCGATAGACTACCCAATGTACAAATATGTATAAGAAGGCGTATACCCCTCAGGCGTTTGAGTTTCTTTAGATATATTAAAAAATGTGTAATGTGGTCACACTAGGAAAACACGCTAATTGTAAACAGTAACTGTGAAGAAACCAATCGAGCGATTGTTGTCAAATTTTTGGGGTGTATAGTTAAAGGATGTATCTTGACTGTAACGTAAATAAAATGTCATGTGTGCGCGATCACCGAGGCGCTATTACATGACATGAAATCAGAAAAATCACTGAATTTCGCCTTAGTTTGATTGAAGTTTATATATGAACAAAAAAATATTTGAGATACAAAAGTACCTCGATAAATCAGATTGACCTGTGACTGAATTACATTCGAAATTTGAAAGTCATCGAACGTGTCGTTGGCTCATGAGAGTTGAATGAAAATACATCCATTTTATGCTGAAATCGCGACCGACTAGTAGCATCTTAAGCCAGTGATAGACATATTGTAGGGATTGGTTGGCTTTTTTAAAAACTTTTTCCCAATTATCTCCAACGAATACTAGAGCTGTATCGTCCGCATATGAAAATATATTCCCATTTATGTCCAGGTTACAGAGGTCGTTTATATATATTGAGAACAGGATCGGTCCCAGAACCGTACCTTGAGGGACGCCGATGATGTTAGTTTTTTTTTCACTGAATGAGTTTCCCACTTTAACCTTTTCTTTTCTATTTGACAGATAACTGCTGAAAAATTCTAAAACTACACCACGAATGCCCGCCATCTCCATTTTATTCAGTAATATTTTGTGGTTCACAGTGTCAAAAGCCTTGGCTAGATCTAGAAACACTGTCAAAGCTTTTTTATTATCATCCAGAGATCTATATAGCAAACTAATTAGATTCCATATTGCAATATCAGTACTACTCTTAGGCCTGAAACCAAATTGGTGAGGAGAAAGTGTGTTTTTTAAATCTAAAAAGGACAGTAATCTCATCTTGATACATTTTTCAAATAATTTCGAAAAATGCGATTTCAGCAATATAGGTCTATAATTTTCTAATAGCGTAATATCATTTTTTTATGAATCAGAATTACAAGTGCTGTTTTAAATTTATCTGGGAAAAGTCTGGCTTGAAAACACTTGTTGAATATGTATACAGTAAACCCTCGTTCATCCAAACTCGGTTAATCCGAAATTTGACATATTTCGAACTTGAAGTCAGTCCCCGGCTGAAGGTATAGGCATTTCAATGTTAATGAATATGGTTAATCCGAATTCCAGCTAATCCGTAATTCGAACTAATATTTCGACCCCTCAATTGCTTTAGCACTGTTTTCGGATTGGATAATCCGAAATAGATAGAGTGAATTCCTCGAATTGATCATTATTTTCGTAAATTCCATCCTTTTTATTTGACGCGTAACAATAGGCCGAAGCCAGCTCAGCTGTTCGCTGCAACTGAAAACGTCATCCGACTCCGAGTGCGCTCGGGCCACTCCAAATACATTAGTATCTAACTTTGTTAGGTTAGATACTAAGGTCTTTGGTCGCTCTGTCTGTCTTTGACGAGCGGTAAGCTCGGAACACTCAATCACTCGGAACGGCCGAGCGCCAATGGAAGCTGGCCATCTAACGTTCGTTTGCTGTCGAAGATATCCGAATACACACGTTCAGTGATTCGGTTCCTCGCACATGTGGCATCTAGCTTTCTCTCGCGCTCAATACGAAATTGCTTCAATTCTAACTGGGAAGTGTGATGATTTTCGTGGAAAAGGAGTTTTTTGGTTAATCCGAATTTTTATAAATCGAATTCACTTTTTGGGGTCCCTTGAATTTCGGATTAACGAGGGTTTACTGTACAAGGGGACGAGTTATATACGACTTTGCACATTTGATTGCAAAAGTTTGTATGTCGTCAGATCCACAAGCAGAATTTATTTTTAAATTCCCGATTAGATTAAGAACTTCACTTTCTGTTATTGGATTTAAAAACATATTGGAATTATTCATATTTACATTTGGATAGTTTATTTTTGATTGCATGGGATCATCACCTGAAGGAGAGTTTACTCAATTTTTTTTAATTACATTGGCTAAGTCAATACCTACACTCGTGAAGTAAGTAACAAATGAGTCAGCAATTTCTTGAGGGTCAGAAATAGAAACTCGCTTTTGATCCTGTAGAACAGTTATTTCACTCAAAGGCAAAGAAGTTTTTGGATTTGTACGAGCAATTTCATTAACGGTACTCCATAGTTTTTTGAGTCGTTCTTTGAATTGACAATTTTGCTTGAAAAAAATTGTTCTTAGTAGTACTAATGAGTCGATTCAAAAAATTTCTGTACAATGTATATTTATGCTTCAAGTATTCAAGTTCGTTTATATTTACTCTAACATTTCGACTCATCTTTATTATTTGTTGATGCATTTTGTTCCGTTTTCTGATCGAAACAATTAAACCTGTTGTAATCCAAGGCTTCAGTTTACAATGTTTAGAGTTGGTTGCCCTGGTTACAATATCCGTTGCTACATGAACATGACCTTTGAATATCGTCATAAAATTGTCAAGTGCTAAATTAGGATCTTCCTCGTTGAAAACATCCTCCCACTTCTCCCCTTCTAATATCCAAGTGAGTTTATTATTGTTTATAATATTTCTCGAACCGTCAGATTCCGCAGTACTATTATTGAATATATCATTATTATTTATATTGTTGTCATTAATCGCTAGGAAAACGGGGTAGTGATCTGTTATTGTAGTTTTGTAGACACCAGAAATGGTTACAGATTGTTTAGAAAATTAATAAATATGTGATCAATGCATGTGTTAGAGAGCTCTGTTTCACGAGTAGGATCGTTGATACATGAAATATAACCATTTGAATATAGTAAATCAAGGTAAGCATTTTGAGTTTTATTAAGGTTGTCTCCTATAGTATTCAGGTTGATATCACCTAGTAGTATGTGGTGAGTTTCTGTGGTATTACGTTGAACGAAGCTTTCGAGTTCATCAATAAATGAAATTACATTCATAGCAGGCGATCCGTATAATGCAAGAATAGAATATGATTCATTATTAAGGTTGAAAAGTATGCAAGCAGCATTTGCATTTACTGATGCTTCTTCAGCTATCACCTTCACACTGGTAAGTCTCTTTCTGTTGATAAATATCAAAATGCCATCAAATAAAGTGTGACGTGCATTAAAGTAGTGTGTTGAATAACCAGGGATGCTAAAAGGTTCATCTGTTGTTAGATGGGTCTTGGACAAAACAATGATATCAAATTTGAAACAAAGCTGATTTAGTATACCGGGTAATACAAAATTCGTCAAAATGTTTGCGTACACTTTTTATACAGTCGGACCCGCATATAACGAATTTCAAGGGGAATGAAAATCTGTTCGTAAAAACAGAATTTCGTTATAGAGATTTATTGCTTTTTTTCATAACAGCACTTGAATTTTAGAGATTTATAAAGATAGGCCTACATTTACGACTTAGGCCCTAGTATAGTACTATATTAGGTGACATATTATCATCGCATCGTATCATCACTTAGTATGTTTGTAGAAAGTAATAGAAAACAACAATGTCCTTTCATAAAGAACTTATCATCTGCTATCACATGACACCACAACTCCCCACTTCTCGTGTTTTATTTCCTAGGTTACAGGACACTATCACGAATGGGGATGAAGGAATGTAAACAAAAAATAGATAAACAAAGTCATTGAAGATGTCACCATCACGTTATTATTTAGTGCGCGTTGAGCGAATGTTTGTTTATGGGCCGTTCCACTGTGCTTGGGCCGGGTAGGAAGGGGGGTGCAGCAAGAGTTATGACCACGTGCTGTACGCGTCACCAGCTGCTACGATGTACAGTCCGTTCAAAATAAATGTAACCTAAAAATAAATTCATGCAAAATGCTCCGATTTTCAAACATTTTGTTGGAAATAGCTGAAAATAATGAGCAAAATATGCTGAAAAGTGACAAAAAATTCGTAATAACCGAATTTTGAAATATAAATCACTTCGTTATAGGTCTTTATTTAACATTGTAAGGATAGGAGCTTTGAAGGGGGATGGTAATTAATTCGTAAAAACCGAAATTTCGTTAAAACCGAGTTCGTTATATGTGGGTTCGACTGTATTTTCATGTACAATTTTGCAACTTGAATTATTTCGTGATGAGTAATTAATGTCGCGAATATTATGACACACGTGCGTACTGATGAAGTCATCCTCGGCTATCGTGTCAAAAGTAAATTCCATCGAAGGAATGAAAAAATAAATAAAAGTAAAGGTAAACTTGAGTGATAATTGTATCTCAAATGAACTGCTGAAATGCTCAATTATTGAACAGGAACGTCAGCTGGTTACACTACTCGAATTACTGGAGACTGCTCGTCTTTACTAACAAATATTCTACCCCCACTGACCCACGCAAACTTGAAACCAATCTGTTTCGTTTCACGAGCTAACCAGTATAAATGCTTATTAGTTTGAGTCAAATGTTCGTTGACATATATTTTCGATGTAGGCCTAACACCTTCAAAACCAATTTCTTCTGCTCGAATAATCAAACAGGGTTTCCAGTTCGGATTTTTCCTTGTCGTCCGACACAATACCGATTCGATTTTTGTCATGCCTGTTTCCACTTCGCTGCACCGTAAAGTTTTCGTGACGTCAAAGCCATAGCCTTCATTACCTTTAAACTCACAGGCTTCTTTGAATGTGAGGAATGTGAGTGTAGCTTTCGATAAAATCGTAGTTTCGGCCGACGAAAGTTGGAGTTGAGTCAATAATCACGATCCCGAATCGCTGCCGAAACGATGTCGTGAACCGCCATGTTGTCTAGGTGAATACTGGCTTGTGATTGGGCAGTTGGGAAATCGTGTCGGAAGACAAGAAAAAAATAAAAACTGGAAACCCTGCTTTATAGAACAATGAGGTACTTGAAAACAAGCGCCAGTATGAATTGGCAACACTTAGCAGGTATTGAATATGTAAGAAAATATAGATATTATACTTATAGGTTACCCAGTTCTGTACGTGTGTCCGAAATGCCGGCGGTGACGTCAGCACAATTACTCCTCTTTGCGTACCGTTTTAAAGCTTACCTTTCTCAAATCTTCTTCGATCTCCTTCTGTAAGCCCGAGCTCCACACGATCTTCCGATGGCCGATGGGCATCTCCCACGCGAACAACAACAGTTCTTGAGGATACAACGCTCTGGTCAAACAAACAGAGCAATAAGTTACTTCAACGAATTCCTCTTTCTTGATCTCACATTCCAAGTCCACAATCGCTCATCATTATCATCACATTTTTCCATTAATATTACTCAATCCCGTAAGCTTCTTATTACAGTGGAATCTCTAACCAACATTTTTCAAGGGAGCAGGAAAATAAAACCAAACATGCAGGAAAATGATTCACTCGTGAAAATTTAACAATGATTGTATGTGAGTCTAAACAGTGAAATCAACCCTTGAGTGTATTGCTACTAAGCCCATTCTAGTCCCTACCAGTTATATATAACCAATTGACCGTAAGGTTACGAAATCACTACTACCGTACCTACCAGGCCGGGGTTTTTTCAAGTTATATTGCACAGATACTCGTGATTTGATAGCCTATAACATTTACAACAGGAACAAATGGTTTTATTGTGTTGATATATTGTTGTATTGTTGTAAAATATGTTTCTCTGTTGTGAATAAAAAAAGGGAATGAATGAAAAAAAATTTCTATTGTTATTAAAAATGAAATAAGACTGTTGTAGGCCTATATCCATGGATACTTATTAAAGTTCTCTTTAAATAATTTGTCAATTCAACTGGTTCATTCTCAGAATAGTTCGTGATACAGAACCAGATTAAGTTGATCATACATTTGATATTGTTGGTTTTGGTACTGTTGTTTGATATCGAATATCGTTGGCGATACTTTGATAACTTGTTCCGGCTAATCCAATACTCGGTGAGTAATTACTGACTTGGCCAAAGTACAAGCAGGAGATGGATATGACCACAATATCCACAACGAAAAAGGAACCTTCAGGAAAGGTTCCTAACAAGGATACGTTCACGCTCTACCTGAAACCTACCGTCAGGCGAGACATGTCACCAATCTCAGAGGGCCAGACCCCTGTATGTAGCTCCGCCCCTTACAAAGACGAGCAGAAGGAGTCGTCAGGAAGACGTAGGAAACAGAAAAATCCTACCCAACACCTGGAATCTAAGCCCATAAGGCAAGTCATGTCACCAATCTCAGAGGGCCAGACCCCTGTATGTAGCTCCGCCCCATACAAAGACGAGCAGAAGGAGTCGTCAGGAAGGCGTAGGAAACAGAAAAATCCTACCCAACACCTGGGATCTAGTCCCGTAAAGCGAGTTATGTCGCCAATCTCAGAGGGCCAGACCCCTGTATGTAGCTCCGCCCCATACAAAGACGAGCAGAAGGAGTCATCAGGAAAGCGTTACAAGCAGATGAATCCTACTCAATACCTGGGATCTAAGCCCATAAGGCAAGTCATGTCGCCAATCTCAGAGGGCCAGACCCCTGTATGTAGCTCCACCCCTTACAAAGACGAGCAGAAGGAGTCGTCAGGAAGACGTAGGAAACAGAAAAATCCTACTAAATACCTGGGATCTCAGCCCAAAGGGCAAGTCATGTCGCCAATCTTGGAGGATCAGATCCCCGTATGTAGCTCCGCCCCTTACAATGACGGGCAGAAGGAGTCGTCAGGAAGTTGTAGCAAGCAGAAAAATCCTACCCGATACCTGGGATCTAAGCCCATGAGGCAAGTCATGTCGCCAATCTCGGAGGATCAGATCCCCGTATGTAGCTCCGCCCCATACAAAGACGAGCAGAAGGAGTCGTCAGGAAGACGTAGGAAACAGAAAAATCCTACCCAATACCTGGGATCTAAGCTCGTAAAGCGAGTCATGTCGCCAATCTCGGAGGATCAGATCCCCGTATGTAGCTCCGCCCCATACAAAGATGAGCAGAAGGAGTCGTCAGGAAGACGTAGGAAACAGAAAAATCCTACCCAATACCTGGAATCTAAGCTCGTAAAGCGAGTCATGTCGCCAATCTCAGAGAATCAGATTCCTGTGTGCAATTCCGGTCCCTATAAAGAAGAGTCTGAACATGAAGAAGAAGAAGTGACAGAAATTCTGCTGTCAGAAAAAGAATTGGTATTGAGTAAGTGGCGAGAATGCGAGGTAGACGTATTTACGGATAACATAATACTTTACCGTAAGAATTTCTCAGCCATTGCATCTTTTTTACCCAACAAGACTGCCAAAGACTGCATCAAGTTCTACTACTTAACGAAAAAGACAAATCAGTATAAAAACCATTTCCGTTTGAGAAATGCAAGGCCCTGGGATGGTTGTCTCAATCCACCGACTATCTGCGAGAGGGTTGAAACCGCACCAACAGATGAAGACAAGCTAAGAAAAGAACTGATATCAAAGAAAGTTTTGGTGGCAAAAAGTATCAAGTACAACAGATTGTTCAACGAATATCGACGTTTGGAATCGTCATGGAATAGAGTCAAGGCCAACCAAATGCGGTCTTTCAGCGCAAGTCTTAAACAAACTGCCCGTCTTCTAACCAGGAGTGAGAGACTATTCAAGAAAATTTCAGCAAGCAAAGAGAAACTCGAGTCAAAGAAGAAAAGCTTTTATGAGTATTTATTATGAGTTAGCTTTTATGAGTTAGCTTTTATGCTATTGATGCCTGATTCTGATGTAGAAATTACTTCATTAAATTACTTGTAACTCAAAAGTTTTGATTTATTAATTGTGAATTTATATAATATTCTATAATCCACATCAGTGGTACCATTGATAATCTGATGAAAAAAAAAGAACTCATCCATTCAACAAACAATAAATAAACTAGGCCTATGTTCAATTCACAGCAGCACTTTTGGGGAAAATAAACATCTTCTTTTGTCTTTGCCCATTTGATGACTCTAATCAATAACTGCTGAAAGTGTTCAGCTGAAGTTTTATGAAGAATGTTTGTATTCACAAAAGAAGGCCTACTAGACTAGAAAATGACAAGGAATGTAAAAAAGTAGCCCAAGACCAACGTATGTTGGCGTAGAACTGAAATGCGTGGGCCTATATTTGCAACAATAAACAATAAACAATATGGCGACGGCCATCATTAGCTGTAGTAGTTTCAGCAAGAAGCCAAAACCATATTTTGATGTAGGCCTAAACAATTAAATACCTTCAAAATATTATTTCCAAGATTCCCATTGGGTATTTAACTGCCATTTTCCAGTTACATCACTAAATAGTCATGGTTCTACAAACACCATTACAATTTCAGTCAATTGTTATTGCTGATTCAACCTAATTTTGTACACAAAGTTAGTACCTGGTATCACTACTAGTTGACTCACGATTGGTTGGTTCATAGATTTGGAATGTGAATTGGTATAGTGAAACTTTTATACATAGTTCCCAGAGCCATCGTTCTCCTGGTTGTACAGTAGAACCTCTATAGTAAGTTTCTCTTTAGTGCATGTTTCACCTTGGTAAGTTTCATTTTTTGATCCCATCTGCAGTGAGATTCCTGTTATCCAATCCTTAACTCAACAATCTGTAACTACTGACTTAAAGATCTGTACGTCACTAAAGATTGGTAATATCTAAAGTGTGATTCCCTTTCCACTTTTAAAGATGACGGTCTTTAGGGTGATCGTTAATTGAGATTTCCTTATAGATCTATGAGATCCCTATCGTTAAGTTTTTAAAGACTGCATAAAATGGCGTTCACCTAATAATTCGAAAATATTATTGATCAATTAGTTGAGCGTAGCGAAGTCTCCATCCCACTCTTATAGGGGGTTTGCTGTGTGTTTTTTGTTTTGTTTGTAAGCACTTCACAGGTTGCAGGGTTAACAGATCAACATGAAACTTTTTTTGTACATGGAAACTCATCCAACCTAGAACTGTACAGTTTTTGGAATGAATCGGTAGGACCGATTTTAAGAAAAATCATCTCAAAGTTTCTAAAAACCCCATTAGATTTGGCTGGGCGGAAAATGTTGAAAAATAAAATCTCTCCAAACGAGATGAAATTTTCTCTGAATGTGTACACATAGATTTTTCACATTATTACAATTTTGTATGCAATTCTAATCAGCCGTTTTGAAGAAAACAATTAAAACAACTTGGTTTTTTCATCAAATATATCATAAAAATGATGACAGAATTAGGTTGCCAAGATTCACTGCCTTCTAGATTCAATATTTGCCCAACAATAAAGTATTTGTATATGCATCAAGGTGTGTAGAATACCAGAGTCAATGAAGTGACAAGGGTAGAACTACTTTAACGACTTTTATAGCTTATTCAGATATCAAGGTGTGTAGAATACCAGAGTCGATAAAGTAGCAGGGGTAGAACTACTTCAACAACTTTTATACCTTCTTCGGATATCTCGCTCATCTTACAACGCATATTTCGCGTTTGACTAGTATCAATTAACACGAACATTTTACAGCTTGGTGAATGATTTTGAATTGTTGTGCGTAAATTGAAGAATGAAAAGTGTAGTACCGGTAATTACTTACGGAATCATTTAGTTTTTTACCTTCTTTTTTGATGCCAAAAGTGGGATGGGGACGAAACCGTGTCTCCTTCCTTCTGTCAGTTGATTGTGACGATAGTCATTCACCCTCTTTGGATTATGTTTGGGCTAGCCTACACTTTTCAAAACTGAATGAATAAATACCCATGAATGATTCCCATTCGGAATATATTTTGAAGAAAATCAAAGTCGCGACAATGAAATGAGAGAAGTTGAAATTGACAAGAGCTCCAGTGCCTTCTAGATTGAGAGGCTCTATTAATCGTGTATACGCTCTCTAGATTCAAATGATGCATAATTTTTTTCTATTGGCTCATGATGTCCCATGATGACGTCAACTAGAAAATACGTCATTATTTTAACAAGCAATGTTAACAATCTATAACGTTAAAGATTGAAGAATGGGACTCAATCTTTAGGGATCTAGTCTTCAACTCTAACGATATGAATTGTTAAAAGTTGAAGATTGTTAAAGATCGAGAACGGGAATCGCAGTGATGTAGCCCTAAACTCGCACATGTTAAATAGTTTCTTTAGTAAGTTTTCCACTTTAGTAAGTTTTTTTCTGTCTGGTCCCCTGAAAAACGTACTAAAGAGGTTCCACTGTATCATTCATTTTTTCTCACCCCACTCCCATATAATCAATGTTAGATTTTTAGCTTTTTAGAAAGTTTAGTTTTTCTCGTCCCTTGAAAAACGATGGATAGAGGTTTCACTGTACATATTTTCAAGTTCAACATTGGTGGGGTGGAGTCAAGCCTTCAAAAGAGATGTGCAAACCAACGCGACCCTTAATACATCCTGCACGACACTCACTATCTCTCTGGTTCGGAGCCTTTCTCCCAGTCGACGATGGGGCGTTAAACAGACCGGTCAACCAACGCAATACTCAGTACATCTAGCCTGCCACTTACACTTTTTTTCCTGCTTGTATCAATTATTTTTTCTCACCCTAGGCCCTACTCACATATAATCAATGTTGGATTTTCGTAATGGATCGCTTCCCTGCATGGATAGTTTAGTTTTTCTGTTCCCTTGAAAAACGATAAATAGAGGTTTCACTGCACATATTTTCAACATTGGTGGGATGCCACCACCATAAGTCCAGCCACCATAAGAGATGTGCAAACCAACGCAACCCTCAATACATCTTGCCCGCTACCTTCACTTTTGACTCTCCCCGATACAACTACAGAATACAATATTACGAGGTTCTTTCTTAATCGGGACACCAATTCAGGTTGACGACGCCAATTGAGCCACTTACTTTCTCTTTGGTTCGGAGCCTTTCTCCCAGAAGACGATGGCACGTTTGGTGTGGTTGAGGAGCAGCGCCGGAGCCAGGCCCGGCATGTACGGAGTGAACGAGATGTAGACGGAGGCCTCTGTGATCTGCACGTCGACGTTCACTCCTCCGTACGCGTTGGCCAGTTTCACCAGCGTCGTGTGGGTGGTCGAGTAGGAGAACGGAGCCGATATCTCGAGCGTCCCGGAGACACGCAAGCGAAGAACCTTCTCCAGCTCGTTCGTCACCGGCCATAGCGGAGTGCACGACGCAGGCAACACCTGCGGGAATCGTTGTTATAATAATTTTTCTTTTCTTTTTTTTCTTATTTTCTTCACACAAGAAATAGAAATCTTACAAATATATTCATTTCTGCTAAGCTACAGGAGCAGCTTGTCAGCAGAATATACAATAAAATCAAGACATACATTATTCTCGTGACTCATAGAGCACAGATATTATAATCATTGAATGAAAGAAAAAAAAAACATACATACATATAATATATCATTTGGAGAGAAGTTGGAGAGAAAACAAACGAAATCGACTTGAAATTTCAATATATTAATAATAATAATAATTGATAATAATAGTAATGATGAAAATGATTATTCTTTTATTGTCCCGAAGATCATGAAGATTTGAAGACAGTCATGAAAACTATACAAATGGATTCAATATAATAAGCAGTCAGTATACTAGTCAAACGCGAAATATGCGTTGTAAGATGAGCGAGATATCTGAATAAGGTATAAAAGTCCTTGAAGTAGTTCTACCCTTGCTACTTTATCGACTCTGGTATTCTACACACCTTGATATCTGAATAAGCTATTAAAGTCGTTAAAGTAGTTCTACTCTTGCCACTTCATTGACTCTGGTATTCTACACACCTTGACGCATTTAAAAAATACTTCATTGTTGGTCAACTCTTGAATCTAGAAAGCAGTGAATCTTGACAACTTAATTCTGTCACAATTTTTATGATATATTTTATGAATATTATCAGTCATTTCATTTTTTTTCTTCAAAGCGACTGATCAGAATTGCTTCCAAAATCGTAATAATGTGTAAAATCCATGCATACACATTTAGAGAAAATTTCATCCCATTTGGAGAGATTTTATTTTTCAACATTTTCCGCCCAGCCAAATCTTATGGGGTTTTTAGAAACTTTGAGATGATGATTCTCACAATCGGTCCGACCGATTCATCCCAAAAACTATACAGTTCTAAGTTGGATGAGTTTGCGTGTACAAAAAAAGTTTCATGTTGATCAGTCAACCCTTGCGACCTGTGGAGTGCTTACAAACAAACAAAAAAACAAACAAAAAAAAAACACACAGACAAAGCCCTATAAGAGTGGGATGGAGACTTCGCTACGCTCATCAATAATTTAAAATGCACTGTACTGATGACAAAGATCTATTGGCGTCGGTGAATGGTATTTGAGATGGTGGAGTGATAAGATAAGAGGTTATTTTAATAGGTGTTTTTTTTTCAGGATAGTGGGAAGGAGTCGGTCATGGGCTGTTGTTACAGAACCATCCCGGTATTGACCTAAACGACATTGGGAAACCACGATACACTTCTGTCAGAATGCGTCGACCATGGCGGGAATCGAACCCCGACCTCCTGAATGACGGTTCAGGCTGCTAGCCACTCGACCACTCCACATACTGATACATACTGATGTATGTTACTGGTGAACTTACCTTGGTCCAGGGGTCGGCAGGTCGGTCCGCTTCCTGCACCTCGATGATGGTCGTCGTGTTGTTGATCACCACAAAGAATGGGGTGAAGGTCACTTGTTTGGTCAAGGTCGAATGAGTCAGCTGGATGTGGACACCAATCTAAACAAAGCACGAAACCAATCATAAAGTTGACTAGAACAGGACATATCATCTGGAAATGAAGCAAATATTGTTGGTTAATACGGCGCGTCGACATCTACGTTGTTTTGAGCCGATCTCACCACGGTTAAAGCTGAGCCGAGCCCTTTTATTACGTGTTTTTGAAAACGGGAAGAAGTTAGTCGTAGCCTTTTGCTGAGGAACCATCCCTGTATCTACCTGAACGACCTAAAGTATCAACCTGAACTTTTTATACCTATTGTAGACAACTTTCACAATTATCACTCAATTAATTAGATACTTGAAACTTCACAAGTGTTATATTAAGAATTATGTTGGACATTATATATTTGGTCATTTTGATTTCAATTTCATTTGCTATTATCAATTTTTTTTGTACGTTATAATTTATACTACTATACAGGTAATTAGGCACACGTTGTTACGAGACTTTTGCTCTACTTTCACTACCTGTATACAGTGTATTTCCTAGTGATGTGAGTCGGTAAATTTACCGGTCAGATAAATTTACCGTAAATTTACCAAGTAAAATTTACTATGATAAAATTTTCAAAATTGGCGCCATTATATTCTATGGAATCAGCCAGGTGAATAGGTCAAGAAGGCAGTGGAATTTATAACCTAAAACATTTGAGCATGGATTGGTGAATCGCATGTGTTAACTACCATCTAGTAATCACATATTTGGCAAAACCACTATGAAACCAAAGGAAATGGTTAGAAAATATTTAATAGTTGAAAAAAAATTTACCGTGTGACGGTAAATTTACCGCCTCGACAAAATACGGTAAAATACACATCACTAGTATTTCCCACTGTATAAAAACTAGAATGAATAAATAACTGAAACAACAGTGAGAAACCCAGAAAAAACCCCTGTCAGGATGGTCGACCATCCTGAAGGCGGAATCGAACCCCGGGCTCCTGAATTACTGTTCAGTGTGTAATCAAGACCAGGGTAATTTTGTTAATTTTTTTTGTATTCATTCACTTGCCTCTCTTTCTTAGTTAGCTTCAGTATTACCAGTTGTATTTGCCTAGTAATCTCTTTTTAATTTATTACGTTGCCGTTCTGGACTGATCAACACCCCTAAAGGATTGAAGACTTCCTCTCGCCCAGATCTTCAGTAACTTCCATACATGTAAGTTTACTATCTTCATGACTATACGTAAATGGCGGCTAGTTGGGATACGTTTCATTTGTTATAATTGTCAGATTTGTTGTATTCAGGTGATTTGATTCATTTACAGTATTTTATAATTAATTATATTAACCTTCATTAAAACCTAGATCGTTTGTTCTAACTTCTAATCAACCTCATGTGATTTCTGAAAGCCTGAACATTATCCTGACTCGATCGCGCAGCTGCATTCCTCCCTAACTCATATTAAAAAAAGTAAATAGATCAATTTGAAGAATATTAATTTGTGATTGACGATATGAGAGATGAATGGTGAATGATAATACAGAGTAAGAGAAACAAGTGATATGAGAATATGGGCAGCAGAGTCAGGGGTGTCAGGGGGTCAGCTGACCCCCCAATACTTCATAAGATAAGCCTAACTATAACAAAGAACTATAACAAACTGGACAACTTCATCGATCTAGACCCTTCAATAATTTCAGGGCTACGCTGCCTATGTATAAGAATAATGAGGTAGAGCACAAAATAACACAAAATGGACTGGACATGAGTGCTGGGAGTAGGTTCCATTAGAATCAACAAACTCAAGTTTCCCACTACGCTTTCCACGAACTCTGCGGGAAATAACCACTAGGCAAAAATTACACAAACATTAATGATAAACTAAAACTTGTAACATGTTTCAATCTTATCGAATCATCATCAGGTAAATTCATCATAACACAACAATCTACAACATCTGTATGTATGTGCATGAGCACTCGGAAGCTTTCCCTACGAGCAACCATGAGCTTCAGTTGACTCGAGGGACAAACCTTATTAAACAACAATTCTGCCGACCCAAAATGACAACGCAGGGAGTGGAACAAGTGGGACGCAGATTCTACAACAAATTACCAGAGGCACTTAAACGCGCTGAAGAAAACCATATTTTCAAACAACTACTTAGAGAAGTTCATACCGAACACTAGTTTCACTCTGGTGATAATTTTTTAAAGCATACATTTTAGTATGCTTCTAATAGTTTTCTTTTTAAAAAGTTTGACTATTCTTGACAACATGTACACAACAGTGTACATTTGAAATGTATCAACCGTTAACAAATGACTATACGAAAAAAATTTGAAAAAATAAGTGTGCTAGCCTGGTCCACCCGCCTTGATGTGTTGCTGCCTACCTGGTAGCTGATCCCCATGCTCTTGCAATTGACGATACCGGAACTGCCGGCAACGTCTAGAGAGAACTTGTCCGACCAATCGCCATCCTCCATTTTGACGGCCGCTTTCTTTTTGCCGAAAAACGACTTTGGTTTGAACGAGAACAATACCGGACCCTTGAAGTCTCCGGGATGGTGAAGTATATTCGCTGCATCATCAGACTGATCAACAAACAACATGACATTAACATTTATTCATTCATATGAATTGCATCAGAAACACTAAATCAAGCACTATGTAATGTAAATTTATGTACTTTTTCAGATATATGTCAATGAAATACTACGGAGATCTAGGAATGTGACGGAAATCAAAATTTAAAAGGGCCAACAAACAGATTTTATGTAGAAATATCACAATTTTATTAATAACTTTGGAATATTAAGCTGTCCTTTAATGAACACAGTTAGCGTTCCGCGTTCGCTTAGTCGTAAAGTTAGGCTAACTAGAAATCATCATCTCAATTTCAGAAATTTTATTTTTGGTGCAGAACTTTTTTTTTATCGTGACATGGATATTACTCGATTCTGTTTATGTTTCTATACAGAATCAGTAATGCCAAGGTCATGACTTACTTACAACATGGTCTCTGGAGGACACATGAATTTATGATAATTTCTGAAATTGAGGTGATGATTTCCATCTTTCTCGAAAAATAGGAAAATAAATATCAAACTCATTGAATTGAAATCTATTTTCAGGATTGATGTCCTTAAATCTATTTATGGCCACTATTAAGAGAGAGATGTGGAATAGTAAAGGACTAAAGAAGTTCTGATTTTGGGTTACCTTACTGTCACGATTACGGCGATTCAGGTGCACTGCTCGGAACATGGATATGGTTGTGCGGGGAGGCTTGGGACGGAATCGGAGTAAAGGTTTTGTCGGCCTAGAGGACACGCACTTTTGTGCGGCTGTGATCAAAATTACTTCCGACTCTTCCAGCATCCCATCCACTTTCTATTCAAGAAATAAAAGAGAAGAAATTGCCATGCAATGCCAACCCAGAAGTGTTGGTGGGATCTTGTCTCACACCACTAGTGTGCAGTACCGGTACCATTGATGGAGACCGTATTACACGTGGTGGCCCATTACTAGAGATGCAGGAATTTGGCATTAAGCAGGGTTTCCAGTTCCGATTCTGTTTTGTTCGACACGATATCGGTACAATTTTTGCCATGCCTGTTTCCACTTGGTTGTGCCGTATCGTTTTCGTGACGTTATAGACATAGCCTTCACTACTGGTACCTTAAAGTCACAGGTTTCTTTAAATGTGAGGAATTGAGCTGTCAGATTACCAATTGACGCTGGATAAAAAATCTAGCAACAAGATTCTAAAAGCGTGGTGATGTTTGAAATTGCTTTTTTATGGAAAGGTGAATTGATATTTTCGTGAGTCGATTCTTTTTTTCGGTCGTTCGATATAAATCCTAATAACCGGAAGCAGATGAATCACAATCGTAGTGTAACTTCCGGTAAAGTCGTAATTTCGGCCAACGAAAGTTAAAGTTGTGGCAATAATCACGACACCGAATCGATACCGAAACGGTGTCGTGAACCGCCATGTTGCTTGGGTGAATACTGGCTTGTGATTGGTCAGTCGGGAAATCGTGTCTGATGACAGGAAAAAATCGGAACTGGAAACCCTGCTTTGAGGAAATGGACTATCAAATCTAAATATTTTACAAGGTTATTTGGTATCCTCTGTGTTTCATGGTATTTCGATTCATTTCGCATCATATTCTATTTCACTATCTTCCACTATAAATAAATATATTTTTCAAAGTATTCAGCTATAATATGTGGCTATTACCTGAAAATTCGCATGATTTTGAAGATATTGAGCTGGATCATATCATGAAATATTATTTTTGAAAAGCGTATTCAAAGTTAAAATTAACTGAAGGAACCAATTGTCAAGTTGAAAAGAATTGTTACCTCTTTCCTCAAATAGTCCCTACCAAAACAAAAATAAGTAGTATTAGGACAGCGTCTTGTCTCAGACTGAAAAGTTCAAGAGAATGTCTAATTTTTGATGATAATCTCAGTTGTTGATACGAGTTTGCAGCTCCTGTTTTTAGTAGTTTGCCACAAAATTCTATATTTCACATAAATACAGGCTACCAAACCTGAAAATAAATGCTTTATTCCTACAATGAACTTTAGCCATCACTAGAGACATGTAAAAATAGCAATTGCTATAGAAGCAATGAAATCTGAAATTGCTTTAATACACCTTTTTCTAATATTTCTCCATACTTAAATAATTTGATGTTGTTCGATCATGTTTTTGAAAAAAAGACAAAGCGCTGCAAACGTCTAATTCCGCTGTTTCAATGTATTGGCACTATCGACGATACATTGTGACGTCAGCTTTAGCATCAATAACATCATGGCAATGATGGCATGATATCTAATCAACCAATGATAGGACAGGGTTGATCAGCTGATGGGGTGACCGACCCTGCGAGAGAGGCGAGGTTGGTTAGTTAGTCAGTTGGGTCGAGATGAGTAAGTAGGCCTAACTCAAGTCTGCGGTCGATCTGTACGTGGAGGGAGACTGAAGAGATAAAGCGACTCGATTGAGGATTTATATATTTTATATGCGACGTTGATAATAGTTCTACGGGTATTTGCAGATATAATATGTAATTATATCAAGTCGTAATTATTGCAAATATACGTCACTGCAGCTTCAATTGGATCCGTCCGTGGAACCTTACAGTTATATTATTCGCATTTTGCTTTATGAGCATTTCGCCTCTACGTATGTAGGAGATCGGCGCTATCGACTCTCAGGACACCGTCAGGGGAGCAAGCAGACGTCCGTCTTCGGCGACGCCCATTCAGGCCAAAGTTTGGTTTCGAGCTGCACTCCGTCTTATCACATGCGTCTGGGAAGTGACTAAAAACAAGGACCACGTCGATGGAATGTGCCGTCCTTGAACTGTTCCTACCCTGTACACCTGCCACGGGACGATGAGTATATAGTAGCCGATTGTTATACAATTATATATGTATAATTATTTGTAAATTGTATCAAGTATTATGTATTAAGTATTATTGGGGTCTCAGAGAACTAAGATTCGAGACGATTAACGTAAACTTATATTGAGTGTGTTTCACTTACACACCACTATTTGTGGCCAGTACATGGCATGTCATTATTGCCAAAAGTGCATATTGTCAGTTTGGCGTCGTTTGCCATGCGCACTATTAGTCGGGTTATTTTCATGTCGATGCAAGGCATCACCTTGTTGCACTAGGTGCGTATGTCAAGTTACCCTTATTATTCGCATTAGTCAGCCTCACATTGTATCGCATCACATTGTTGCACTAAGGGCGTATGTAACGTTATCATTATTATTTGCATTAGTCATAGGTGCACTGCATTACATTGTTGCACTGAATTGCAAGTTTGATTGTAGGCGCTCAGCGCATTGTGATAACTGTGTTTTCTCTTATGTGGGTATTGCACCTTATTACTGCAACAAGTGCATCCTTATACGCACGACTAGGGTGAATAGTCATAACGTATGTTATAAAATGGAGCGGCAATTATTGTACGCATTTATGCTGTTTGTTGTTCTTTTGTTTTATTGAAGTAAATTGTTCTTTTGTTCCGTTCAAGTATTGTTAATATTTTTATTTATAGACAGGGATTTCTCTATTTGACCTGACCTATAACTTGATTGTAAATAGAGTGGCGCCCTTACATCCTTTCCCGATCATGACGTGTAGCCTTGTTGACAAGAGAGTCCATTTCTAATATTCCATCCATTCGTCAGAACCAGCCCACACCGCTGAACCTAGCCCGGCACTCAGCTGTTATCTTTCGGCAAATACGATCGTAACAACATTCAGAATAAAGAGATGGATGCTATTTTTTCCCCAACTTATATCAATTGAGATGTAAATGGGTAAAGTTGGATAAGTAATTTGGAAAACCAAAGTACACATGGACTTATTTCATGATGCATATGTTTAAGCAGTTGGTGGACACTATTTTTTGTAAGAAAATCAATTGGGGGTTTCTCTTGTTTGCCTATTGTATGTTATTTAATGGTTTTACCAATACAGTCTTGTTGTTACAATACAAAACACTGTTGCTTTACAAAAAAAGATTCACCAAAATGATAGATGCATCAAAGTGCTACTTTACAAATTCAATATGCAACGAAGAGAAAAGTTAGAAGCAATCTTTACATGTCTTTACCCATCGACCCTTTCATTTTTGTAAGCTTCTTGGGTAGGTTGCACAAGAGCAGTTAGAAATAATCGTGCAGAGTCAGGAAGTAGTCGGTCGTGGTTTACCATTTACTTCCAACCATTACTTTTACCATTTACTTCGACGACCAAACGGAATATGAAAAACTTCTGTCAGAATGGGCGACTGGCGGAAATCAAATCCCGGTTGCTTGAATGTTTGTTCATCTTCCTGCTTATTGAAATGCTAACATCAAAGTATTATCAACTGTACTCCATCAGACAATTTGACTTGAAACTGGCACAGGATGTTTATGATGGGCTAGATAGGCTATTAGAGGTTCACAAAAGTATTTTCTGTCAGTAATCTCTTTTTAGCTCTTAATCCACGATTTTAGTTTGTTTATTTCAAACGTTAGACTTTTGAGACCATTAATTATTTAGAAAATGGGAAGATTTGAGGAGACTGACCATTATCACAGTACTAGCTTACCAAAAACAATGAAAATAGCTAGGCCTATAAAAAAATAAAATGTAGTATAATAATAAGTGGAAATTAGGGACTCGAGCCTTTACGTTTTTCGGTTCCCGTCTTGGTTCTGGTTCCATCTACAAGAAAATAAAGGTCTGGTTCCCGTCCAAATCGGTTTCTAGGTTTGGATTCCACATCTTGAAGCTTCTAAATGGTTCCAGTTAAAATGACAAGCAACTATTTTTTATATTATTATTTTAAAACTAAAATAATGTTTAGCATATCAGAGTCGAAGGAAAGAGAGTTGAAAAGGAAAACTTGTTAATTCATTTCAGATAAGACCATGTTAAAAATTGTCGAAGAGACAAGAAAATAAATTCAAGAACCTTTTGGAACCTTATAGAACAGTGATAGTCGAAAAAAGGTGACCGTTCTGGTTCTTGAAATTAAAAATACAGGTTCCAGTTCCGAAAAAAATAACAATTCTTCTTCGTTCCAGGTTCAGGTTCGAGGCCCTGCTGGGAATTCAAATCCACCTTGTAAAAATCTTAAGCAATCAGTCTAAAATGGTGTTGTAGTAATGTAGTTGAATCTATGCCCTAGAAGTTATAGGGTCTCGCACAGACCTATATCAGTGTACGAAGTTGTGAAGCTGTTCGATCGACTTGCGAGTTCAAAACAAACAGGCGTATAAGCTCATTCTTGAGGAAATTTCAAATCATTGGAAATACCAAATACTCTACCTATTTTATAAAAAGAAAACACGAGCGACCGGTACACAGCCCGATTTTTGACGCTGTATAGAAATCATTAAGGTCTCGCAGTTTCTTTCAACTGCCTCCAAGCAGGAAATATATGGCAATACCAATTGATGCTGTCATCGTCATGCCTCAGTTTTAATCATCGTTTATGTAGGCCTTATAACTAAGATTACATGTCAGGAATATATGTTTAATTAGAAGACAGGCTTCACGATATAGCATGTAGAACTATTTATTCAAATACTTTTAGTTGCCACGAAGCTACAACTAAGGTTCGAGAGGCTCCAACAGGTCTGTCGGTCCTATGTGAATGTTTACAGCTTGATTATCATTTTATTAAGTTGCCGTTTGCCACACCTACAGTTTTCCAAGAACATTCAAGCCAAATACAAAACCGTCAGAAGAGCATTGTTTTAATGATGGATTTTAAAAAAACAAACAACTTTGAAACATCATACGAATACATAGGCCTACTTTACTGGCTCGGTCTGGGATCCACAGCATCAACCTGATTAAAGAAGTAGAGGGTGTGCAGAGGGTGGCTGCAAGAAGGGTTCTAGGAAGAGTGAGAGGATTTAGAATAGAAAGAAATGAACAGGGGAGAGTTGAAAAATTGAGAGAAAGACCCAGTGAGATGGTGAAAGAATTAGGGTGGGAAAATTTGGAGGAAAGGAGGAAAAAGGATAGACTCCTGAACTTTTATAGGGCAAGGAATGGCTTCATGGGGTGGGAAGAAGTGAGAGACAGGATAGGGATGAGAGTTCAGAGGAGTGGGAGAGGAGGGGAATAGCTTGCTGTGGAGAGGGCCAACACAGAATTGGGAAGGAGTGGTTTCACCCAAAGAACATTAAGGAAGTGGAACAATCTGTGTACGGAGGCAAGAGGAGCAAAGAGCCTGGATGAGTTTAAAAAGAGGCTCGACAATCAAAAACAGCTGCCACCGCGCAAACATGCGCAATTGCAGTGAATGATAACAATACAATAGGCCTACAATTGAAAATAAATTGAAAATTTATTTTTAATTGGGGCTCTTACTTGAATTCAGTGAGCATCCAACGATTTCCAGGTATTGACACTTGACCAAAGAACTAGTTCACTACACTACAACATTCCACCAGTTAGTCAGTCGTTTACCTCGTTAGTCAAGCCTACATTGCAGGCCTATTGAACAATCATGCATACCAAAGAGTACAGAAGAGAATGATGAAATTCGAGTGTACCTTGGAAGGACTCCCTCCTGTTGATCGATCAACAGATTTTCGTGACTTCTGGAAAGCAGTCCGAGAAGAAACACAAAAACTTACTATAATCGTTACGATTACGTGAATCAGCTAGCACGTCACTTTTAATACAGTCTGCCAATTACGACACAGTATTGTTTCCAATCTGAATAACTAGCTCATCTAGGAGACAATTATTTTCCTGTACACCATTTTTAGAATAATCTCCCCGTAGAATTTTCCGACACTAGGCTAAATATTCAAGTAGGTTGACTCATCGTCGTTTTTGTTTATGGATGATTGGGTCAATGGGGCAACCTTTTTCATCAGAACCAGCAGTAGTTGCTAAAATCATGTAAAAACAATGGAACTGGCCGTTTTGTGATGTAAATAGCTAGTATGACCGGTGAGAAGAGCATAGACACTACGAGTTTGATCTGAAAAAAAAGCAGGATAGTTTTGGAAGACTGCATCATTTTCAGGCATTTTTTGTAATTCATTCTCAACAATTTTGAAATTGAAACGACACCACAGAATTTCATAATTGTATAGTGAATAATTGCTTGTTTTTCCATGTAAGTTATGAACATTCGTGCTTAATATCAATGCTGGTAATGTCCAGAATCATCACAGAAACGGGTTCAACGTATTAGGGCTGAGCAAGTCTCAAAATTCTAGATCGAGATCAAGTCAACATAAAGACTCGAAATCAATCAAAAATATTTTTTCACAGATTGAAATTTCAAGTCTCGAAATGCTTTCAGGTCTCAAACTATTTCGAGTGAGCAAGCGGGAGTGGAAGGATAAACTTGTTATCTTTTTATCATTTGACAGATTGGTATTGAAAACATAGTGTCTCTGAAACTTGTGAAAAAGTTTTGTTTCTTTATTTACTATTTAATTTTGAAACAAATTGGATTGGCCCGCTTGAATGAAGCTTGCTCGCTTGAATTAAAATTGTAATTGAACTTGCTCAAATCTTGCTTGAAAATAAGTCAAACTCGCTTGAATTCAAAAAGCTCTGCTCGCATAGCCGTGAAATGTATAATGTCTGCTGCCCGGTACTGGACACTTGGCAACTGAAGACTTTTATCTGCGGCAAAAAAAAAGCACAGTCTTTGGGCCAAAGTTGATTGTTTTTCATTTAAAGTAATTAAAATGGGGTGGTAAGATTGACCTTGTGGTGACCCCTCCAAACGATCCTATCTTTCATCCATAGTCTCAATTGGCGAACAACGATTTTTGTATCAATTTTCGATTTCACTGAAAAAAAAGATAAAAAGTTTTTCAATGGCAAGTCAGAACACAACAAGTAATACAACAGAGCTTACCCGGTATGCAAGAGCTATTCCCGTCTTGTTCAACATCCAGAACGGGCAGTAGAGCGACATCACGATGGTGCCGTTCTTGTTCTCGGTGTGTATTCCGAGATCCAGTAGGACCTTGGATTGCCCGGCGTACGCGACAAAGGTGCACACGTTGAACGGAGGCGCGTTCCACTGGATGCCTTGGTTGCATACCCAATCTTTTTCCAAGTACTGCGGTATCTGAGGAAACCACAAGAGCATGAACCAACGTCTAGTTGATATACAGTGAAACCTCTTTGCAACGTTTCCAGATACATCATTTTCCTACTTGTATCATTCATTTTTTCTAACACCACTCCCATATAATCAGTACTGAAACTGAGACGAGTGCCCGAGTGGTTAATATACTGAACCATCATTCAAGAGACCTGGGTTTGATTCCCGCCATGGTCGACCATCCTCACAGTTTTTTTTTTCGTGGTTTCCCTGTCATACTGAGATGATTCCTTAACAACAGGCCACAACCGACTGCTCCCCACTATCAAAAACACCCAATAGAATAACATTTCATCTCATCATCCCAACATCTCAATACCATTCAACGATACCAATAGATCGTAGTCATCAGTACAGTGTATCGTTAAACGCCGATATGAATACATAAAATACATTGGTAAATTCTCCTGGATGGATAGTTTTCCTGCATGGATTGTTTTATTTTTCTGGTCCCTCGAGAAACGATGGATAGAGGCTTCACTGTATATATATATATATATATATATATAAATATATATATATATATATATATATATATATATATATATATATATATATATATATATATATATATATATATATATATATATATATATATATATATATATATATATATATATATATATACACATATATAAATATAATATATATATATATATATATATATATATATATATATATATATATATATATATATATATATATATATATATAATATATATATATATATATATATATATATATATATATATATATATATATATATATATATATATATATATATATATATATATATATATATATATATATATATATATATATATATATATATACACATATATGAAAATAAATATATATATATATATATATATATATATATATATATATATATATATATATATATATATATACACATATATGAATATATATATATATATATATATATATATATATATATATATATATATATACACATATATGAATATATATATATATATATATATATATATATATATATATATATATATATATATATATATATATATATATATATATATATAAACATATAAAAAAAAAAAATATATATATATATATATATATATATATATATAAACATATATAAATATATATATATATATATATATATATATATATATATATATATATA
>OZ023327.1:17703729-17746229 GCA_964007535.1 Brachyptera risi | reverse complement strand
ATATAAGCCGACCACCCAAACTTTTAGATCAGTAGGCCTAATTGAAAAAAGAGTTTCTCTTCTCTTCCACGCAAATCATCTGTCTTCCTGGGTAAAATTCAGTCAATTTCGTATTGCGCGCAAGAGAAAGCTATGGCGCCGGCCCTAACGACTTGTGAGAAACCGTTGAGAGAGGCCTCAAGTGATTGCCATACGGCCAGTTTCGAGTGTTTTTTCAATTGTCACGCTAAACAGTCTCGTGCTTGTCAAGGTCTGACCGCGTCAGGATTCAGGGTAGCGCGTAGTTGGAAGACACACACCATGCAGCAAACAGCTTGACGTGATAATTATGTTTATTATTGTGCGTCAAATAAAAATGATGGAAATTGAGAAAATGATGCTTCTTCATGATGAAACATTTATTAAACGTGGTTTTAGTGTAATGTCTCTCAGTTTGTAGTCGATTCCGTTGTTATGAGTGTGCGGATGTAGTAACATTACGCCCAATTAAAATGAGCAAAAAACGTATTTTTGACCGATTATAGGCCGAGATTCGCATATAGGCCGAGGGTGACTTTTAGGCTTGAAATTTCGGGAAAAACCGTCGGATTATATTCGGGACGGTATTCTTTTGAAAGATAAATAATGAACTCCAGATGTATGTTGTTACTCGTACTTTTATTGTAACTCAGAAATCTGCCTCAATTTCTCTATCCAGTTATTCTTCTACCCCTCCCTGCTATGACCGAAGTCCCTCACGTAGTCCAAGGTCAACCACTTGTCAATGAATCAATCAACACAGCTGTTTAGACGCAATTTGTAACACAATAATTCCGATGCGATACAATATTTTGACATTTGAAACGATTATCGATTAGGAGAAAAAATATTGATATAATACGATTAATAATCAATGTGAAGTAAACGATAATCAATATGAGTTTTCATATTGAACGGCAACTCTAAATAAAACTATGAAGTGTTGGTATGTGAGATGACACAAAAACCTATTTCTTAAGAGGGACTTGAACCCACGCCAAACGGTGACTTCCGTTTCTGAAACGCTGCCTTAGCTGACTGACGTACAAAGGTAATACGGTATGCCATTTTTATTTTCAGGTATCCAATATCCAATGATATATGCTCATTCAAGCTTGGAAAATGTCTATCTCTTCTGCCTATCAAAATTGATTAAAAATAAGATGATGTTTTGCTAAATGGAATCCCACGGACGATTGCGCCTGTAATGTACAGCTTAAAGCATAAGTAAGAGTTTCTTCTCTACCTGGCCAAACTACTCCACCTTGTGATGTCTCTTAGGATCCAACAGGTATTAAACAAACAGAAACAGACTTTTACTTTCAGTTCAAGCTCTACCCACTCCGTTAACAGCTTACCGTGAGCGTTAGTTTGGACAGCCCTGGTTCTGCCGTCGGCAACTGAACCCGCTCCCCAGCCTTGACCGTCTTGCTCTTGGTCAGCCCTTCGAGGCAGACGTGAAGGTCTACGGGTAGCAGGTTGCGCATCACGATCGACGGCCGAAGATGAACGTTGTAGATGGTGCTGTTCATCGTGTGACGGCACGAATGTTTGAAGTAGATCTGTTCCATGTCACCGAACACCTGACAAATAATTTAATATTAGATAATATCTGAGAAACGATAAGAATCGGGGATGACACTGAACAACCAGTTTCGGGCACCCGCTAGTTTCATAAATAATATTTAATTTAATGATGTACTGTGCTGATGACTACGGTATATCGGCATCAGTGGATGAAATATGAGATGATGAGAAAAATTAAAGATTATTTTATTGGATGTTTTTGGATAGGCCTAGTGGGAAGAAGTTGGTAGTGGCATGTTGTTGAGGAACCATCCCAGTATTGACCTGAACGACAGAGTGAAACCACGAAGAATTCATCATAAATCGATGGGAATGGAGCCATAATTACCAAATTGAATTTTTTTACTTGCTCCTTTCACCTGAAATTACCACCCCTGATTAGAATTTCGTCATTTTGATATTGTTCGAGAGAGAATGCTTTTCCATGGGTTGAAACTACAAGCGAGATACCATTGGTAGGGACCTCAACGATCGTTTTTCAATGTGTACTCGGTTAATTGTTGATTTCCAATCATCGTGTAGTCCGATATATTGACACAGACTGAGGAACTATTGTTTCGAATTGAACAACTTCGTTTCAAACTCTGATCATTCAAATTTAGCTGTGATTCAAACACTAGTTTTGGTCCCTACAGAGTTTTGACCCATAACCTCAATGTCGCCTATTTCGACACTTCGAGTAATTCCAAATGGGTATTTTTTTAATCCAATGAATTTTGGATTAAAGAGGGTTTAAGGCCCATTCACAATTAAACTGGACCCTAAACTTAGGAACTTGCAAATTGTTTGTCATATGGTATTTCTTGTTACTGTTCATGACAACATTAAACTTGGTACAAAGCAATTAGCAGTAACGTAGAAGTTTGCAAACGCCAAAGTTAGTTTCTCAAGTTAACGGAAAAGGTAGGAATCAACCTGCCACTTTAGCGGAATGCGTCCAGTCTATTGTTTGTTAACATCTAACAACATTGGGAACAATACCTAATGTTGTGTGAATAACTTACTACATTGTAAAAACTGTAAAAATTCTGTAATTTACCTATTATATATCATGAACCATGCAAAAATAATTGAAACCTCTCATTAGACTTCAGGCACACAATTTTAAGGTTATGTTGTGCTCAAGTGACAGCTGATTGATAGAGCTGTTTCAACTGGTTGAAATTAGACGTAAGAATAGTGTCATGAATGAGGTAGCATTTTAGTAAGTTTACAGCCTCTACTTAAAGGAATAAGTTAAGAGTTAAGTTTAATCGTGAATGGGCCTTTACTGTCGCTATAAACAACACACTTTGTAGCGAAGCTCGTGGTCTGACCTTCAGATAGAAATGACCTTTGTTGTCTTGGCTCTTGGGTTCGCACTGCAGTAGCTCTGACGACGTCAGCGAATTCTTCAGCCGTTTCCAGACGAACGGTTTCACCGAGACCGTGTAGTCTTCGACGCTGAAGAACAGCTCGTTGGTGAGCGTGTAGATGGCGTGCAGCGGTATGTTGAACTCGGAATCGGGTTTCACAGTGCCGATACACTCTACTTCGTTGCCACGATTGGTCATGTAGTAGATCTTGACAGGCTCGTTGAAATGGTTGTACACCTACAATATACAACACAAAAACAAACTGATATGAAAACATTATCGTCATTTTCGATTCGATGACATTCTTGTATTGTATCATTTTTCAATACATTGTTGTTGTTGTTTTTATTGACACTTTAATTGAGAAGTAACATGTTTTCTACACAATAAACCATAAAGCCTATTCGGTTGGTCTGTATCATGATTCATGAACATAATGAATCATAAAACATACGTGATCACAAAATTGGCAAAAAAAAGCGGAAAAACACTAGCGCAGGGCTTTCCAACTGGCGGTCTGCAGGCCAACTACGGCCCATGAGACCCTTCCTAATGTCCCGCGGTATGATCGCATGAACCACCATAAAATCACTGTAAATGAGTCGAACATTCTGTGTTGTTGTGCACTCTCCTGCTTGTGCCATATCAGTTATCAAGACCTAAATGAAGACATGAAGACAAGAAGTGTGATGCAAGTAATTAAATTTTGATTAAAAACAAAAAATCAGTTGTAAGAAGCTTGATTATGTGTGTATTAAAAATATGTTGTATTTACTTTTCATATACAACATATTTGGGACATTATCAAAAAAGTGCTAATTTGGGGAGAACACATTTTGAAAGTACAATTGTTCAAATGTTCTATCTTTGTAATAGATTCATCAAAAACAATATATGAACTTCAAATCCCCGAAAGCGTTGAGCTGGAACATTATTATTTCACATTTTATGAGCTGATTCAGACAATAATGCTTACACAAATGTCATGAATGTTACCAACACTAGAAAATTGGTTGCAATATGAAAAATCTTCTTTTATTAAATAGTAATCGAAACATCACTTCCTTCGAAGTATTGGAATAATACAGGCACATACAACTTGAATTATATTTTAAATTCATTACTCAAATGGTAGTTTGTTTGTCATGAATGTTACTTTATGGAAATAAAATGTATTAGAAACTGAATAGACAAAAAATGTGTTAATGAAAATTGATATTTTACTTAAAACTTGAAAGCATAAAGAAAGTTGCCTATTATAATCAGTCCAGCAATTATTGAACCCAATTTGGATGTATATTCACCAAGTTACGCAAAATGATTAAAGTAACATTCATGACAACTAACACTCATGCCGGCATAACTTTGCCAAATTCCAGGCAAGCTAGGCAGGCTAGGGATATTTTTGACTTTATGTAAGATGAAAGCTACTTCATGGTCCAATACAATACACTGCAGACTAAATCTAGGCTAGAATAATATTTTTTAAAAATGACCAGGTAACATTCATGACATTGCTTAAAAATACGCGCCTTTTTTAAACTTCTTTGTGGATTTGTCAAAAATTTCAATGGTAGATATTTTTCTAAAACATAAGTGGTTCTTGCAGGCAAAGTGAAGCCACTGGACATATACACTGCCTTCTTGCTCTTGGATTTAACGATTTTTAACTTGGTAAGAGTCATGACGTAACAGTCATGACAACTCAGGGGGACACAATTCAAACTAGGAAAACTTGTGTGAAAACATTGAGTGGATTTTCTACGAATATATGAATTGGAAGATCTCTGTTCTGGGTATTCAGATGAACTGAAACACAAACAATTTCCAAGTGGTGAATTTGTTAATTCATACAAACATGAGCCACTATGTGAGAGGGGACACATGATTTCACACGATTGTCGACACAAAAGTGTGATTACAGCTTAATATTCATTCAATTAACTATGAGCTATGACTAAGTGGGGGAAAGTATCACATATACCTCAGCCTTAGAATATGTGTTAATTTTGGATAGATACTTGTCATATTCTACCTTTAAAAAAATTATGAAACAGAGGGACAGCATAATAGCACTTTTTTTGATAATGACCCATTTATGTTATTATTTCGGGGTGGTAAGATCGCCCTTGAGGTTCAAACGATCCTCTTTTTCATCCATTGCCTTAATTGGGGAACAATGATTTGTTATCAGGTTTTGATGTTGTTAAAAAAAAAAGTATACAGGCACACCATGTATTGAAAACAAGTGAAAAATGAATGAAAATGATTGAACAATTAACTGTGTGGCTCACCTCCAATTTTCCTATAAAAAATTGCTCTGTGAGATATCCAGTTGGAAAGCCTTTATTAGTGGATTAGCCCATTCTATTAGCAGAAAAAAATTAACACCAATTCCTCTAGGCCTATCTATCTCCTGACCTAGATGCAGTACAAGTCCCACATCAACACGACGTAATGCTGTCCAGATATTGAACGCAACGTATTGGAAAGTGTGAGAACGCACATACGCGTCCACGCCCTGTCAGGACCACAGCGCGTGGACGTATATATACGCGTCCATGGCCGTCAAGTGGATAACAATCTGATCGAGACTACCTAGTCAGCAATATATTATACGGTGAAACCTCTACGCATAGTTACCGGATCAATCATTTTCGTGCTTGTATCATTCATTTTTTCTCACCCCACTCCCATATAATCAATGCTCAATTTTTCTAGATGGATTGTTTTCCCGCATGGATGGTTTTATTTTCCTGGTCCCTTTAAAAGCAATGGATAGAGGTACAGTGAAACCTGTATCCATTGTTTTTCAAGATTTCTGTATCTTGACCTGATTTATACAATTTATTTGTGTCCTATGAAAATCGTGAACCAACAATGAACAACAATGAACAAAATAAAACCATCCATGCAGGAAAACGATCATCCATGAAAATTCAATACTGATTTTATGGGAGTGAGGTGTGGAAAAATGAATGACACAAGCAGGAAAATGATGGATCTGAGAACGATGCAGATGTTTCATTGTACCTACCTCATAACAATCCTGTCTTTCACCAACTAGTAAAGCCTGCTTTCCACTCTGAATTTATTTGGGGTTAGCTAACAAAATTTCAGCTGAAATTCTCTTTTGACCAATCACAATTCAGAATTCCACCGCAACAAGGTGATGTATTTCAGCCCGAACTTATTTAGGGAAAGTTTGCTTAACTTCAATAATTTCAGCCGAATCTATTTCGTGCCGAAAAAGTTGTCATGTTGTCATATTGGCAGCCTTCTAGCCTTGGCCTTCTGTTTTTTCAGACAGCATCGGATTTAATATCAAAAAATGGGCAATTCTGTTTTCGTTTTATTCACGCATTTCATAGGCCTTATTTAAACTACCGTACTTTCAAAGATGATTGTGAACTAAGGTACATACGTAGGCCCTAAACCTCAGGATCAGAATGAATGTTTACATTCAACTTTTAGATTTGAAAGATTGCTCATTTGGATTCAAAGAACGCGGCTGCCATCACGAAAAAGTACTGTACTACTATAAAATCAAAGTGGGAACTGGTGACAGAATTTTGGTCGAGATTTTGTCGGCTAACCCACAAAAAAATCAGAGTGACACATCAAACGTAAAAATTCAGAATATTATTTTAAAAAAGTAAAACAAAGCTCTGGCTGTTCTTACCTGCACAGTGCTTCGAAGGGTGAGTATGGTACTACCGTCTACGACCTTGACATGGGAGACGAGTCCCCAAGGTTCGTTACCTTCCCCGCGGTGCGCGAGTGAGAAGTAGCGTTTATCTGCTCGTGAGACCGGCAAATAGATCGCAGTGTCTGTGTTGGCCACCTGAAATACAAACATTTGCATGTCCCATTGGTGAGCTTGCAACAATAAGAGTCATCAACCACACCATACCACATACATTCACATTGCTGCCCTCATGGCTCAGTCAACTTTTGGACTGTGTCAGGAACTAATGTCAAGTTGGGCGTGGGTTCGAGTCCCGCATAAGGCATGGGGTTTTTGTAAGGTCCTTTCACCTATCATCACTTTATCGTTTCTTTATCACCTGGTCATTTGTACCCCCGTATAACTTGGCTGTTGGTGGGGTCGTTAAGCAGCATTGAAATAAGGAAAAATACATTTGTACATTTAATCACTCTTCCAAACTACCAACCTTACCAATAACTACAGGCATGGAATTTTCTAATCAGCTATAGGCCTAAGCGCAATATAATTGAAAGTCACCTGAAAGTTTATTTTTTGTTTTATTCAAAGCAATGGATTTTACAACAATAAATCAACATTTACCCCAAATGGGCACAATTTACAAGAAAATAACAGTTTTCCAAGAAAATTGTCAATGATACGCTTTTTAAAAGAAATCGGGCGCAAGCGCCACGAAAACAAATGATGAACAAACTAAATGATTCATTCCGATTTGTTTGAATAAAATAATTATTCACAAACATTCGTTGACCTGTGGTAGTTATTTACGATGGCCTTTCAGTTTGTGCAGTTCACGTAGTGTTCTAATGTGGGGCATATTGACGTCAATAAGTACACTCTCTTTTCAAAGCTTACTGCTAAACGTGTGACAAGAACATAAAATCCAAACTGTCTATTCACAATAGAAATCAACATAACTGGAAACACGGAAATCACGAGCAATAAGAATTTGAGATCATTGATTTTGTGACAGCACCCTCAATTATCGAACTAAACCTGGCCACCGAATCCAGATCCTTCGATTTACCATTCAATTGTCACTCGTTGTTCCGAAACTGGAGGTTTCTGGTCGGGTGATTCTTACGATTTACATTAACGTCGGCACAAAACCTTGGATTACAAGCTTTCATGTTCACGTTTACCTCAGCATTATGGCCAGTGCTAGCGTACGGCTATTGTGAATTGACCAAGGACATCCTACGAGACAAACATTTCTTGCAGTAATGTTACTGTTGCATTGTGAATGTGCCTTCAAGCTGATAACCTTGCACAATATTTAATATGGCTTTTGACAGACTGGGGGCTGAAAAACGAGTGCACAGACTCATTCAACCAACTTTGATAGAAATCTGGAATTTTATGGAAATAATAAACCTGTTACGTTTGGTCGAGAAACTGAATTAACCAATGCAATTAGCCAATTACTAATCAAGATACAACTTGCTGGGGCCTACATTTATCGTCAAAGCGTTTTGTGGCTTTGAATTCCGGAACTGAGAAATGTTCAAACAGGTAAACTCAATATCAATCAAGGTCCAGATGGACTTTGACAAGTTTTAACGAAATGGGACGACTGCCAACTGGAAAAATTCAATCTAGTTCTTCACCAAATTCTTTTCCAAAATCTTTTTCAAATTCCATTAACATTCTATAGAAATAAATAATAATTAATATCTCTCAAGATTTGAATCTTTTATATTACAATATACTCAAACTACATACTATTTACTTTAATGAATAGTCACAACGTATAATTTTAATAACCTTTATTTTGGTACAACCACAGTCACACCACATTTGGTGGTTTTGTGAGAACTGTGAAGACCTAATTTAGTTGCATTATCTAGAATAATAATGATAATACTTTTCCCCCTGTCTTATTTGTATGTTATTTAATATTTTTTGAATATTTTTGTTGAATAATTTTGTTTCTTGTAATTTTGTGTATATGGAAAATTATGAGGAGACAGTAGAGACGAGGTGCAAGAAAAAGTAGAAAGATGGGAAGAAATGACAGAGGAGTTTGGGATGAGAATTAGCGTGGAAAAGAGCAAAACAATGGTGATGAGCAGAGAGAAGAGAAAGATTGAAGAAAAAGTACAGCTGCAAGGTCAAGAACTGGAAGAAGTAGAAGAGTTCTCATACTTGGGAAGTATTGTCAGTAATACGGCAAAAGTAGAGATGGAAGTGAAGAAGAGAATAGCTAAGGCGGACGGGCTATTTCAAAAAGTAAGGAAGCTGATTTGGAACCAAGATTTTCCAAGGAGTGGGAAGATACTCATTTATAATGGGTACTACTTGCCTATCTTGACATATGGAGCAGTTACATGGTCAATCAACTGGAGAGAAGAAAAGAAAATGGAGGCAGCAGAAATGAAGTTTGTAAGGA
Source organism: Brachyptera risi (assembly GCA_964007535.1). NCBI lineage: Eukaryota > Metazoa > Arthropoda > Insecta > Plecoptera > Taeniopterygidae > Brachyptera > Brachyptera risi. Next base: position 17,737,153 of record OZ023327.1, on the reverse strand, counting down.
GCGTAGCAGGAGTGTCAAAGTTGGAGAAGAAGAGAAGCAGTAATATGAGGAAGGAAGTGGGAGTGGGAAGGTTATCATTTAAATTGGAAAGGGAGAGACTTAGGTGGTACGGGCATATGCGGAGAATGGAAATGGAGAGAATATCGAGAGCAATGTTTGAGATAGCGGAAAACAACGGAGCCAAGAGAAGAGTTGGAAGACCAAGAGAAAGGTGGCAAGAGGGAGTCAAGTTCGGGGTAGTCAACCGAGGAGAAAAATGGGAAGAATGGGAAGACGAGAGATGGTGGGAGAATAGAGAACGATGGAGGGAACTCGTAGGAAGAGAAGAAGAAATAGAGGATAGGCCTAGCAGTAGTGAAGAAGAGGAGGAAGAAGTCGGAACTGGCAGGAACCGATTGATATGAGAAGTCTGCCCTAGAAAAACTGGTGGAAACACCCCCTGGCCCAATTTAATTGGTTATCTGGGTTTTGATATATATATATATATATATATATATATATATATATATATATATATATATATATATATATATATATATATATATATATATATATATATATATATATATATATATATATATATATATATATATATATATATATATATATATATATATATATATATATATATATATATATATATATATATATATATATATATATATATATATATATATATATATATATATATATATATATATATATATATATATATATATATATATATATATATATATATATATATATATATATATATATATATATATATATATATATATATATATATATATATATATATATATATATATATATATATATATATATATATATATATATATATATATATATATATATATATATATATATATATATATATATATATATATATATATATATATATATATATATATATATATATATATATATATATATATATATATATATATATATATATATATATATATATATATATATATATAATATATATATATATATATATATATATATATATATATATATATATATATATATATATATATATATATATATATATATATATATATATATATATATATATATATATATATATATATATATATATATATATATATATATATATATATATATATATATATATATATATATATATATATATATATATATATATATATATATATATATATATATATATATATATATATATATATATATATATATATATATATATATATATATATATATATATATATATATATATATATATATATATATATATATATATATATATATATATATATATATATATATATATATATATATATATATATATATATATATATATATATATATATATATATATATATATATATATATATATATATATATATATATATATATATATATATATATATATATATATATATATATATATATATATATATATATATATATATATATATATATATATATATATATATATATATATATATATATATATATATATATATATATATATATATATATATATATATATATATATATATATATATATATATATATATATATATATATATATATATATATATATATATATATATATATATATATATATATATATATATATATATATATATATATATATATATATATATATATATATATATATATATATATATATATATATATATATATATATATATATATATATATATATATATATATATATATATATATATATATATATATATATATATATATATATATATATATATATATATATATATATATATATATATATATATATATATATATATATATATATATATATATATATATATATATATATATATATATATATATATATATATATATATATATATATATTAGGGATGACTTCGATTCTGAAAATTCAGAATCGATTATCTAGGGCCCAGAATCGACTAAGAATCGATTCTGAAATTTTTTGGGACAATAAATGTTGCTGGTATCAATTTATACTTGTTCAAAACTTCCCGCGCTGTTTTTACGTCGTTATTAGCAGTTGCAGTTGCTTTGGTATACACTGTACTGATCGGCTATTTTCGACCATACAAGGTCACGTAACCATAGCAACCAAATGCACCCGGACAACCGAGCGCTCATGTTAGGGAAACACGAGACAGCAAATACGAGTGGTGCAGGAGGCATCTGATTGTTTGGAGATAACATGACAGTTTGTGAAGGGATTAGAATCAGAGATAAGAGTGGAATTCCTTTAAAGAGTACTGTTGTTTGTTGTTGAAAGAAATTGCAATATCAACAATGGTAATGGGATTTCTGTAGTTTGGTAGTTTTTTCGAAATCGGCCCAAACAAAACTCACGTTCGCACGTTTCATATTCTTGCAAATATTGATTACAAAATAAAATAAACACGCAGCAATTATTTTAATCAATCAACAGCAATTATAATTCAATTGTTTGAGTTCTTATAAGTGAAGGAAATAGGAAAAGTCGTAAGCTGTGGTGGTATAAATAAAATCTCGGGTTTAAAAAACAAACAATTATGACCCCACTCAACGATAATTATCCGGAACTGACATTGGAATTTGGAAGGGGAAGGCGTATGCGTCACTCAGACCTCTACCGAAAATGAAGACTTTGGTGGAAGGGGTAGAGGGGACTTGAGTGACAACAACCAATAACATGGCCATTGACATGGACACGTGCGCGCGAAGTGGCCATGTGCTTCCCCTTCAAATACGAGTTGCTACGACAGTACGAAGCACGCTCGTCGCTCGCGTAAACTCGGAAATCAGTATAGTTCGCACCAAAAAAAAAAAAAGCAAAATAATCGATTCTCGGTTTTGAGAGTCGTTTGGTAGTAGAATCGATTAGTAATCGATTCTCGAATAATCGAAGTCATCCCCAATATATATATACATATACATATACATATACATATACATATACATATACAAATACATATACATATACATAAAGATAAATATAAATACAAATATAAAGATAAATATATATATATATATATATATATATATATATATATATATATATATATATATATATATATATATATATATATATATATATATATATATATATATATATATATATATATATATATATATATATATATATATATATATATATATATATATATATATATATATATATATATATATATATATATATATATATATATATATATATGGATAATTCATGCTGCTTCTAGTTGTGATAATAAAGGTGTAGCAATAAAATACACTTGAACATGAACTTACAATCAAACAGCTATTTTCAACAAGACTTGGTGGAGCCATACAATACATGGTAAAAATCAGAACTTATTCACTAAAGCAACCCAAGACTGATTCCATGGTGAGAAAATAATCTGAATGTTCACGAAAAGTCATTACATCCTCCATACATCCATATTTATCCAAGGTTGGAAAATATTGTATTCTATCGAATTTATCACCTGTTGTGGTACACATTATACTGTGTTAACATTGTGCAAATACAAAACAGATGAGACAAGAAAGTATAATAAAATATAAATAGGCCTATGATTGAATAATAATACCAGTAGGCCTATATATAAAAAAATGAAGACTGTAGGCCTAATAAAACTTGGAAGTGAAAGTTCTATTATAATTTGAAAAGTCGTCTACACTGTGGAAAAAGTGGTTTGACATTAGTTTCTTGAGAACAGATTTTAATACGTTCCACTCCATAATTGCCTTGACCTCTGAAAATTGTTGATATCAATAATATATAGGGGAGCCAATATATATCTCAAACCCAGATAACCAATTAAATTGAGCCAGGGGGTGTTTCCACCACTTCTTCTAGGGCAGACTTCCTATATCAATTGGTTCCTGCCAGTTCTGACTTCTTCCTCCTCTTCTTCACTACTACTATCCTCTGCTTCTTCTTCTCTTCCTACGAGTTCCCTCCATCATTCTCTATCCTCCCACCATCACCAATAACAATAACGGTAATTAATATCATCTGTCTCTGAAATATTTTACCGGTATCTCGATGTGAAGGTATCGCTCCCTGATATTTTCTTGACTTCCGAGGTTGGATTCCGAGTCGACAAGCTTTAAAGCCTTGGCAAAGGCGACATCATCGAAATCCTCTTTCAAACTCAGGCCGATCTTAGATCCCGAATGCAGAACTAGCTTAGCGTAGCCATCTTCATTCAGCTCGTGAAGCTGCGGGTAACAGAATAGAATTATAAGAACGATTGTTCTACTAGAGTAGATTCCATTGTATATCATTATTAAAATTAATTTTTGAAGACATAACAATAATCAAACTGGATTACAACAATTATTATATACAGTAAAACATCTATGCATCGTTCCCCAATCTATCGTTTTCCTGGATGTATCATTCATTTTTTCTAGCCTCACTCGCATATGATCAATGTTAAATTTTCCTGGATGGATAGTTTTCCTGAATGGATGGTTTTATTTTCCTGGTCCCTTGAAAAACGATGGATAGAGGTTTCACTGTATTCCTTATTATTGAAATAAGACTCTGTCTCTGAAGAACATTGACAAAAGACGAGGAATAACAATAATATGGATCAAATGCAATTTAGGTGGATGAAACATTTAACTAGAGTTGCCGTTTGATATGAAAACTCATATTGATTATTGTTTACTCAACATCGATTATTAATCGTATTATATCAATATTTTTCCTCCTAAACGATAATCATGAATGAATATTAGAGTTTTAAGGCGCATATAATCGTATCGAATGTCAAAATATCGTATCGCATCGGAATAATTGTGTTGAAAATTGCGGTCTGAACAGCTGTGTTGATTTATTCATTGCCAAGTGGTTGACCTTGGACTACGTGCGGGACTTCGGTCATAGCACGGAGGGGTAGAAAGATAACGGGATAGAGGAAGAGGCAGATTTATGAGCTGTAATAAAAGAACACGTAATAATATACATCTGGAATTCATCCATATTGTCCGGAATATAAGCCGAGGGTTTTTCTAAAAATTTCGAGCCAAAAAGTCAACCTCGGCTGAAATGCGAATCTCGGCCTATAATCGGTCTAAAATACATTTTTTCTCATTTTAAATGGGCCTACTACACCCGTACACTCATAACAGAGGAATCAACTTGAAACCGCGAGATATTCCACTAAAAACACGCTTAATAAATGTTTTATCATGAAGAAGCATGATTTTCCCAATTTCTATCATTTTCATTTGACGCGCAGTAATAAACATAATAAGCACGTTGAGCTGTTAGCTGCATGGCGTGCGTCATCTACTATGTGTGGTCCAACGTCGTCTGATCTTGAGGAGCACTCGTGGACTACTGCCAAAGATCTTCATATATTATACTTCGTATATGACTACTGCGTAGCATCAAATCAAATACATTAATATAACCTGCTTGGTAGCGTGAAAAACGTCTCCGACTCGAGACGGCCGAGCGCCAATTGATCGCGCCGTAGTCTATATTCTCGTCTATTGCGCATACCAACTCTGACGTCAATGCAAACAGTGTTTCTCATTGGCTTTCGAGTGCCCAATAGAAACCAAGAACTTTCGCGTCACATGCACTGATTGAAGCAATTACGTAAAGGGAAAAAAATTAGTTTGAAAAGGAAATAATGTTCATTTCGATGATTGAAAATAATCATATTGATATCGTATCGCCAAAATTCAATCGATTATCGTATCGTTTGAAAAAATATCGATCTATATCGATATATCGATTATTGTTGGCAACCCTAATTATAAAAATAACAAATTAACTGATGGATGATGATGATAAAGATTAAAAGACTTGGTCTGATTCATGTTGAACTCAAAGCATACTGTATGAGATGTATTGACAATCAAAAAAATCTATATTATCATTTATCAATATATATAGGCCTACTGTACAGCTATAATTGCTCGTTTTTCTTTCAATTTTTCTCTTGGAGAGCGAAGGATGTCCAATGCAGTGTCAACTCCCGGTAGTGAAAATTTCCCATTGATACGATGTTAATGATATATTTTTAGGGAAAATGTTCCAATTTTCAAAGGTTGCATATTTATAATTAGTAAACGAGGCTAATCTCGAGCTCCTTGTGATTTGTTGACACATTGGGGTGTACGATAGTGGGCCTACCAAATATAAGTAGAAGCGATTACGAGAGCTGTTGCCTGAACATGATGTTGCATTTATTATTGATAAAGTTGTAGGCCCAACTTATAATTTTAGATTCTTAAATTAATTATATATTCGTGTATTATCTTATAATGTAGGCAACAATATGATTTTGGATAGTGGGGAGGAGTCGGTCGTGGGTCGTGGCCTGTTAAGGAACTATCCCAGTATTGACCTGAACGAAAGAGGGAAACCACGAAAAAACCCGTTAGGATGGTCGACCATGGCGGGAATCGAGTCCTGGTCACCTGAATGATGACACTTCAGTGTATTAACCACTCAGCCACTTGTCTCAGTGATATTTTTGTTGTTACCTTTACCAATTAGTAATTACTTATCCATGTAGTCAATAACTGATTATGGATAAATTTTTCAAGTCGAAAAATAATTGATCATTGTTTGAACGGTTATAATAAAATAATTGATTAATCAATGTCACTTATTGACATCCAACGGCAACGAATGGCAAACCGTTGCAACTTGTGAACGAGTGACTACCTTGAAGGGACTGTCTTCCAGCAGAATGTTGATGTCCATCCCCGTGTCGTTCTTGATAACAAACGGAGCTTCGACTTCTGGCACCGACTTCCAACCGTCGACAGCGGTTTGGAACGCCGACATCAAGTTGGTAAGCACGTGGATACTCGTCTTCGTAACGACAATATCCAGATTCTCTTCAGACATGAACTGAACTTTCATCGCTGGAGGAACATAAGACAACTCCTCGATGTCCACCGCCTCCAACGTACTAGACGATGGACACATTGATGACTGGTCATTCTTCGTTACCTGCAACAAGACACAACGTTTCTCATTTCACTGCTAGAAAAGTTTGTTTGTTTTTTATTTAATGTTTTTCAAATAATTACAGAGCATGAATACATGAATATCATTATACTGAACATAGTGAACATAATCAAAATACATAATAGAATAGGCCTACATTGACTGACATTGGTTGATTAGCTCACAATGATAATAACTAAAATTAAATGCTTTAAAATATAATAATTCATTTTAATATTATATATTATTGAAAAACAAAACCCACATAAGCCGAAGCCTGTGCGTGGGAAAGGAGGAAAAATAATTAGATTTGAAAAAATAAATGTCAAGAGGGAAGGTTCTCAATAGAATATTGGTACATAGATATGTGAGCTGCGTAAATTTCTTGTACTTGGTGAGAAAAAAATTAAATTTAAAATATAAATTATGATATAGGCCTATAGTAGAAATTATGAATGGTTAAAACTGAAAGTTCACACGTATATCCTATACTAGCTTGGATTATAGTTATCATACCGAAGGACAGGCACAGTGTTCAAGCAAGATGTATTGAGGGTTGTGTTGGTTTGTCCGTCTCTTACGGTGGCTCAACTCTCCATCCCACCAATGTTGAAAATATGTACCAATTTACCATCCAAATCTCTGAATCAATCAATCGGAAGTCAATTGATAGTGAATCACGTTTACAACCAACTTTGTTTTAAAATACATGCATAATTACATTTACGTTTGCTCAGATGTTTGCAACAGTCTCTTATAACAGAAAACGGAGATAGTAAAGTTAAATTGTGCATTATTGATTCATAATAACACAAGTTAACTCACATCTAGAGGAATGACATAATTGTGTAATCGAAATCGTGTGAGAAAGCCGTACGCATGCCCCAAACAAATTTAAAATTTCCATTTGATTAAATTTAATCATACTGTCAGTAAATATCCCCTTTTAATAAGCATAGCGCATTTGTTCATTTACACAGCACCATTGATGTCGTTATGCACTGCATCTTTAATGCCTATATTTGAGGTATTTATAAGGCATGAAACATAGTTACAAATTATTCACTGGGTAGAGCAGCGATCGGAAGGTTCAAGGACAGTGCTCGTGAAAAAGAACAGAATTGAGAGCCGAGGGAAATCACCAGGTAAACTCGACACATTTTGCATTCAAGGTTACTCCAGAGCAGTGTAACCATAGATATATATTACCTTAACAAGAAACGTTACTCCTGCAGCCGACATATGCTCGGTGGCCATATTGGATCTTTTCAAATAGCTTCTAAGCAAGGCATTCTTAAGGCCTATTATTACCAACATATGGCCAATATCGCGGAAACTTCCGGTTTGCAAAGCGATGTTACGTTACTGCGAGACAAATGTGTTGAGTAACATATCTCGGTAATATATATCTATGGTGTAACCAGCTATGTAAGTTTTAACAACAATGTGCTTTTACTACGCAACAAATCACAAGACCTTTGTGTCTATGAAAATAGCCTGAGGCTGAATATATGAATTGTGTGGAAGGGCAAGAAAGAACAGTAACTTACCGAGGTATATAAGTAGAAATACTCTCGTGTAGCACTACTCTACAGTGACCTGCAGCTGAATAATTGATGAAAATCTCCTGTGTCTGTTGGCCAATAATCATCTGTGTTCTATCAACAGGCTCTCCTCTACGAGTATCTCTACTTACAAACCTAAAAGCTGCTGTTCTTTCTTTCCATTTTACACAATTCCTAAATTCACAATAAGGTAATTGAACATGGATCATCACAACGGCTTACCAGTATCTTCAGTTCCCACGGATGTACTTGCCGCTTGTTATTTTCGTACGACTCGATGGGTTCGATCAGAGGTTCCCACAGAGCTAGGCGACTGTTGTAATACGTCATTTTCAAGGTCATCCTGCCTTCGACGATAAGCTGGAAACAAAGTGCACGCACAGCGTTAATAGCGTACAAAACAAAGACGATGATTATTAATGGATTGAATCGAATGCAGGCTTTTATCAAACAGATAACAAGAGTTCAGGACAATTGATTTTTTGGCTCAATTTTTCAATGCTCTCATTTTTAACCAACACTTGAGTTTTGTGTAGCTTTTCTATATTTCAATTATACATTTCAAAATAAAATTAATCATTTTAAAATATTCAGTATATTATTATCATTATTATTAGGAGTGTCTGCAGGTACCCGGGTACAACGCGAGCTTTTGCTCTTCATTTTCACTGACAGATAACTTTTAAACAAAGCGCGCTTGTGCGGTGGGAAAAACGAAAGAATTTAGGCCTCCTCTACTACTCTATAGACCATGGATATCACCAGTTGCATCTGGCTTGCACGTGCTGCTTCCCCCCCCCCACCCTCCAACACTCTGGCATTCATAGCGACCACAGTTCTCACACTTCTGCATACCGCTTAAACACATGGCCCTTTGTTTACAAAAAAGAGGGACATACCACATTCACTCAAGTTGATACAACCAATGTGTTTGGGTAGATTATGTTGTGCTGAGAGAGTCAGTGATATGATATGAGCAGACTGTTTATAGTTGCAACATTAAGAATGGTAACCTAAAGATGATAAATAAGACATTAAAATACATTTAAATGAAAAGTAAATGAGCATAGTTTAGATTTAAAAATTTGATTACCAGGGTAATGCTCGGGTAATGATGACCAGTACCCGACTCCAAAAATTGCTACTTGCAGACATCCCTAATTATTATTATAATCATATAATTTCAATGATATACGCTGATGATATCCTGGTGTGGGGAGACAGTAGGGAAGAGGTGCAAGACAAAGTTGAGAGATGGGAAAAAATTACCGAGGAGTTTGGGATGAAGATTAGTGCGGAAAAGAGCAAAGCTATGGTGATGAGCAGAGAGAAGAGAAAAAGTCGAGAGAAAATAAAACTGCAAGGTCAGGAACTGGAGGAAGTAGAAGAGTTCGCATACTTGGGAAGTGTAGTAAGTAATACGGCAAAAGTGGAGCTTGAGGTGAATAAGAGAATAGCAAAGGCGGACGGACTATTCCAAAAAGTAAGGAAGCTGATTTGGAACCAAGACTTTCCGATGAGTGGGAAGACACTTATTTATAATGTATACTACTTGCCAATTTTAACATATGGAGCAGTTACATGGACATTGAATTGGAGAGATGAGAAAAAAATGGAGGCAGCAGAAATGAAGTTTGTGAGGAGCATAGCAGGAGTGTCAAAGTTGGAGAAGAAGAGAAGCAGAATGATAAGGAAAGAAGTGGAAGTGGAAAGGTTAGCATTCAAAATGGAGAGAGAGAGACTCAGGTGGTATGGACATATGCGGCGAATGGATAAGGGAAGAATTCCGAGAGTTATGTTCGAGTTAGCGGAAAAAGATGGAGCTAAGAGAAGAGTTGGAAGGCCGAGAGAAAGGTGGCAGGAGGGAGTAGAATGCGGTGTAGTCAATCGAGGAGAAAAATGGGAGGAAGTGAGAGATGAGAGATGGTGGGAGGATAGGGAACGGTGGAAGGAACTCGTAGGAAGAGAAGAAGAAGCAGAGGAAAGTAGTGGTGAAGAAGAAGAGGAAGAGGTCGGAACTGGCAGGAACCGATGGAGAGATGAATCCTGCCCTAGATGAATCGGTGGAAACACCCCCTGGCCCAATTTAATTGGTTATCTGGGAAAGATATATATATATATATTTATAATTAAAAAAGACAACAGAGATTATCCAAGTGTATGCCCCTCAAACGGGAAGACCGATGGCAGAGAAGGAAAATTTCTTGAAAGAACTGGAAAATTCCATCACGGCAGAAAGAGTGCTAATTATAGGGGACTTGAATGCGAAAGTGGGAAAGGAGTGGAAAGGCTACGAAGGGGTATTGGGTAAGTTTGGATACGGGAGTAGAGATCGAGACGGAATTAATTTGATAGAAATGTGCCTAAGAAATGAATTGACCATATGTAACACACTGTTCGAAAAAGGAGCAGAGAAGAAGATATCACGAGTCAGCTGGGATGGAGAAAAGAAAACGGTGATCGACTACATTAAGCAGGGAATTAAGAAGATGGGTGAGTGACACAGCTGTGAACACAACAGTGGCATTGGATGGAGACCACCGACTCATAGCGGCTACAATAAGGGGCGGACAGGAGTGGAAAAAAGAGCATGTCAGAAGAAAAGCAGGGAGAAAGCAAGCCAAATTGAAAATATGGAGACTACAAGAAGTGAGTGTGAAAAGGGAATCTCAAAAATTGATCAAGGTGAGAGTACCAGAAGGTGAAATAAGGGACGTGGAAGAAGAATGGAGAGAATTCAAAGAAGTAATGGTACAAGTAACAAACGAAGTGTGTGGAAGATAAAGTGGGAAGAGAAAGGCAAAGGAGACGGCATGGTGGAGCGAGGAGGTGAGGTGTGCAGTTAAACAAAAACAGGAAGCTTGGACTAGGAAGGAGAAAGATAGATTGGTGAGAAATATATTGAAGTACTTAGAGAGGAAGAGAGAGGTTAGGAGCATAATTGAGAAGGAGAAGAAGAGGACAATGGTAGAGCTTGCCGAGAAGCTGGAGAAAGATGGGCAGGGAAATAAGAAAATGTATGGAATTATGGAAGAAAAGAGGAGAGACAAAGAGGAGCAGAAGATCATGTATGATGAGAATAATAAACTGATTCGAGAACCCAGAGAAATTAAGAGAATGTGGAAAGAACATTTCGAAGAGCTATTGAATGCAAAACATACACGAGCAGAAGAAGTGGAGGGAGCAGAGATAGAAGGAGAGGACTGTGTGGAGATGGTGTCAAGAGAGGAGGTAGCACAGGCAATAAAAAAGATGAAGAATGGTAAAGCAGAAGGAGCAGATGAGATCGTAGATCTCAGCAGAGGCAGCAGGGCAGATCATGAGATCAGCAGGGCAGTGGGGGGCGGAGTGGGTGTTTCGTGTGATGGCGGCAGCATGGCAACAGAAAAGAGTGCCGGAAGATTGGGTGAAAGGGGTAATAACAGTAATATTCAAGAGAGGAGACAGAAAAAGAAGTAAGAATTACAGAGGAGTGATGCTGATGAGCCAGGCAGCCAAGCTGTATGAACGAATTATTAAAAGAAGGATGCGAGTGCTAGTGGAACCTATGTTAAGGGAAGAGCACTATGGGTTCAGAACGATCAACAGTAGATTTGATATTTGCTGTCAGGCAACTGTTAGAAACAAGTTGGGAAGAGGGAAGAAGAGTGTACATGGCTTTTCTAGATTTGGAGAAAGCATACAACCATCTTCCCAGAGAAAGGGTGTGGGAGAGTCTCAGGTAAAAAACCTGTTTTTTAGTATGTTAAAAAAATACTAACAACAACATTTGTTGAAGTACAGTATTACTGTATGACTAGTATTAGTACTAGTACTTGAGTGTACTAGTAGTAATAGTAGTATTGTTGTGGTAGGCATAATGTATTAAAAAAATCAAACAATTTCTCAGGCATATTCTTCAATTTCTATTGATGAATTTATATTCAATTAAATAGACTCTAGCCTACCTAACTTGAGGCTTACAACAAAGGTCAACAGTTTTTTCAAATTGAAATAATTCTATATTATCAGCTGTTCTGTCCAGAATATAATATAATAAAAATACTATGGAATTACTATAGGTCTATTCAAGCTGTCCTAGGTTTGGGTGAATGGCCTATTCGGATTGCAAACTAGTTACTAGCTATCAATCCCCAACTGTGAAACCTCTTATGTAACTGGTTTCATAAATATGTTAGAGCTAAAATCTTATCATCCAAGGAGAACCCATCCACATAAATATGTGAAATTTTGTGTTATTTATTGATGTATCAATGTTAAAACAGTAGGCCTATATCGAAAATTCAAAATGAGAAAAAAAGTTGAAAATACCGAGAAAATTCTGGAAAAACTAGTTGGTAAACCGTTACACACAAGAAAACCAGTAGACAGTCAGCATGAGACAATTGATACATTGGTTGAGTAGACCTTCCTCTATCAGAAGAACTGAATTTCATCATCATTTATCGGCGCTAAATGACCTCGCTGTCGATGCGCCTGAAAACCCTAATATTCATTCATTCATTCATCATCATACCTATAATCATTTTTATACAAATGAATAGTTTCTATTACCTTCATTTAAAACAAAAAATGGTGTGACTTCCCCTGGTTTTGTATGCCAAGCACATATGGGTGAACTGTTAATTTGAGTTGTTTTAATAAAAGAGTTTGTTTTAATATATTGTTTTAATATAATAAACTTATAACAGAGGTTCTACTGTATTACTATTAACTAAGGGTGTGCGAGTACTCGAATTTTCAAGTTCAAGTTCAAAGTCCGAGTTTCAAGTACGAGTTTGAGTTCAAATTTATCTGAACTCGAAAATTTCTGGTTCGATTTTTTTTCAATTTTTCATTCATTTTACAATTTTTCCCATAGCTCTATTCACCCGAATATGAAACGAGATTTTTTTTTTCAAATTTCAAAGTCTAGGAGATGCTACTGATATGCAAATCTCGGCCCAACAATTATTTTTTAGAACTTGAAACTCGCGATTTTCTCTCAAACTCGAACTTGAACTTGACTCAAACTTAAATTCTGAAATTCGCACACCCCTATTATCAACGACTGCATTCAATTAATACCTCCGAGCTCCAGTTGCGAGCGATGCAGTCCAGTCTGGAATCCATCATGATCATCGGCAGAGTTTGCTTCCCAACGCCTGCTTCGACCGTTATGACGATCGACTCGCAAGTAACGATGCAGACTTCCGACAACACGGGAGCGCTTTCTTCCGGCGTGATGTTCATCATCTCCTCGAGAGCATCTTCGCCCACCTCTACACAAGCAAATATGTCACGTAGCAACTAGCTCTTTACCCTAGCCATAACTTTCATCTCAATTTATTCATTTCATTCATTTATTTTATGATACACTCAGTTGTACAAAAATGCAGTGGCAAGGCCTCAAAGTGAATAAGAAAACTTGAAATAAGAAAAATAATAATTAAAATAAATACTTTTTACCAAAAACCAACCAACATCAACTCTCAAAAACCCTCTCTCAACACTTCTCTCTGCACTTTCACATTTAAAAATTCTTTTATGGTCAGGAACCCTTCCACAATCTGCCCTAAACCATTCCAGTCCTCACCAGTTTGAGGTAGGAAAGATTCCTTCGTACATCTTTCCTGGACCCCGTAACCAAACTTTTACTATGCAACTCATTTGGTGACTACATTTCAATGAAAATACTTGTGATGCCGAGAAGTGACTATTCGATCTTTCAATGACGAATACATAATACTACGGTAATAATAATGATAATCTAGACAAATAATTTTGTATGATTTTACTGTTTTTATTTTGTGAAGAGTGAAATGATAATTCAATGATCTGAATCATCAATGAGATGATAATAATAATGATTGATAAAGATGGGATCATCAGATGTAGGAATACAGTGAAATTACTATACATCGTTCCCAAATACATCGTTTTCCTGCTTGTATCATTCATTTTTTCTCACCCTACTCCCATATAATCAATGCTAAATTCTTCTGGATGAATCGTTTTCCTTCATGGATAGTTTTATTTTCCTGGTACCTTGAAAATGATGGATAGAGGTTTCACTGAACTTGAATGAGAATTGTGGACGCTGGGAATGAAGCGGTCATAGAATATGTTATTGGAACCATTCCGGCATAAATTAGGTTACCATGAAAAATCACAGCTTCGGTATGATCAGTATGCTACAGCGGATCAAATCAAGCTCAAGCCTGTAAGATTCCAAGGTCAGTGGAGTAAGTACTGCCCTAATATTTACTAGAAGTGCTGAGTAACATGGCAAAATGTCCAGTTCTTGTGTATTTTTATTGTTGTTGGCACAAAATCTTTTATACCGTGAGTATCTGCATACTAATCTCCCTCCTAGGCTTGCCGAGTTCTTCTTCACCAGATAAGAAATAACCACTTAACGGCCGTGCACGTGTATAGGTCTATGCGTCCATGCGCTGTGGTCCTGACAGGCTGTGGATGCAAATGTGCGTTCTAACACTTTCCAATACGTTGCATTCAATATCTGGACAGCATTACGTCGTGTTGATGTGGGACTTGTACTGACAACTAGGAGATAGATTGAGAAATTGGTGTTGATTTGTTTTTTAGCGATTGAATACCCTAATGTATTGAAAAATAATATAATAGTCAGCTAATATTCTAAAACCTCACCATGGGCTACATATCTAAAAATACTATACTAAAGATACTAAAAATCTTAATATCGCCATTTTTTTGTATTAATCAACAAAAAATAAAGACAATTGAAATTGAAATGAATGTGTCAAATTTACAAGCCTATGAATGTTAAATAGCAGTGAAATCGGCAAGTTCATTGTTTCACATATCAAGTACAACAATATACCAATACGATGAAACATTGATGCTGGTATAAATGTTTTGAAAGGCCATCGAAACACGAGTATCTGTGAGATATAACCGGATAATAACTCGGGGTGGGTGGTAAGGCAGTGATTCCGTAACCTGGCTGTCGAGTGGTTAATCAAGCTCACTCGCTAACAAATGCATCTTTTGTCATTACCAGTTCGCAGAAACCAGAAATCGTTGTCGGCAAACGTCTTCTGCGCCCACAAGGTGGAATAGTCGCACAGCTCGGCTACCTCGCCCTCGGCCAGCACGACCGAGCCGTAGAGCGCAAAGTAGACTTTGCTGAGCAGCTCGATCGTGCCCGGAGACACGCCGAGGTGTACCCCCGAGATGTTCAGCTCGAGGTGGAGGCCTTGACCTTCGGGGCTGGAGCCGGTCACTGTCAGCGTGCACGGGTGGAGAATCTAAACAGACATCAACACGTTTTACAATGACGTGGTGATGTTTATTTATTTATATTGGGTTCAACGACACACTGTACTGATTTTTTAATATTTTAAATTTTATATTGGGTTTAACGACACACTGTTATGATGACTAAGATCTATTGGCGTCGAATGAATTATTAATGAGATGATGGGATGATGAGATGAAGGTTCTATGGGTTATGGGAAGGATAGTGGGAAGGAAGTGGTCATGGCCTATATTGTGGGAACCATCCCGGCATTAGCCTAGACTACAGAGGGAAACCACGGAAAACCCCTGTAAAGATGGACGGTAGCGGGGATCGAACCGGGTCCGACATGCCCACTGCCTTCCGGGTCACATGGAACAAGTGCGTTAACCACTCAGCTACCTGTACCGGTACTGTACTGATGACTGAGATCTATTGGCGTGGGTCTATGATATATGAGATGGTGGGATGATAAGATGAAAGGTTATTTTATTAGGTGTTTTTGGATAGTTGGGAGGAGTCGGTCATGGCGTGTAGTTGAGAATTCATCCCAGTATTGTCAGAGGGAAACCACGAAAAGCCCCCGTCAGGATGGTCGACCATGGCAGGAATCGAACCCCGGTCTCCGGAATGACGGTTCAGTGTATTAACCACTCGGCCACATGACTCAGAGATGTGGTAATGGGTCCTATGTTTTCGATTGAGTTTTTTTTAATACATCGTGAGTGTGAGCATCACAATACGTATACAGTGAAACATCTATCCATCAATTCTCAAGAGACCAGGAAAATAAAACAATCCATGCAGGAAAATGATCCATCGAGGAAAATTCAACATTGGTTATATGGGAGTGGGGCGAGAAAAAATAAACGATAGATGTGGTGGGAAAACGATGGATGCAAGAACGATGCATAGCGGTTTCAGAGCAATATTCAACGGGGGGGGGGGGGGGGGGGGGGGGAGAAAGGAAGCACTACAGCATTGTAGATAGATTTTAAGAATTTCACACTTATGGTACAGTAAACCCTCGTTAATCCAAACTCGGTTAATCCGAAATTTGACATATTTCGAACTTGAAGTCAGTCCCCAGCTGAAGGTATAGGCATTTCAATGTTAATGAATATGGGTAATCCGAATTCCAGCTAATCCGTAATTCGAACTAATATTTCGACCCCTCAATTGCTTTAGCACTGTTTTCGGATTGGATAATCCGAAATAGATCGAGTGAATTCCTTGAATTGATCATTATTTTCGTAAATTCCATCCTTTTTATTTGACGCGTAACAATAGGCCGAAGCCAGCTCAGCTGTTCGCGGCCACTGAATACGTCATTCGACTTCGAGTGCACTCGGGCCGCTCCAAAGACCTTAGTATCTAACTTCGTTAGATTAGATACTAAGGTCTTTGGCCGCTCTGTCTATCCTTGATGAGCGGTAAGCTCGGAACACTCAATCACTCGGAACGGCCGAGCGCTAATGAAAGCTGGCCATCTAACATTCGTTTGCTGTTGAAGATAGCCGAATACACACGATCAGTGATTCGGTTCCTCGCACATGTGGCATCTAGCTTTCTCTCGCGCTCAATACGAAATTGCTTCAATTCTAACCGGGAAGTGTGATGATTTTCGTGGAAAAGGAGTTTTTTGGTTAATCCGAATTCTTATGAATCGAAATCACTTTTTGGGGTCCCTTGAATTTCGGATTAACGAGGGTATATACTGCAGTGAATTTTTGCATTTTCCAAGGTTTCACAGGGTCTGTTTGTAATTTCAGCCGAGGTTGAGATAGGTTGTGGATGGAATTGAGATGGATTAGTGGACTGAAACGACGCAACATTAGGACTTTATTTTTGAAAACTGTTGGCCTGAACCATTTTTTCAGAAATAAGAATAGTAGGCATAATATATTCTTCCAATTTTAGTCAGATCTCTTTTTATTTTTCATGTTTTATATTCTTCATTGAAAATAGAGCAATAGTGAGTCTTGGCCGACTCTTCCAGGGACGTTCACCCAAAACAAGGGCATTTCTGGCAAATCTGGGACAAAATGGTCACCCTAATCTAGAAGGTAATCGGGATAGGTGGGAAGAGATGAGGAACTAGTATTGTGAATGAATCTTACCAATGCTTTGGTTTCCTTCCGACGTAAAGGATTGTAGCAACAGGAGAAAAGCCCGAGTTCTTTAATCGAGCCATTGAACGCCTGTCTATCTCCAACCATACGGATGCCAAACTGCACTTCACACTGAAATAGAAGGTCGAGTTGTCGGTTAGATGTTTACTATGGTCTGGGCTGAGATTAAGTCAACCTCACAAACAACAAACATGTATGGTTAAATGTCATCACTTCCAGAAAAAAAAATGAATAAAGACTAGACCTTAGAGTCCATGGGAGTCGATTTATCAAAATATCAGTTTCTTGGTGATAACTTTTGAACGGTATGAGATATCAAAATTCTAATACGCGAGAAACACAGATAATTATAATAGGTTCAAGATGTTATATAAGTTATGACTATTCAAATCACGTTGCATAACTGTGAAGCGTCGACAGCTAAAAAAAAACACATTTTTTAGCTGTCGATGCTTGACAGTTATGCGACATGACTTAAATAGTTATGACTTATATTATCTTGAAGCTATAATAATTATTTGTATTTCTTGCGTATTAGAATTTTGATGTCTCATACCGTTCAAAAGTTATCACCAAGAAACTGATATTTCGCTAAATCGACTCCTGTGGACTCTTAATAAGAATGGTGGCCAAAGACACATAATAAAAATGAAATGAAAATTAATAGAGAAGAAAAAACAATGATTAATGATAATGGATTGGGTGAAACCAAATTTGAATCAAAAGAATAATTCCAGCATGAACATTTAATGAAAAACTGATGGAAGAATATGATGAGACAGTATTACTAGTTTGAACAGTAATATGAGAATGATGTTAAAAAAATGAATACAAATTATGAATACCGTATTGACTCGCATATAAGTCGCATGTATATTTAGAAATTTGAGAGCTCAAAACAGGGATGGGACTAATACGCGGGTGCGACTTATACAATGTAACGTCATATCATGACGCCACAGCGGTCGACCGCTCTTATCTAGTCTCCCATAAAACTGGTTGTGTCCTACCCCCTACCCTCCCTCCACCGCTCCTCTGATAACGTAAGCGGGCGAGTTGGTTAGATCAGGTTCGAGGACGGAACAAGTACTCGGTCTGTATTGTGATGACTGATTAGGATCGGACAGCTCTCGAGCGTTGGCTCCCGAGTGTGTGTGGGACTGGGTGCAGTGCCTACTTGGTTTATTATATATATTCACAGTGTTCACTTATATTCGCAGTGCCTACTTGGCTCATATATATTCACAGTGTTTACTTATATTCTCAGTGCCTATTTGGCTTATTATATATTCGGCAGTGTTTACTTATATTCGCAGTTATATATTCACAGTGTTTCCTCTTCTGTTTTCATTTTCTGTATACGCACATTATAAATATCATACATAATTTCCGACGTTCCCCAGAAGAACATCGCCCCCCCCCCCCCCCCCCCCATCTACGAGCACGAGATTGAAGAAGAATAGCTGCGTACGTGAGGTCATACCCAACAGGTAGGGACGGTGCCTCACGGACACGTCATTGCCAGAGTGCATATTGGATTCACTGAAGAGGAAGTGGACTACTTGAAAATCACCACTTGGCCAGTGTCCTCGAATATTTGTTTCGTTTATTATAATTATCTTTACATATGCTGGAATATTGTTTTGTTTATTATAATCATTATAAGATGGCTGATATAAATATATAAAGATGGCTGACATGAGTAGTAGGGAAGTAAGAGAGAAGAAGATTAATGGTGAAAAGGAAAATAGTGTGTGTGTGATGTGTACGAAAGGAGTGAAGAGTGGGGTGTGGTGCGTCAGGTGCTATAAGTGGGTGCACTTCAAGTGTTTGGGCATGGAAAAGAAAGAGAGGGCTAAGCTCAAAGAAAGTGAATGGGTTTGCCCAGCCTGTGAAAGTGGGGTTAAGGATGATATGCACATGGGTGAAAGTGGTGTGGCAGGGAAAGAGAGAGAAAAGAAGGACACACAAGAGGAAGAGAGTGCAAAATGGAAGGAGATAGTTGAGAAGTTGATGAAAGAGGTAGAGGAGCTGAAAGCAGGAAGTAAGAAAACTGAGAGAGTGTTAACAGAGATGAGGGAAAGGAAAATGCAGTGGATGGCCGAGATCGAGAAGGAAGTCGAGGACCTGAAGAACTTATGGAGAGAGGTGGAATTGAAAGGAATGGAGAAAGAGGTGCTAAATAATGAGGTGAAGAGAATAGACAAGAGGGTAGAAGAGGAAAGAAGTCTGGAATTGTTTATGACAGTAGGCCCTATGGAGAGTAATAATAGGCAAGAAAAGCAAATAGACCTAGGAACTGAGATGAATGAGAAGAGTAGATTTCCCTACAGTAAGGAAAGGCCTAGTCATGAAATTGACGAGGAGAAGAGTGAGGACTTGAACACAGACACGGAAGAAAAAGAAGATGGGGTCATTCCAGAAGAAGGACGGAGTGAGGGACAAGTCGAGAAAGAAAAATTGCACGTAGGAACAGTAACGGTACGGAAAGATGGTAGAAAAGATCATCGGTTACAAGGCAATGAGCCCGAATATAATGTAAGGCAGGAGGGTAGAAAATATTCAAGAGGGTACGAACAAGGTGGAAACAGGGAAAGAAAGGTAGTGGGCGAGAGAAAATTATTGATAGGCGATTTAGGAGGGAGAATGGCAGCAGAATTTTGTTTGGATGGCTAAGATAGAGCGAGAGTACTCACGGGAATCAGAGTGAGACTACTGAATGCACAGATACGAGAGATATATGGTAATAGTAGGCCTAGCACGGAGAAATACACAAATGTGGTACTTTGTGCCGGAAATATAGAAGTTCGAGAGGGAAAAAACAGGGAAGAGGTAATGGATGAAATGGAGAAATTGTTCAAGGGAACAAAATTAGCCTTTGGGCCAGACGTCCAAATAAGTGTATGCGGGCTACAGAGCATGACAGGAAAGCTACTGAACACAGAGCTAAGGAATGTAGCTAGAAGATTGGGGGTTCAGTTCATCAACATGGACAACATTCCTTGGTATGGTGTGGAACGAGGAAAGAGAGATGCGATGATTGGGCAAAAATTGAGAATGGCCGTACAAGGCAGGAAAATTAATCATGAAAGAGACATATGGAAAAATTTTTGGGCCACACAGAGGTGGAAAGTGAAGCGATGAACTATTGTATGCAGGGAAGCGATCAGAGGGAGGGGGAGGAAGATGAAGAGGGGGAGAAGAAAGAAAAGAGTAATAAAGCAGAGAATAAAGCAAAGAGGAAGAGTAGGCCTAGAGGAGAAGAATATAGAAGGCGGAAGCTAAAAACACCAAGAGAGAAAGAGACCAGAGTGGGTACACTCAACATTATGACGCTAAATGGAAAAATGGAGGAATTAATCGGCATGATGAAAGATCAGAAACTGGAGGTTTTAGGTCTAAGTGAGACTAAGTGGAAGGGAAAAGGGACGACGGAGCTCAGAGAAGGATATAAACTTTGGTGGTCAGGAGGAACATAAGGAAGAAACGGAGTAGGAATTATTGTAAGTGAGAAGATGAAAGAAGAAGTAAACAGTGTGGAAAACACAAACGATAGGATAATAAAGATGACGGTGCAGATGGAAAAGAAGACAACTGAGTTTATCCAAGTGTATGCCCCTCAAACGGGAAGACCGATGGCAGAGAAGAAAAATTTCCTGAAAGAACTAGAAAATACCATCACGGCAGAAAGAGTGCTAATTATAGGGGACTTGAATGCGAAAGTGGGAAAGGAGTGGAAAGGCTATGAAGGGGTATGGGGTAAGTTTGGATACGGGAGTAGAGATTGAGACGGAATTAATTTGATAGAAATGTGTGTAAGAAATGATTTGACCATATGTAACACACTGTTCGAAAAAGGAGCGGAGAAGAAGATAACACGAGTCAGCTGGGATGGAGAAAAGAAAACGGTGATCGACTACATCATTGCAAGCAGGGAATTAAGAAGATGGGTGAGTGACACAGCTGTGAACCCAACAGTGGCATTGGATGGAGACCACCGACTCATAGTGGCTACAATAAGAGGCGGACAGGAGTGGAAAAAAGAGCAGGTCAGAAGAAAAGCAGGGAGAAAGCAAACCAAATTGAAAATATGGAGACTGCAAGAAGTGAGTGTGAAAAGGGAATTTCAAAAATTGATCAAGGTGAGAGTACCAGAAGGTGAAATGAGGGACGTAGAAGAAGAATGGAGAGAATTCAAAGAAGTAATGGTACAAGTAACAAATGAAGTGTGTGGAAGGTCAAGTGGGAAGAGAAAGGCAAAGGAGACGGCATGGTGGAGCGAGGAGGTGAGGTGTGCAGTTAAACAAAAACAGGAAGCTTGGACTAGGAAGGAGAAAGATAGATCGGCAAGAAATATATTGAAGTATTTAGAGTGGAAGAGAGAGGTTAGGAGCATAATTGAGAAGGAGAAA
This sequence comes from Brachyptera risi, assembly GCA_964007535.1. Lineage (NCBI taxonomy): Eukaryota > Metazoa > Arthropoda > Insecta > Plecoptera > Taeniopterygidae > Brachyptera > Brachyptera risi. The sequence goes on along the minus strand of OZ023327.1, from coordinate 17,714,810 downwards.
TGAGAAATGGTAGAGCTTGCCAAGAAGCTGGAGAAAGATGGGCAGGGAAATAAGAAAATGTTGTATGGAATTATGAAAGAAAAGAGGAGAGACAAAGAGGAGCAGAAGATCATGTATGATAAGAATAATAAACTGATTCGAGAACCCAGAGAAATGAAGAGAATGTGGAAAGAACATTTCGAAGAGCTATTGAATGCAAAAAATACACGGGTAGAAGAAGTGGAGGAAGCAGAGATGGAAGGAGAGGACTGTGTGGAGATGGTGTCAAGAGAGGAGGTAGCACAGGCAATAAAAAAGATGAAGAATGGTAAAGCAGCAGGAGCAGATGAGATCGTGGTAGAGATGATGAAGGCAGCAGGGCAGTGGGGGGCGGAGTGGATGTTTCGTGTGATGGCAGCAGCATGGCAACAGAAAAGAGTGCTGGAAGATTGGGTGAAAGGGGTAATAACAGTAATATTCAAGAAAAAGAAAAAGAAGTAAGAATTACAGAGGAGTGACGCTGATGAGCCAGGCAGCCAAGCTGTATGAACGAATTATTGAAAGAAGGATGCGAGTGCTAGTGGAACCCATGTTGAGGGAAGAGCACTATGGGTTCAGAACAGGCCGATCAACAGTAGATTTGATATTTGCTGTCAGGCAACTGGTAGAAACAAGGTGGGAGGAGGGAAGAAGAGGGTACATGGCTTTTCTAGATTTGGAGAAAGCATACGACCATCTTCCCAGAGAAAGGGTGTGGGAGAGTCTCAGGGCAAAGGGCATACATGTGGGGATGATAGACCGTGTGAAAAGTTTATATCGAGAATGCAAGGCTTCAGTGCAAACAAATGGAGGCAGGACGTAGTGGTTTGAGGTAAGGAGTGGAGTTAGGCAGGGCAGTGTCCTATCACCCATGTTGTTTGTAATGGTGATGGATGAGATGATTAGAAAAGTGGAACCAGAGAACGAAGACCCAGGGTCAAAGACAATGATATATGCTGATGATATCTTGTTATGGGGAGACAGTAGAGACGAGGTGCAAGAGAAAGTAGAAAGATGGGAAGAAATGACAGAGGAGTTTGGGATGAGAATTAGCGTGGAAAAGAGCAAAACAATGGTGATGAGCAGAGAGAAGAGAAAGATTGAAGAAAAAGTACAGCTGCAAGGTCAAGAACTGGAAGAAGTAGATGAGTTCTCATACTTGGGAAGTATTGTCAGTAATACGGCAAAAGTAGAGCTAGAAGTGAATAAGAGAATAGCTAAGGCGGACGGGCTATTTCAAAAAGTAAGGAAGCTGATTTGGAACCAAGATTTTCCAAGGAGTGGAAAGATACTCATTCATAATGGGTACTACTTGCCTATCTTGACATTTGGAGCAGTTACATGGTCAATCAACTGGAGAGAAGAAAAGAAAATAGAGGCAGCAGAAATGAAGTTTGTAAGGAGCGTAGCAGGAGTGTCAAAGTTGGACAAGAAGAGAAGCAGTAATATAAGGAAGGAAGTGGGAGTGGAAAGGTTATCATTTAAATTGGAAAGGGAGAGACTTAGGTGGTACGGGCATATACGGAGAATGGAAATCGAGAGAATACCAAGAGCAATGTTTGAGATAGCGGAAAACAATGGAGCTAAGAGAAGAGTTGGAAGACCAAGAGAAAGGTGGCAAGAGGGCGTCAAGTTCGGGGTAGTCAACCGAGGAGAAAAATGGGAAGAAGTGGAAGACGAGAGATGGTGGGAGAATAGAGAACGATGGAGGGAACTCGTGGGAAGAGAAGAAGAAATAGAGGATAGACCTAGCAGTAGTGAAGAAGGGGAGGAAGAAGTCGGAACTGGCAGGAACCGATTGATATGAGAAGTCTGCCCTAGAAAAACTGGTGGAAATACCCCTTGGCCCAATTTAATTGGTTATCTGGGTTTGAGATATATATATATATATATATATATATAATCATTATCTTTACATACGCTGTAACAATGGTCACCACCATTAAATGTATAGCGGTGAATAATTACCTTTGCTTACGTTGATCTAACCATATAATATCTATCCTATTGAGAGCTTTCGTAGTTTTGCTCCCAAATATACCTATCTACAACTACGAGGCGCCCTAAAATACCTTCTCTATTTCTTTCCAACCACCCCTTCCCACTGACTAGTCAGGCCATCACCAAAAGAAGTGGTGACAACGCACGCACAAAATCTCAAAAAATGAAAGTCAAATGTATCAATTCTCATCACAGTCCAGCATGCTATTTTTAAGTCATCAAAAAGTCACAAGCGTCTCATGAAGGTAAGTGAGAAAAAACGTCACATTTTGCGATAAAAACAGTTGCTGTGAAACACTGCCACTGCTGGTCGTCCAATGTTAATAGCATAGGGTGAACCCCCATTCGTCGTCAGAATTCATGCACATACAGTTGTTACACTGAATAACAAGACGAACACTTGAACACATCTGTTTATCATCAAAACAGTTGCCGTGAAACACTGCTGTGAAACACTGCTGGTCGTCCAATGGTAAAGGATAGGGCGAACCCACAATCGTTGTCGACAGAATTGATGCACAGACAGTCATCAATATTGAAGCAAATAAATACACCTGAATATCTCCTAAGTTTATATTCATTTTTATCTAGCTTAGTGTTGAATGAGTAGCCCCTATAGACTTATCAGTCACCCATACATAGCATTGTTGATTGATAATAAACAGATGCGTCAAAGTGTTTGTGTTGTTAATCAGTGTAATTTGAGACTTTGAAAGTCTCATGCTACACTGATTAACAAGAGGAACACTTTGAGGCATCTGTTTATCATCAATGAACAATACTATGATATGTATGGGTGATACCTGATAAGTCTATAGGGCTATGCATTCAACACTAGGCTAAGCAGAGGCTAGATAAAAATGAATATTAACTTGGGGGGATATTTACGTAATCATCCTGTGCTCTCTGTCACAGCTCTCGGCCACGCGCCAAGCTCCTGTATGTTGGGCAACCTGTCCCCTCCCCCCCCTCCTGGTTTAGTCGAGGCCCCTCACAATGGTTTCTCAAGTTTCATACCAAGGGTTTCTCTCATACGCGTCCTGAACAGAGCACTAGATATTTCAATCACAATGTATTTTTGACGTACCAGAGACTGCAGGTGCGACTTATACGACCATACAAAGGGTTTTTCAAAAAATGACTGTCAAAAACAGGGGTGCAACTTATACGTGGGTGCGACTTATATGCGAGTAAATACGGTAATGATGCTATGAATGTGTATCAAATGGTTTCTAAAAATGGCAATGGACATTTTTAAAGCTGAAATCCCAATCAAATAAATTACTGTTTAAACTAAACTTTCTACAAAATTCCACACATTGACTTATTACTAATCGACATGAATTTTTCATTTTCATTTTTTATTATATAATGTTTTTCTAGATACATGGATACATAAATATAATCTAATAACTTCTAATTATTGAAAAACAGAACCCACATAAGCCGAAGCCTGTGTGTGGGAAAGGAGGAAAAGTTGATACACTTGAATAAAATATATACCAAGAGGGAACGGTTCTTAATATAATATTGGTACATAGATGTGTATAAGCTGGGTAAATTTAATGTATTTAGAAAGAGAAAGGTTGAATTTGATAGTAAATTATGATTTATGTTGGAAATTTTGGATGGTTGAAAGTGAAACCGAATGTTATTGAGGTTTAGTTCAATTAGAGTTAGACTGTTGTGGTCTAATAGTCTAATTGCATTCTATAGGTCATAAGCGTGGTGATGGTTTACATATAAAACGTCCTGACCTGCATTCGACTCAAATCATTTACATCATCCATAGTCGTGAAAGAATAGATTATATTCACTGTTGATCAAAACTTACAAAGAATTAAGAGCTAGTATCAACACTTAAGATTATTTTAGCTGATTATTTTTTACTTTTCAAAATGTCATACTTTTTCACACGGTCATGAAAAGTTTCATTGAAATTTCACTTTTCATGAAACTTAACATTTGAAACCTTTCCCTTTTACATAACTAAACACCCATAGTATTGAAAACAGTTTCTATCTCTGCTTGTGATAACTAATAGGCCTACCACAAGAACAGGAATTCTTGCATTCTTATGGAAGGGTTAAACTATTGTGGGCCCCAGTATTTTCCACCTCAACTCTTGTTATAGTCAGCCTCAGTATCGTGTGCCTTGATGAACTGTGCCTTCAACAGCTTTGCTGATACTGTGCCTTAATATGTGCAGTCATACAGTGAGCCTCAATATAGTGAGCCTTGATATACTGCACCCTGAATGTTAATAACAGTCAGGCCAAGATTCCCAAGATCTCAACTCATTCGGAAACTCAGCCTCAGTCTAACTCTACGAGCATCAGCCGGATTGTCATCCTCAGTATCCTCGGCCTTAGGAAAGTCAGCCTGAATACTCTCGGCCAAAGGAAAGTGAGCCTTGATTTGGAGCGCATGTGCTCTGATGAAATCTAGCAGCCATAGATTTCTGGAGGTACGCTCTAAATCAAGGCTCACTTTCCCAAGGCCGAGAATGCTGAGGATGACAATCCGACTGATGCTCGTAGAGTTGTACTGAGGCTGAGTTTCCGAATATGTTGAGATCGTAGGAATCTCGGCCTGACTGTTATTAACATTCAGGGCTTAGAATACCAAGGTTGACTTTCCGCGTGCTGTGAGGCTCACTATACCAAGGCTCACTATATCGGGGCCGACAATATGACCATCGAGGCTGACTTTCCGAGGGTTGAGTTATTCTGGGACCGAGGCGCACTATATTGAGGCTGTCAATAAGCGCTCCCTTATGGAATAGGAATTTAATTTATTTGTGAATACCGTATTTACTCGCATATAAGTCGCACCCGCGTATAAGTCGCACCCCTGTTTTTGACAGTCGTTTTTTGAAAAACCATTTGTATGGTCGTATAAGTCGCACCGGCAGTCTCCAGTATTAGTATTAATATAAGTATTTTTCCATTAATTAGTAGAGTGATAGGGCCTAATTATAACATGAAAGTCCTATCACTAATTTATTTTGTCCATTTTGTATAATGATAAACTTTACATCTGCTGTTAATGGAAAGAAGTGATCATTGCCCAAGAGACTTAGTTAAAAGTGAAAGACATCAACATTCGTGTGTTTATACTGAAAGACTTTCATCTACAACGAAAAATTATGGTCACAGACAGTGCAGTCCTGGTGTTGAAGTTCATTAGTTTTGAATAATCAAAATGGGGTGGTAAGATCGCCCTTGTGGTGCCCCCTCCAAATGATCCTATCTTTCATCCATAGTCTTAATTGGGGAACAATGATTTTGTATCAAGTTTAAATGTTCTTAGGAAAAAAAAAGTCTCCAGTTCGTCAAAAATACATCGCGATTGAAATGTTTAGCTTTCTGTTTGGTATGAGACATGAGAAACTGTTGTGAGGGGCCTCAACTAAACCGCGAGGGTGGGAAGGGGACAGGTTGCGCAACATACCCTAGTGTGACAATGGGACACAGAGCACACAATGATTAGGATGATTATGTAAATATCTCCCAAGTTTATATTCATTTTTATCTAGCCTCTCCCTAGTGTCACTATAGACTGATCAGTTATCACCCATACATAGCATTGTTGATTGATGATAAATAGATGTGTCAAAAGTGTTCTTGTTGGTAATCAGTGTAACATGAGACTTTAAAAAAGTATTATGTTAAACTGATTACCAACAGGAACACTTTGAGACATCTTTTTATCATCAATCAACAATGCTGTGTATAGGTGATAAGTCTATAGGGAGCTACTCATTCAACACTAGGAAGAGGCTAGATAAAAATGAATGTAAACATATTTACATGTATTTATTTGCTTCAACATTGATGATGGTCTGTGCATCAATTCTGAGGACAATTGGGGGTTTGCTCTATACTGTAACATTGGTCCACCAGTGTTTCACAGCAACTGTTTTTATCGCAAAATGTGACGTTTTTTCTCACTTACCTTTATGAGACGCATGTGACATTTTGATGACTTGAAAATAGCACGCTAGACTGTGACGAGAATTGATGCATTTGACTTTCATTTTTGGAGATTTTGTGCGCGCGTATAAGTCGCACCCGCGTATTGGTCGCACCCCTGTTTTGAGTTCTCAAATTTCTAAATATACATGCGACTTATATGCGAGTAAATACGGTACAGTGAAACCTCTATGCATCGTTTCTGCATCCATCGTTATCCAGCTACTGTCAATCATTTTGTCCTAACCTACTCCCATATATAACCAATGTTGAATTTTCTCGGATGGATAATTTTCTTGCAAGGATGGTTTCATTTTCCTGGTCCCTTTAAAATCAGTAGATAGAAGTATTCACTGTATTAAATTCTCTTCTTGAATTCAAGAAAAGAATAGAAACAAGAATAAGAATTAGAAGCCACTAGACGTCAGATTGAGATGATGTACCACTTACGTTCATAATAATAGAGCTTGTATCTAGATCGAGCATGCTCTCTACCAGCACGATATCAGGTTTCTCCAATTTGATATTGATCGTCATGACAGCTTCGCTCAACGGCAGTTTCTTGTAACCCTTGTTGGTTCTCGTCTTGTCGATTGCTGAACTCCTGCGTGACATCTTGGACTTGACGCTCGGCTTGGCTGACAGGCTGGAGGTGTGACCGTCGACCTTGGGGAGTGGCGGTGGGGTCGGAGGCTTGCCGCTCTTGAAGAACTCGGCTAGTTTCATCAGCAGCTCCATGCTCAGGATCAGCTCGAAACTGTACACCGACAGATCGCCTGGAACAAGACAAATTAACGAGATGAGCGATAGCGAAAACTCAATCAGTCAAACTGTACGACCTACGCAGTGCCAACAGACAAAAAAACACAGACAAAATTTCGTACGAGTGGGGTGGAAGTCTCAAGGGCGCTGAAGAGCGTATGCCGGAATAAAGTCGACTCGGTTGTGTGACATGGGTTTGGGTGTCCAACCTCACTTGAAACCTTAACCACATTTTACAACCACCCATTGAAAAGTACCCCAAAGCCAATGTCAAAGTTTAGTTGATTTTGTTCCAGTATACGCTTTTCAGCGTCCCCAAGACTTTCATCCCACTCTCACAATGCTTTTTTGTTGTCTGTTTCTTTGTAAGCACTGCACAGGTCAAATGGTTTGACTGATCGACATGGAACTTTTTCTGGACACGCAGACTTATCCAACTTGGAACTGGTGAAATCAGGTTGGACCATTTTTGAGTAACACCGTCTCAAAGTTTCTAAAATCTGAAAAGATTGGGCTGGGAAATTTAAAAAATAGAATCCCTACGAACAATTTCAAATTTTCACTGAATGCAAATACATAAATGATACATATTATTACAAATTTCAATTTTTTAATAATGTGTATCAAGATTTGAACTGACTTTTTGTAGAAAATAATTCAATAGATGATATTCATCAAATAGATGGAAATAATAGCAGAACCATGTTGCCGAGATTCATAGCTTCCTAGATTCAATAGTTCCCAAATGAATTATATTTTATACGAGTCAAGATGTGTAGTTTTCAATTAAACTTCATATAAATATCTCGCTCATCTTACGAATTAATATCAAGTCGACTAGATGAGCGAAAACTCAATTTGACAGAAAATTCAGAGTTGTCAAGGTAGCTGTTATATAGCTCAGCACTGGTAGTTACAGTCATGGTTAGAGGGAGGTGGGGGCTACTTGGGACAGAGGTTACATGAGACAAGGTACATATATTTGAGATGGTTAAAATATCAAGATTTTCATACAGTTAAAAAAGATACCATCTTGCCATAGAAGCTTCTGAATGCATGGTGGTTGGAAATTGAATTTTCGATACACTCAAAGTAACTATTTCGAACTTCTCTAAGTTTTAACCAAGTGATGTTTCAGTATTTTATTATTTAGGGTTTTGAAGCTCGACATATCTGCATTTAACAAGCATTCCCGTATCTTTTGGTGGTTCTGATAAGGAATCTGAGTCGTCCAATTATTTTATAATTGCTATTCATCTTAGAAAAGTGTGTTGGGGTTACATGGGACATTTTTCAAGGGGCTAGATGGGACACTTTTTTAGGTCATGTTAGGCATGTGCTACCTTGTCTCATATTGCAGATGCGCAAGTACCAAGAGCAGAACGAATAGTGAGGTATTGTGGTACAGAGAAAATGGAGATGGCATTATGTAAAGTAGTAGAAGGTATAGATAGTGTATAAAATAATATTGCTACCAAATATGGGATATCAAAATCGGCATTGTCCCGAGCGAGTATTGCAGGCTGCAACGCAGCTGGTAAACTCCGACGAATATAAGTTCAACCCAATGCAACTATCGAGGCTCGTTTTTTCCGCGGACCACGATTTGTTGCTGGTTGAATACCTCATTGAATCTTCCAAAATGAGTTACGGGTCAATTACAGACAACAATCGAGCACACACTCAATATAGAATCGATATCGAGAAACACTCAATGTAGAAATGACGAAAAATCTTATGTTTGTTTTCAAGTCCTGAATATTGTTACTCACGATGAAATTGATTGATTTACACTGTCGTTCACCCATCTTCAACACCTGTCCCAAGTAATCCCTGGCGTGTCCCATGTAACCCCGGGGTCGGGGTTACATGGGACAGTTGCAGTATTTTCTTGAATTTATATAGCTATAGTTTTGAAACTATATAAGATAGAGCTTTATTGTCAACAGCACATATGTGCATAAATACATGTAGAAGAGGTAAAATATAAAAAAAGAGGTCTTGTTTTGCAATTTCATGAAATATAACAGAAATTGTAAAAAGTGTCTCATGTAGCCCCCACCTCCCCCTACTATTGTATTTAGTAGGGTCGCTGTTAGATATGAAATTTGCATAAGGTATTGAATCAGAACAAACATATCGAATTGAATATATCGAATAAAAATGCGAGATTGGAAATAGGCCAATGTCATTATTCTCGATCATGTAATACTTTTAAAACTTTTTTCAGCGGAAGCGAAACGCCAACATTCGCGTTCATGGAAGGAGAGCTTAGGAACGCACGTATGCGACCGCAGCGATCAAGTGGTAAAAGTTACTCACACAAAATATCTTCATACTGTTGGTTGTAAGTCAGCTCGATCATGTTCCTGTACATCACGTCACCAGCTTTCGATTTGCTCATGTCCGAGTGTCTGGGCGAATTTTCAGGAGTTATCATCGGCGGAATATCTTTCTTCTGCATCAACCTGGTCAACTGGTCGGGCAGCCGTCCCTTGCGCGTGTCTTCCAACAGGCAGTTGGCAATGAGGAGAGAGGAGGACATGTTACCGTCAGGCATCATCGTGCTTTTCGTGTACAGCTGCTGGATCGAGAACCGAGCGAGGCTAGTCTTTTTCACCACTTGATCGACTACTGTTGAATCGTCCAGCTACACAAACAAGACCAGGTGAACATGATTTGATAAACACTACATACCGAACAATATTTTGACAAGCATTTGTTTATACTTTGACGAACAATTATTTATTCCCATCGGTTTGATAGCGAGCTGCTATGATCAATTGACAATTGTCTATCTATCAGCGATGACATCGGTCCTAAGTTTTGAAGACCGAGTTCCTGTTTGCAAATATAGGATAGGACCAGTCTTTATCTAAAAGAAAAAAAAGAAAAAAATGCGAAAGTACGAAAATCGTGGATTTATTTGGTGTTTTTGTTTAAATTGCTTTTTCAAATTTCAGAAACAATTTTATATAAAAGTTTCCCGATTACATATTTCATTAGATACAATCGTCCATCCACTGTTTTCCCTATCCTAAACATTGTCATTCGGGTGTCCATAGTAGTGATATATCAAAAGGTTAAAGACTGTCACTGCAAATGAGTTTTTCTCTCTCTCTCTCTCTCTCTCTCTCTCCTTCTCAGAAGGGACAGGGCTTTTCAGTTCTCTGCTTATTCTATTTCACTGTTATGAAAGGCAACAAAGATGCATTCATGAAACTGCTGAGTGGTAATGATAATGAGATTATCATTATTGCTTATTAGGCCTATGCATTTTACGCATTTGTCAATATCTTGAGGCAGCCAACTGTGTCTGTTAACATTTTCAGTACGGTACTGTCGGTAATTTATCGCATGGTAAATATTTAAATGGTAATGAGTTTATTTATGATTTTTTTTGTAGTGTTCAATTTTATTCAGTCCAAGTTGACTTTTCATCATTGGATGAGCGAAGCGAAGACTCAAATTCACCATACCCGAAAAAAAGTACTTTTTTTTTCTTTGTTCGCGCTCCACAAGTCAGACGAAAATTCAAAATCAGTTGAAACTTGGCACACACAAGTATCCTTATCCAATTCGATACTGTATAGTTTTGAGGCGTGATCGGTTGAACCACTTCTGAGAAAACTCATTTCAAAGTTTTCAAAAGTCCCATAAGAATAACCCAGAGAAAAAAATTCAGGAAAAATATTTCATCTGAGAGAATTCAAATTCTCAGGAAATTGCAATCTGATAATGATTAATGATACACATTGTACCGAACTTTCACTCAAATCGGATCAGCCATTTGATGTAAAAAAATAGATAATGTAATTTTTGTGAATCATTCAAAGCTATTAAGATACCTATTAAATTCAAGCTACAGGTGTCACCACTTAATTGTAAATGATTAAAACAAAGCCTTCTTTAGTATCATAGAAATTATTAATGGAAAATAAGATGGCAGTGAAGTAATGGTTTGGATCTCAAGGTGTATGTATATATGTATATATATATATATATATATATATATATATATATATATATATATAGATATATAGATATATAGATATATAGATACATAGATACATAGATACATAGATACATAGATACATAGATACATAGATATATAGATATATAGATATATAGATATATAGATATATCGATATATAGATATATCGATATATCGATATATGGATATATGGATATATGGATATATGGATATATGGATATATGGATATATCGATATATAGATATATAGATATATAGATATATAGATATATAGATATATAGATAAATAGATATATAGATAAATAGATAAATAGATATATAGATATATAGATA
>OZ023327.1:17680928-17701029 GCA_964007535.1 Brachyptera risi | reverse complement strand
ATATATATATATATATATATATATATATATATATATATATATATATATATATATATATATATATATATATATATATATATATATATATATATATATATATATAGGCTACATAATCCTGATGAAGACAATATATATTTACCGTGTGTATATTCCACTATGTGGGATGAGAATGTACGACGACTTGAGATCTACGTTCAAGTCCAAGACGTCGTGCTTATCGATGGCGTACTGAAGTCCAAGAGCAGACATTTCCTTGAAGTTCTGTAGGCGAGAAGTGGCTGCTGCCTGTAATCTGTAATAATACAATAATTATTTGAAGTGACTCATAAGTCCTAATTGGGACGCTACAGTTGAACTTCTTCAGTACATTTTTCAGGAGACTGGACTAGAAAAACTTACCAAAGTGATAAACCTACTGAATAATCTATTCATCAAGAGATCAACATCTTGATTTGTCAGCTGTTCACGTTACAGTGATCGACCACTGGGGTCGAGCCTAATTATCTATATAAAATACAATTCAATTACAGGAATTACTTACATATAAAATGATCAACTTATATCTAGATATAAAACTCAACAATAATTTTAAAAGTTATTGAAAAAAAATACAAATAATAATAAAAAGAAGAAGTTTGTAGATAAGACAGTTGAAATGAAATGAAATAATGTTTCAAATTATTTATGACGAGTTATTATATAGATGATTGAGTAGAATGAGGGATGAGTATTTAAAAATTGACGTTAATATGTGATCTAAGCTGATGGTTGAAATAGCATGTTTTTAAAAAATTAGTTGAAAAAGATGGAATTACACCTCGGGCTCCCAGGAAAAGACCAGTAACGTTCCAGGATTAGCTCGGATAGGGAGCCTCTGGATGGGATCAGGAAATAATGGTAAATAAATGTACTGAAGAGAGATTACTAAAAAAAATGCATTTGAATATGATGGTCAAAAGAGTGACCTATCAATCATGCCACATTTGAAAGCACAGTCTTCACTCGGGTTGCTGATTGATATATTTTAGGGTTGCCAATCGATTTGCAAAAGAATGACAGGAACAACATCTCTAGCCTTCTCTTGGAATGCATCATCTATCACTCATCTCATATCATCTATCACAAAATAATATTTTCTAAATCAAGTCCTACTTTCCAATAATGCCGTACATAGCCTACTAATAATGTATTTATCAACATTTTAAATATGGGCTTATATTTACTCTCAACAATTTTATATATAATAATTAATAAACAGCAATCCACCCTCAACCACTTGATAGCCAGGTTACGGAATCACGACCCTACCTCCCAGATCAGGTGATTTTCAAGTTATATCACCCAGATACTTGTGTTTAGATGGCCATTCACGTCATTTCTTTCAGAAAAAAATAGTTTTATTGTATATATAAGTTGTTGTACTTGATATTGAAACAATAAATTTGCCGATATCACGTTATTCAACATTCAGAGGCTCGTCAATCTGACACATCACACATATAGCCTAGAACGAAGTTACGGAAGTTGCCAAACTCTGGCTGGCACAGTTTCTACGGAAAGTTCAAGTGTATAGTTTGTTGCTACTCACTGATTGAGTGCGTTGGATTGCCTCGGCGGCTGAAAGACGTCGATGACCTTGTTGATGGTGCGAGCGTCGTAGATTATCTCAAGAGGCCTCGAGGTGATGTGGACCCGTGTGTCACAGCCCTTGTCCTCGGGCTCTGTCTCGTACAAGACGTCGAGCAGTGCTATGCCTCCCACCAGCTCCTTGGAGATCACCAGCTTCGGGACGAACTTCCCTTGTTGCATGCCGTACACGGTGAACTGGGCAATCTGAGCGTCAACCCTGCAAACCATTTAATTTTGTTTATTTTCTTCCAAATGAGATATAATAATGCATGTTAATAACATTGTATAAAATGTAATACAGTCAGACCCGCATATAACGAATTTCAAGGGGAATGAAAATCTGTTCGTAAAAACAGAATTTCGTTATAGAGATTTGTTGCTTTTTTTCATAACAGCACTTGAATTTTAGAGATTTATAAAGATAGGCCTCCATTTACGACTTAGGCCCTAGTGTAGTACTGTATTAGGTGACATATTACCATCGCATCGTATCATCACTTGGTATGTTTGTAGAAAGTAATAGAAAACAACAATGTCCTTTCATAAAGAACTTATCATCTGCTATCACATGACACCACCACTCCCCACTTCTCATGTTTTATTTCCTAGGTTACAGGACACTATCCCGAATGGAAATGAAGGAATGTAAACAAAAAATAGATAAACAAAGTCATTGAAGATGTCACCATCACGTTATTATTTAGTGCGCGTTGAGCAAGTGTTTTGGTTTGGGCCGTTCCACTGTGCGTGGGATGATGAGGGGGGGTGCAGCAAGAGTTATGACCACGTGCTGTACGCGTCACCAGCTGCTACGATGTACAGTCCGTTCAAAATAAATGTAACCTGAAAATAAATTCACGCAAAATGCTCCGATTTTCGAACATTTTGTTGGAAATAGCTGAAAATAATGAGCAAAATATGCTGAAAAGTGACAAAAAATTCGTAATAACCGAATTTTGAAATATAAATCACTTCGTTATAGGTCTTTATTTAACATTGTAAGGATAGGAGATTTGAAGGGGGATGGTAATTAATTCGTAAAAAACGAAATTTCGTTAAAACCGAGTTCGTTATATGTGGGCTCGACTGTATACATGGAAAGTCACATAACAAAATACAATATAGAATGTGAAATATATAAAATAGATATTGATTATGATTATTGTTTGCATAACGACCCCACCAACAGCTAGCTAGGTTATACGGGGGCACGAATGAGCAGGTGATTATGAAATTATGAAGTGATGATAAGTAAAAGGACGTTTACAAAGACCCATACCGTATGTGGGTCTCGAACCCACGCCCAACAGTGATGTCAGTTTCTGAAGCGGTGCCTCAGCTGACCGAGCTACCGAGGGCGGCTAATATACCTTGGAAATTCACGTCTTGCTCATACTGTGTAGTTTTACCGAGCGTCGGTATGCACATTGTTTTCATTTCTATTGTCATGAGGGTGACGCATAACTGATACAAATGCAAATTGACAACCGGTTTGAATTATTTCGACGGAAGTGTCGAACATTTTACAACGACACACTTTAGAGGACATTACAACAATGAAACTCGATTTAAATGAATAATGACGATATTTATTTCCCTAATTTTAGAGAAAATCAAAAAATCGTCATCTCAAATTTAGAAATCATGATGATTTTTTTTATTTTCCAGAGACCATAAATGAGTCATGACGTAGGAATTACCAATTCTGTATAGAAAAATAGACAAAACCGAGTAATGTCTACGTGGCACGACTTGGACAAAGGGCCGAGTCTTGGAGGACGAATAAATTAATCATAATTGCTGAAAGTGAGATGATAATTTATATTTTTCTCTAAAATTAGGGAAGCAAATATTTTCATTAGGCCCTATTCGTTGAAATCAAGTTTCGGGCTATGATATACTTTATTGATAAATAAGATCTGTTGGTGTTGGATGAATAACCAATTTTCTATTAATTTATATTGGGTTTAAATGACACTGTACCATACTGAGATCTATTGGCATTGGTGAATGATAGATGAGATGGTGAGATGATGAGATGAACGGTTGTTTCATTAGGTGTTTTTGGATACTGAGAAGCAGTTGGTCGTGTCCTGTCGTTAAGAAAACATCCCAGTATTGACCTGAACGACAGAGGGAAACCACGAAAAACCTTCGTCAGGATGGTCGACCATGGCGGGATCTGAACCTCGGTCTCCTGAATGACGGCTTTGAATTAAAAAAAGGTAGGACAGGGCCCATGTATTCCAAATTTTAGAGAGAGGTAGACCTACGTACACGTGGCACCTTCACTTTAAATTATTCAAAATAATTTTGGATATTCAGGTTTAATTCTCAACATTACTTATGCCTACAATACGTTAGTTTACTTGAATAAATGTGATCTAATTTTATGTGAAGGAATTCATGGAATTTCAAATTTGATTATTGAAATTGGACAGAATAGGCCTACCATGAATCCCCAAAGTAAAGCTTACTTGAGGCCATTGACTGTAGGTCTACGTTCGATGATGCTCGAAACGGTTTTCAGTTCTGTGTAGAGCACTCTTGGCAGATCATACGCATCGTCTCTTACTTCGATGTCAAGGATAGTGAGTGTAAAATTCACTCTGAGTTCGACAAAATTCGCAGGATATTCAGCGATTTTTGCATTCTCCTCATAATCGATCGCTCGATACAGTTTAGCTTTCTCTTCCGGTGTCATCGCATCTTCAAACTTCTTGGCTGAAAAAAACGTCAGAGTTATGATTAAAAACTACGTAGATGCTATCCACGATGTTTACAGGTGTGCAATCACAATGGAGATCATTCTTCTATTTGTAAAATTGCTTAACCAATGACTGAATTTTGTTCTTAATAGTAATGAGACCTACTAAATAGGCCTACTATTATAGTGAATGAAAATTTTCATCAAATTTATATGGATCTGAATAACCAATCTATACATACGATATGTAAACAAATCACTAATCAACATACTGAGTTGAACATGTCGAGTAGGCCCTATAAATGTTGATATTGTTTTTTTAAATGATGCTGAAGAACCCCACTAACAGCTAGGTTATATGGGGGTACAAATGAGCGTGTGATAATGAAAAATTAAATTGTTCAAAGGGGAAGAAACATTTTCAAAATCTCAACTTTATGCGGGACTTGAACCCATGTCAGATTTGAATCCATTTTCTGAAGCTGAATGAGCCATAGAGGAAGTGAGGGGGGCTAGTAATATCAGATAAATCCATCACATACTTAGGCAGAATAGCGAATAATAAACAACCACAAGCCTCTACAATATTATAACAACAATACGATAATCTAAGCTCATAACTAAATATAAATTTTCTGTCTCTTGAGGGGTGTCGACTAGAATAGAAGTTACCGTCACTGCATTAAAAAGTTACTTTCCAAGTTGTTTTCACAGAATTGGCTTGACTTGAAACTTGCCATACCTCAAGATATTATTTATACATAATAGGATTCAAAGTTATTGACTTTTGTGACCCTTGGTCCTTTCCTTGCTTCTTCTCATTCCACAATTAACCACTAGTGATAGGCGTGGCTAAACGCCAGGCCACCTAGATCTATACTTCATGCGGGAATTTAGAGATACTCTGATGGGTAAATGTCAAATTTCCCACATAGCAAAGCTATTTGATTGGATGTTTTGTTTTGCGACGTTTGTGGGCGGGTCACTAGTCAATAGTAGTAGTGGTATCACTAGTCGACTGTCGTCAATTGTTTCAACGCCTGAATAAAAAATTTGAATTCTGTCAATTCTTACCTATGGCTGCAGGTGTTAACGCCTCGTCGCTAGCGGTAGGGGTAGCTCCCCACCATCCGCTGAACCACCCCTGTTTACTCTTCAGTTCCATCATCTGTCGATTCAACACGTCCAGCTCCACTTCCACTTTCTGCCGCACCAGAACTATATTCAACACATCCAAGTGCTTCTCACAATCTTCCAGCTCTTTCAGCAAGTCCTCCGTAACCCGCTTGGAGGTGAGCTTCAACTTGTAAACGGCCGCATACTTGTGACAGCGTTTGCGATGCTTCAGCATTCTCGACCACTTCCAGTTGTTGCGTATTCTTCTGACATCTTCCTCGAGGACGCACGTGAAAGCAAACTGCCACCACTCTTTGTAGTGACCACAATAAGACGTACATTCGGGTCGGTATTTACGGTATGGCAGGCCGCGAGACATTCGATCGAATGACTCGAGCAGGCCGATTAAATCGTGGTACTGAGACTTACTAATAGCTGGAAGAAGACAATTAAAAATTGGCTTATGTGAAATGTTTCACACTCTTTCCTTACGTGTTTTATTTTTGTTCTTCAAAACGTAACAGTAATATGTGAATAATAGGTAAAAATATATATAGGCCTATATATATTTATTAATTGAGAAAGACTATGTCATAATGTATATGAATGCCAAAGACACATTGGAACTGATGATAATGAAACAAATATAATAAATTATATAATGAGAAAAAAACAATAATTAATGGAAGATTAATGAATAAGATGAAAATAATAATTTTACAGTGATTCAAACATGAATAAGTAGGCTAGTATGCAACCGGTAGTATATAGGCCTAATGAGAAAAGTATTGGTATAAAAAGCAATATGAAAATAATATTAAAATGATGAATATGATGCTATAGACCTACATGTGTGTCTACATGATTTCCTAAAATCTTGAAATACCTACTTTTTAAAACGATTCATTTATTTAGTGCTCTATATTATCCTACAAAATATTGGTCAAATTCTTCTTGTAAACGCTTTCTTCTAGGCCCTAAACCATAAAATGATTACTGTACCCTCTTGTACTTTGGACAAGCGACCACATATTATCCTAAAGTGGACTGTAGAGCGATTTTTTTTCAAATAGTTTTTCAATGATTATTGTAACGGATAAAGTACACATTGAATGATGTTCAAATGTAACAAATTCACGTCTAGTTATTATTTCCATCATTTCCTCCCATGAGTATTTTCGTGACTTCAATTACAATGATTCACAATGTATTCCATAAAATTTGAAGGAGTAGCACTGGACACACAGTTCATTTTTAATTGTACCGAAATGTTCGATTCCAATGTTGGTACCAAAATGATTGTTCTGGATGGCCGTGGTTATGGAGAAGGGATACATTAACACTCAGAGTCAGTACCCGTTCTTCTAATGAATAAATCAAATTTCAACTTTGAATGCGGTTTCTTCATAAGCATTCATTTTCAAGGCCAGGAAAATGTGAATTTCAGAAACTATCTGTCCTAGAGCACCAAATTATTTTGAGTACATTCCTGATAGTATTTGCAACATAGACCTGTATCATGGATGCATGTCTGGTACTTAAGATTGAAAAATGAACAATCATACAAATGCACAAAAATACCTTTTTTTCATCTCACAATGGGAAAAAAATGGTAGGCCTATCTCAACAAATATTCATCTGAGATATTTTTCTGAGTTCTATTTACATAAGATCACATGTTCGAACGTGTGGTAGAAACTTCAAGAGTGTTTCTTGAACAGTCATTGAAGAAAATGTACCCAAGTGGAATACAAAACTCCAAGTTGAAGATTCGCGCTACAGCCCCCTTAATGAGCATGGACCATCAATGATAATTTTTTTCCAATAATTATTGTGATACCAACACACATATGTTACACTCAACATCCAGGGTGTGAAAGTACTGAAGAGAATAAATTACTGGTAGCTTCATGTCATACACGCTTCTAGACAATACAGTATGGTATAGTAGTCACAGTTGGGGTGGTAAGATCTCCCTTGTGCCATAACGTCAAAATGGTCCTACCTTTCTTTCTTAACCTTGATTTTTTTTTTGGGGGGGGGGGGGGAATTTGGCAAAATTGGGGAGCAGTAACTTTGTGTCACGTTTTTGACATTGATACAAAAACATATCAGTGGTGGGAAGGCAGTCACTGCTAATAAGTAATAATTAATAGTGATCAATGTAACAATACAATTTATAATATTCATTTTGAATTAGAAAATAGAAATATAGAAAATAATGATACTCATTCTTCATGTCATAATAATGAATTGTTTTGATTCTCGAATGACAGTTGTGACCTAGATGAAATCAATATTTAATGAATGAATCATATGATTTGAGCATTATTTAAGTGCCCAAATATAAAAGTAGTCAATTTCAATATCTAGGTCATTATTAGATGATTGTTTCTATAGCTAAGTTATAATGGAGTGAAACCCGTTTTCGGATCCATCGTTTTCCCGCTTCCAGCATTCAATTTGCCATACAAACAATGTCAAATTTTCTCGCATGGATTGTTTTCCTGTATGAATGTGTTTTTTTTTCTAGTTCGTTGAAAATCGATGGATCTGTGGTTCAACTGTATTTATATTATTCACATTGTTAGCGATAATCATGTAAATCTTACTCACCAAGAGACAAATTCAACAGTTCCCAGTTGATGCTATACTTGGGGGTTTTGTAGCCCCTAACTTCTGGTTTTGGTACCATAATAAGCTTCACTGTTGAACTGATTGGCCCCAACACTTGAAAGGGAGACATATTTAGAATCAGATTCAATTTACTCAATTTGCGCAGAAAGACAAAGAAATGTCAAGTAAAGACTACACTAGATTTTTACAGAACTTGCATGGCTGTTTGTACTTTAAACATAAACAGGCGATCTACCAGGCATTAGACGAAAGAAAAGTCACAGCGGGTCTCTTCTACGATATGTCAAAAGCTTTCGACTGTATGCACCACAGCATACTGTTCAACACCCTTGCCACAATAGGGATAACAGGAACAACTCTAAAATGGATACAGTCCTTTCTCACCAACAGACAGCAGTGTGTGGAACTAGTCACAGGAGAGAGAGTCAAAGTAAGATCCGAAATAAGAACGACACTGCAAGGCACTGTGCTGGGCCCCCTTCTGTACATAATATATGTTAATTACCTCCCGGAAAGCCTAGGTAATGGCACGATTTCAATGTACGCTGACGGCACGAGTCACCTTATTACAGCCGACACCATAGACTCTAGCAATACAAGCAAATGAAGCAACCAACAATATGCAGGAGTGGTGTAGCAAGGCAGGTCTTATTCTTAATTCTAGTAAGACTACATTTATCAACTTTCACACTACGCAACGACTGCTAGACCAAAGTCCGCTTATAAAAGTCCACAACAGAAGTCTAGTTGAGGCTCAAGAAACCAAGTTCCTAGGCATAATAATCAGCGCTACACTTAACTGGTCTTCACATATTCATCAAGTAACCAAAAAGATTGCATCAACTCCATTCCTCATATGTAACCTTCGCAAGCAGGTGAGCTTGACCACTCTAAAACTCGTGTATTTTGGAAATGTTTATTCCCACTCATCATATGGCATTATCTTCTGGGGATATTCCCACCATGCCAATAGATTATTCATGATGCAAAAGAGGGTACTGCGGACCATGATTGGCGTCTCACATGGAACAACATGCAGACCCATTTTTAAATCACTCAACATTTTAACCTTACCTGCAATATACATATACAGCTTGATCATATCTACCAAACAACATGGAAATCAACCAACAAACATATCTATCCACGATCATCAAACCAGAGGCAGAAATAATATCCACATCCCTGCACACAATCTGGCACTTTACAATAAGAACCCTGAATATGCAGGAGCCATTCTTTACAACAAGTTACCACAGACGCTGAAAACCATGACTGACAATAATCTCAAGCTATCTCTTAAGCGTATCCTCCTTCAGCTATGCCCTCACACCATCAACGAGTATTTACAATATGAATTTTTACAGGACACTTTGTAACCATATTATCAGAATAATTATAGCTGTATTTAATGAATTCTTGACATGTTCTATAACTGGTTTCACTTTGTCTAACAACTCTGTACTACATTATGTTCTACTGAATAAATAAAATTATCATTATTATTATTATCATATTTATTGTGCGCGGTCCATAACAACTCGGACCAACCCAAAATGAAACTAGAGTTTAGGACTATAAATAAGATCAGGTGGGTCAACTTTATTTAGTTATCAGTGATAACTGTGTGGGTATTATAATCATTGTAACTTAGCCTCAGGTCATACAACTAACGGTCCATTCACGATTGAATTCAACCTCAAATTTATTCCGCCAACTTGAGGCTGTATACAAATTGAAATGCTACCTCATTCACGACACTCTTCTTACGTCTAATTTCAACCAGTTAAAACAGCACTATCATTATCCATTATTATTATTAGCTTTATCCATTAGCTGTCACTTGAGTGCAACATAACCTAAAAATTATGTCTCCAAAGTCTAGTGAGAGCTCTCAATTATTTCTACATGCCTTATAAATAATACATGATATGAGAAATGATAGAATTATTACATTCAATTTTGACAATGTCATAATGCATTCACACAGCACCAAGTATTGTTTACAATGTTGTCATTAGTTGTGAACAAACAATAGGCTAGACAAATTCTGCCAAAATGGCAGTCGACCGTTTGTCTAAACTGGGCGCTTATTAGTTAATTCCTATGATTTCTGTGAACTCAAGATATTGAGTTTGATGATTGCAAACTTCTACGTTATAGTTACTGCTAAGTACCAAGTTTAATGTCATCGTGAACGTATACAAGAAACACCGTCCATAAGACAAACATTTTGTGAGTTTCTAAGCTTACGATCAAGTTTAATCGTGAATGGACCTTAAGCATCATGACATCATAAGTTCATGTTACCATAGCGAAAACTCTCGGGACTGTGATCTTTCGTGAAAATTCCATCTTGACAAAACTTGAGGACATCGATTTGAGTTTTACTTCTTGCCATATAGAGATCAGTGTTGCAGTTCCAGTACAGTGCAAGTCCCTCCAAGGTCAGGATCTATAAAGTAGTACATCTCCAATTAAGCTATAGTTGATAGATACTAAAGTGGGAACAGAAAAGAATTCCACAAGAATGAAGCAAAATATGACAAAATCAAGAGGATGACAGTAGACCACAATTGTAGAAATCGGTAACTGGGAAGTGATGTCAAGTACTAGGATATAATTTATGCAAGTTACTTCACCAGGAAAAAATATCACACCATTGGAAGAGATTAACTGAACAAGCAATCACAAATGACAATAATTAAAAATTATGCTACTTTTACATTTCAAATTGGTTTTAAATTAATAAAATGAATAAGTTGGGTTTGAAAATTGTTGTAATTTGGAAAAGGTAATGTTGACTTGGCGGTATACTGTAATATTCAAGCATCGTTACTGTGCGAGGTGACTGCTCAATTCCAAAAACTTGTAGATTAATAAGTAGTCACAAGTCCCCCAAAAATAATTCTCATAAAATAATGTTTTGAAAAATCAATTCCTCACACAGGACTTGAACCAATTCCCAACTTGACTCTCCATTTAGTAAGCAGCACCTCGACTAAATGGATCACAAGAGCGATACATTTAATTCATAAAATCTATTATTGTTTGCTTAACAACCCCACCAACAGCTAGGTTGTACGGGTTCATAAAATCTACTTCAATAATAATACCGGTAGTGATCTCACCTTATGAAACTGATCAACAGTCTCTTTGATAATAGCTTTTTGCCAAGAAGCATCGGTCGAGTGGATGGATAAGTGATGTAACGTTACACCCATTGCGAAAGGTCGCCCAGGGGTAGTTATTTTATCCTCATAGCGTACATGAATATCCTGGATTTTGATTTGAACGTTTTTGATTATCTGCGTTATAAGCTTTTCCACAAAAGTGTCATCAGCTTTGGGTTGATCTGAAAACAATCATTCTAGAAAGTCTATAAATCAAGATGTATTGAGGGTTGCGTTGATTTGCCGGTCTGTTATAGTGGCTTGACTCCTTATCACACCAATGTTAAAAATATGAACCAATTCTCTATCTTTATCTAGATGTGAATAAACAATGACGCTATTTGTCTCCCTAATTTCAGAGGAAATTAGAAATTGCCATCTCAATTTCAGACATTCTTTTAAATTTTTTTGCCCTCCATGACCCCTCCTACCCCCTCCTTCTGAGTCGTGACGTAGGCATTACCTGATTCAGTTTGTTTCGATAGAGAATCAGGTAATGCCTACGGTAAGTCATGACTCAGAAAAGGGGGCGGGTCTCTGGAGGACAAATAAATTCATATAATTTCTGAAACTGAGATGATGATTTCAAAATTGGGGAAAAAATATCATCATTAGGCCTATTCATTCAAACCTTGCCCCAGGGATGTGATGTTCTTCAATTTGTTGATTGATCTTTATCTTTGTGATATTATTTTGTTGGAAAAATCAATACCGGTACCGATACTTAATTTGATTCTGAGTAGGGCCTACATATTTTAATATAAATATTCACTACACTAGACCTATTCTGAGGAACGCAAGCTGCCTGAGCTAATGAATAATTGCAAATACTTGTGAATTATTTTAATGACTCTAACCAGGCATCAATTAGAGAGTGCATAGGCCCTACATGCCATAAAGTCATCACGAGCATGGCTAATGTGATTCGGATAGTGTGTTCTCTGATAATGGTTCAGATTCAATAAACAGTGAACACGAAGGAATATTCTTTGAATTGGGTAAAAAGGAAAGATAGAACAGCAGCATACCGAAGTTTATAAGTAGAAATACTCATAGTGGAGAGCCCATTGATAGAGACCAAGATGATTATGCACAAACATACGAGATTTTGATGTTTCCGCTATGTTATTGTCATACAAGAAACTTACCCTTTTCGGCCTCTCGCTTTTTTGCATCCTCAACTTTCTGTAGAGCAGCTTGCTTGATTTCTTGTTGATATTTTTCTTCTTTTTCTACATCATAGACTACTTCTTGACTCGGTAAGACAACCAAATATAGTCCTTCAACTGTAGCTTCTACAGGGTAAGTGTAGATGTTCTTCCATGGAATTTTAAGAACCAGTTTTCCTGAGAAAACACATACCGGTAATCGTAGTTTAGATTTATTGTTGAATAAAAGTCTTGAATTATTTTACCTTCTACTGAGGAAATGATCAATTATAATTACCGAGATGTCCACAGGAAAGTTTTATGGGTAGGTTGAGATTGTCCAGAGCAGATTGCTTCAGACTTAGATGCTGCAGAACGACATCCCCTAGAAAATGAAAAATAGCTCAACAACTCAGAACTCTAGACATAGGCCTATAGGGATGATTCTATAACACTGTTAGTGAGACAAATAATCAAATGAAACCACGGGTGGTATTCATAAACATTCAACAACAAATTAGTAGTTACTGGTATCTTACAACACTTAGAACAGATTCATGTATAACACATCAACATTTCAGACAGGGGTGACCAGACCAAAAAAAAATTACTAGTAGGCCTTAGTGTATAGGCATATATATTTCAATGATTAAATGTATCTGAATGTTTGGGTTTCACGATGCGTCCACGATGTGGTTATAGGCCTATTGCGCCAAGAGCTAAATTTCAACATTTCAAAAAATTCTCCATCATCAAGATCAGTTAAACTTGTTGATTTTAAAACCCATCATGTACCGTATAAGTTTCACACAAATTGCTTAGCAAACAAACTTTAAGCTTGATATTTCTCAATGTTAAGTTATTGCTCAATCTGGCTCTCGTATCAAATTGGGCTTATATCTATCACGAAATAATGTCGTATATTTTGTTAAGAAGTGAACAAAGCATCAGGGTATAGGCCTACAACTATTACTTGGTGGTCATGTTAACTCAATTCTGCTTTGAGCAACTTGCAACATGAGTCGACCAATCAATGAACGAGCTGGAACAGTTGCTAGGCGCGCTGATAGATAGACTAGGTTTATATTTTATGCCTGTAACATGCACTGTCACCCACAATGCAACGGTAAGCTTTGTTATTATTATTATTATTAACTCTTGCAGTTGCACATAAATGCGCGGTGGCAAGTTCCCTATCAATCCTATCCTATCGCCTCCCTAACCTTCTGACGGAATAGCTTCAACCCTATTTCATCCTCCTCAAGTATACTTCTACTAAGCCCATTCCAATCCCTACCTGTCCTATTCAAGAAAGAGAACTTACCGACATCTAATCTAGCCCCCTTTATAACTACTGCTCTATCATGACTTCGCCTACCCCCATACCCTGACTCATTCCTTACAATCAACCTATTCAACTCTCCCCAGCCCCCTTCTCCTTCCATTACCCTGAAGAAATTACAGATCCGATCCTCCTTTCTCCGTATTTCCAATTCCCGCCATCCCAAGTCTCGGATCATCTCAGATGGACTCTCCAATATTCTCACCCTCTCCCCCCTTTCATTCTCCCCCCATTTCCACCTCCTAACCCTACCTGTAACCCTTCTAACTGCAATCCTTTGCACCCTTTCCACATCCCTTATCTCACCTAATCTATAAGGATCCCAAACTGAACTAGCATATTCCACCATGGGACGCACTAACGAGAAATAAGCCTTTTCCTTTATCTTCATACTTGTCCCCCTAAGCTGCCTCATTACAAAGTTTAGTGCATTTATACTCTTTTTTTACATCTCTGAACTGGTGGACCCGACTTGTCGACTGCTATTCACAAACCGGTCTGCAGGAGATATTATATATAAGCTTTCAAGGTATTTTAGCAATTAATGGTCCAACAATATTAAGAAACTCATGAGGTTTGGTCGGAAACATTTGGTGGAAGTGTGAAGAATTGTTCGTGGTAACAAATAACCACAATTTGAAGTCCAAGCTTGGCGTCGGCATGGCGCTCAACAGTCAACAGATTTGTGCGCTGAGCGCATGTTGCCTTTTGCTCAAAATGTGTTGAACGAAGTACAAAGTAGAATAGTAAATGCAACTATGGGTCCACGCAACTTGCGACCGACATCCGGTTACCAAGGCAGTGTCCCTAATCTGATGGGCAGTGGCTTAATGTTCAGTCTACTGCTCCGGTTCACCTGATGTAGCTTCAACAGTAGGCCTGACGCTCAACTCACCTCCCCAAATCCCGACTTTCAACTGCGTTACGTCCAAGTCCTCTACATAGTCACCAAGCAGACGATTGACTACGTCAGCAACAATCGACTCGAAAACCATTTCAAAGCTGTTTGGTCTAGCACTAACTAGGCCTAATGTAAGTGCTGAACCCTGCTTTTCTTGGAAATTGCTTTAATGATTGTGATAGGCATAGGCCTAAATAAACCCTCAGATTTATGGGAATGACTGATCAGTCATAAATCTTTTCATAGGCCTAGTCCTCTATGGCCAGCTTAATATGAGGCTGGGCCAGGATAGCCTTTTAATCTCATATCTTGTGTTAGCCTGCTTCTCATGTGAGCTGCATGCTTAACCTATTCAGGGTAGGCTTATATTTGTAGTATTAAATCACTTATCAGTTCCAGTTGGCAACAATTCACAGTTTATCAAACAATGTTCGATCGAATGACATTTATCTATGTTTGGTCAAACGCCTACCCGCTGGCACTAACAGCTGCTGTGGCTGGCGAGCTGTAAAATCATTAATACCAACATTGTAAATATTCATTCCTAAAAATAGCAGAGCCTTCTACAATCGACTTGAGAGCTAGCTATTTGCACTGATTAGTGGCTATTTGAGGCGATATTCTGTCCTTGAGCGAGGTATTGAATGATTGAACGAAACAACAGTAGGAATGTATGCAGCTTGTTTTAATAGGCTTCTGTCAAGTGACGTCACCCATTGTTGAAAGAGACAGACAACAATGTGCACCAGTTGGAATTGACCAATCAGAATATCTAGTAGTCCACCAGTTCGCTGTATTACCATGGTAACGATTGTTTGTCATTTGTTACGTGCCAGAAGCCTATTGTTTACAGTAATTCACTGCCTTCCTTATGCAGCTGAATTATTTGATTTGATTTGATTAAATCTATGACAATCAATTACGTTACGTCATGATAGTCATATATTTAATTTATTCTTCAGTTACATGTGTATTAAAGAATACATTGTTTATAACAAGTCAGATCAGGCGCTAAATGACCTAGCTGTCGATGCGCCTTAAAACCCTAATATTCATTCATTCAACAAGTCAGATATAAGCTACTCTTCTCATTTTAATGGATATTTTGATCTAGTGAAAATACACTAATTGAAACCTGAAGTAAAAACTTCGTTTCTGTTCGAATTGAGTATTTCTGCGTATTTGCTGCGTTTTTTTCTTGTGCGCGCTCCAAAGAATCAATCGCCAGTCAAAACCAGCAATCCACATGAAACTTTTTCTACGCAAAATCATTTCCTCATCTTCTAGCTTGAAAGTCTATTTAGACCTATGAGGTAGATTTGAAGATATTGATCATTGAAATTTTGAGAATAACAAGGCAAATAAAAAAAGGGAAATTTGTATCTTGAAAAAAATGTGTTGTAAGAGCAAATTACGGTAAATATAACGCAACGTGCGTTTTATATTGAACGAGATTGTATGAAACGCACAAGAAATCGTCAGCTTCTCAAACTTTCCAACATTGTTGTCCTTGAAACATCTCGAAAATAAACAAATGGGATAAAAATATTTTCCACTTTTTTCTATATATTCGTGTAATTTATTAAAATGCTGTTTATTATATGTTATAATTGCAATAATCAATTTCTCAATATCTATCTGATGATCGTTGCTTGCCAAAACTGTTTTGATCGAGGGGTGCTTATGGCTATAGAAGAAGTTTCATGTAGATAGCTTTTGACTTGACTTGGCTTTTTTATACCATGGAGCGACCATAAAATAATAGACCTGATCTGGATCAAATGGAAATCTTCGAATACAATAATAATACATTTTTAAAAGAATAATTATGTGCAGAACTTCTATACATATGCAGTGAATTTTTGTAGCAGTGATGTACAAAGTTTACGCTGTCATATAATAACTCTGAAAGATAAATTGTACACTCTGTGCAGAAATTGAAGAAACATTCCTTATGGTACCCTACCAAAAACTATATAGGCGAGGATATATTTTTCTTGACACAAATAAAATGTTAAACAGTCGATTTTATTAGAGTGGTATTGTATTTTGATGTTTTTTGTATCGGTCAATAATTACCTATTACAATGAAACATAGCTTGTTCCATTTGCATTTACTTCGATGAGAAAGTTTGATTGATACGCATGTATACATCAAACTTTGATGTACAACCTTGGCTTCATAATCTAATTGATAAAAGTTTCCTTTGTACCGAAAAGTGATTGATATCTCCTACGGTCGTTCAAGGGTTGAATTGACCTGGTTACCTACCGAACATTTGGTATAAAGCATTTTTTAAGTAGGGCTACGATTAGTCGAAGCCATTCAGAAAGAGTGAAATGTGGCTTGCTAAACAGCACGTGGAAGCGTTTTGTCGTTCAACTTCTTTACATGGCCTGAAATACATAGTTGAAGACGGACGACACTGGCTTGCAAGGTGGGCTTATACATTAGCTATTTATTCTTTATACTCTTTTTATTTCGACATTTTGATATACATTTCAACATTCCACAAATATAGAATATAATATTTCAACAACTAGGAAAACGCCATATATGCGTTGTTAGACGTGCGGATAGTAATAGTATGTCGAATTTTTTGCCAAACTTTTGCCTACATTCGCCAATTGGGGGACATTTAAGTTATAAATGGGTAAAAACTGCTACGAGTGGTACCAATTTAGCACATTTTATGTTTTTTCTTCAAAATGGCTGACCCGATCAAGCTGAAAGTTTCCAGAAACGTGTATCAAAATGTAATTTAACTTCATGCAAAATTTCATTTTTTGGGAAAATGAAAATATTTTCTCTTTTTTCGCTGTGCTATTTCTAATTGAGATCATACACACGCACTTATGATAGTATATTTGTATGTTCATTAAAGCGTTTATTCTTTATATATTGAACGTATATTATAGTACGTATTTCCTCCAACCCACTTTCACGCGGTTTTCTCTTCATTAGGCATTTTTCAAGCACTGGCGGTCATTAAAATATTACGTTTTGAACCCCAAAAAAACAAATTTTGAGCGGAAAAAGTGTACAATCAAATGTGTTACGAAAAGTTTATTCAAAAAAGCATCCAAATACATCCAAGAATATCCAAAATTTAGGTTTCAAGCCGATGGCTTACTTATACATATGCCGCGCACAAAAAAAAAAAAAAAACGAAGCTCGATTTTTTCCGGTAAGTGAAATGGAAGTCGTCATTACACTCATATATTAATTAAATACAGGCACGTGCAAGAGGAATCCCAAATCACTTTCAATAAAAATCCCAAAATTCGTTGCTGTCCGTAGCAGTCGAGGTGTTTGTTGGTGCTCAACTGCTAATTATTTTTGGCCTGTACATATTTAAATATATTTCTGCGGAAGAACGCAGGCGAAGTAGTAAACACATTTAGACGCGGATTGATACCTATTAGGCCTACAGTAAACCGATACTAGGTACATTTTCTCGTTGCCGATTATATAATTGTTCACCCCACAAACACTTGGGTTATTTGGGAAACGAGATATTGCCGATAGTTCAGAGTACCGCTAGCTGGCGCGTGATGCAACGGTCTCACTTCTTTTTCTTTCTGAGATCTGCGATATTATTATGATATGCCCACGTGGAAATATGTGTACAGAAATTATAATGAGATATTATATCAGAAACTAATAATTATAAACCAATATTGTATTATTCGGTTTATTCCAATAATACATTCAAGGTTTTCAAATAGAATGAAAACAATAGAATACAGGTTGAAAACCCCGTGAAATAAATACGGAATACATTCGTAGATAATATCAGAAGCAATTAGTGTGTAAACTTGCTTCTATCCATTCATACAATAATAACGTACTTTGAGAAAATAATGCCGACTGGAAAGATCAAAGCTAAACATAGATAAAAAATGTCAACGTGAGTCATATCAAGTATCAAGTAGCTCGTCGCCAGAACATGTCAAATCTGGCCTTGTGTTTGTGGGCGGTCTTATATCGCCTATTTCGTTGTAGTCCCTGGTTACGTCGTGTGACAACGCCACAATCTGGGATGATATTTATTTGAAGATTAGTAGATATCTAAAAGTACAATAATACATATAAAAAATCATAAAAAGTGTAGCACCGTATACAAAGAGGCGAAACAAACATCAGGATGACAGTAATAAATGTATCTACCGAACAGTGAACGATATACATCGATTACGCAATTATTTTGTAGACACTTTACCTCAAACAAGTACCACACACATGATTTTCTTACATTTTATTACGTAATTCAGTAACACATCTCCAAGCAAGTAGTCTGACAATCTGGGAAATTATTTTATTCTAAAGAGCGATCATGAGTGAATAATGAGCGTTGATTTCAGACCGATAGGACTTCAAGCTGCCGAGATATAAAACTTCAAAATATTACTCTATAAATCCCGTGAATAGCCATCACACAACCTTAAAGGGTAATACAACTGTAGAAAGTTTTTGGAAATGAAAATATATTTTTATTATTATTATGTTAAACAATCATTGCATAGTTATTATTATATAATAATATATCATATTTTATTATATTATACAAATAAAGACATAGGCCTACAATACAATACAAGAAAAATCTCAAATTAACAGGCCGCAGGCGCTCTACACGGGCTCGTTGTTCGCTCGCTTCAGACTCGAGTTTAACATGCATCGTGTGATAGGCGCAAGCCATAGACTAGCCGCCGAACTCATATTCACGTAAACGCCGTTAATTCCCTTGATCTCACTCTTGATATTTTTCACAGTCTGTATTTTTTTTCGGTATTCAAAAATATGTATCTAGGTTTTCGTAAACTGGAAATTTTTTCATTTTCCATTTGAAGAATTTGAAAAATTACACATTTTTTGTTCAAAATTCCGTACATGCAATAACCTCCGTTTTTCAATTATTAACAGAATTCAAAAACAATCATATCGATATCTCAAAATTACGGCCGTGAGAGTTTGCGGCGTGAAATACGAGCGCCTACGGCCTCAATCTATTATGCTTTCGCTCAGTCACACTTCCTTTATACGATTTTAAGCTGGGGTGGCACTGGCAGCCTTATGACACACTCAAAACCTTAACAAACAGTTCAAAAATCTATTCTATAAACTATCCTCAAACGTCCCAGAAATTACCCTTCTGAAAATGTATTTGCTGAAGCCAAAGTGTGTGATATGATGATTCTTTTTTTGAAGACTTTAACCCTACATACTTTCGAACATAAATTTTCTCATATTTTGCCAGGTAATATTTACACAACTCGATCGTCTAAATCTTGCCAACTCATAATCCTAACAATGCACACATCTTCGGGACAAAGACAAGGACTGTATATCTAGGACCTAAAGTATTCAATTCTTTACCCACATACATCTCTTCTCTTCTTTAACCGACAGCAACAATTTTAAAAATTAACTGTGCACGCGGCTCG
>OZ023327.1:17633428-17675928 GCA_964007535.1 Brachyptera risi | reverse complement strand
TATAAGCTTGTATTATTAAGAATTATTTATTTCTTAATTACAGACTTCTATGGTTATGTAGCTGTGCTTTGGGGATCTTCAGTGCCACAGTATTGATACAGTGTGTCTGGTCCCAGTACACTACATCACCAACAACGACTAGCATCGAAAGTACTCACCATCCAATATGGGACATACCATTCCCAGCGGTAACCATTTGTAATGTCAATAAAGTACACCTGACTGCAGCAAATGAACTGTATTATGGAGAGTAAGTTGGATAGGCCTCTAGACATAGATATATATATATTAGGCCTACCTTACCGAGATACGTTACTCCTGCGGCCGATAGCGGCATATGCTCGTTCCGATTTTGGCGGCCATATTGGATCTTTCCAAATAGCTTCTAAGCAAGGCGTTCTATATTATTACTAATATAGGGTCTATGTGCAATATGGCAGAAACTTCCCGGTTTGCAAAGCGGTGTGAAGCTACTGCCGAGACACAAATATGTAAAGTATTTCGGTAATTATCATCTATGCTCTAGCCTACTTCTAGTTAGCCTCAGTTTAGTAGGCCTATATTAGTGTAATTTAGTATTATTTGGTATATCTATTATTTTCAACATAAAACACATGAGTTCCTGATTTATGGCTCTTGCGTTACCGAAATATCAGACTACTGCATTAAGAGTCCACGGGAGTCAATTTAGAGAAATATCAGTTTCTTGATGATAACTTTTGAACTGTATGAGATATCAAAATTCTCATACGCGAGAAACACAGATGATTCAAATAAATGGCTTCAAGATAATATAAGTTATAACAGTTATTCAAGTCATGACGCATAACTGTCAAGAGTCGACAGATGAAAAAACAGATTTAGTCATAACTTATATCATCTTGAAGCTATTATGATTATCTGTGTTTCTCGCGTATTAGAATTGAGATATCTCATACCGTTCAAAAGTTATCATCGAACAACTGATCTTTTGATAAATCGACTGCCGTGGACTCTTTTAATATTCGAACAGTTTTTTTTTCGAACGGTTTTTTTCGAACATTTTTTTTTTCGAACAGATTTTTTTTCGAACCCTTTTTTTCCAACAGTTTTTTTTCGAACAGTTTTTTTTTCGAACAGTTTTTTTTCGAACACTTCATTTTTCGAACAGTTTTTTTTCGAACAGTTTTTTTTTCGAACAGTTTTTTTTTCGAACAGTTTTTTTTCGAACAGTTTTTATTCGAACACTTTTTTTCGAACACTTCTTTTGTTCATATTGATGGAAAGAATGTTTGAACTTTGAACAAACTGTTCGAATGGAGAAGTGTTAGAATAAAAAAGTGTTCCAAAAAATAACTGTTCGAATATTAACAGATCAAATTTAACTGTTCGGTTAAAAAATTGGCGCTATTGAAAGGTCTTGATAGTATTTCAGGGGGAGGAGAGTTCCCCTCACGCTCGCGTACAGCTTCACCAAAATATCAAACTAGGTACTGCGTTAATATTCGAACAGTTATTTACTCGAACAGTTATTTTTTCGAACATTTTTTTTTCGAACAGTTTTTTTTTCGAACAGTTTTTTTTCGAACACTTCATTTTTCGAACACTTTTTTTTCGAACAGTTTTTTTTTTCGAACACTTCATTTTTCGAACACTTTTTTTTCGAACACTTTTTTTTCGAACAGTTGATAGCATCCCTTTCTGAAATAACAGTCAAAGGTCAACAAATATGTTTCATATATTATCTTTGGTATAATGAAAACAGTCGATATTTTTATTATTAGTTGTAGTAGGCCTATAGTGGTAGTATTTTCATTGAAAGTTTCCACTCAACAGAAGACCATGAACAATAGTAATCTATAATGGATGATTATATTTAATACTGTCATTGTTCCTACAGTGTAATCTCACATGTTATTTTGAGTAAGAGTAAATCGTGACTGAACGTGAAACTGAGTCACATTTGAATAATTGTTTTTTTCCATGTAGGAAATTGTTCGAAGCGCTGAAAGAGGAACAATATTACGGATTCATTGAGCAACTGGCAGAGATTATTCAACCTGAGGAAGTGGATATGTTTCAATATAACATCAGCCATCTCGCGCAAGTGCTGAGAACACGCAATCTGAACATGGAGGCTATTATGCTCAAGGTATTTGTTTTTCAAATTTTTGCCTCGTTTTTTTAACATCAACATCTTGACAAACAATCATTGTATCCCAATTACGACTAAACAAGAATTAGTGAGGCCGTTCATATGTAAACATGAAATACGTTATTTCAATGTGAGCTTTCAAACATAATATGTGGTTAAATATATAAATTCAAATATAAACCTTCAAAGGCACTTAATGATTAAAATACTATAGGAAGCCAAAATATGTTGTTTCATTGTATGGGGTAAGCTCAGTGAAACAAATTAGTTACACAGATCAATGATCTACTGTAGAATGTACACTGAAAATTTCGATCTGTTCAGTTCACAAAAAAAATGAGTCCAATCACTTTTCTAATGAACAAATATATTGAAATTAAAATTAGAATGCATAGAATTACTAATTCGTTGATAAATTATAAATGATAGCTTACTGCCATACTCAAATGTAATGCTATTAACTAGGAAAACGCGAGATGCGCGTTGTGAGATGAGCTTATAAGTATGGCAATCTAGAATGAAAAATAACTTGTCAGCTCAATTTGCATCTACAAACCTTGACTTACTTCAAACGTTCAAACACCTCACCTGCAACTTGTTGATATTTATAGTAACTTGCAACCTGTCGCATAAACACTTTGCGAAACCAATTGATCCAAATATTCAATAAAATGTACACGTTTATTGCGTTTTCTTCATTATTTCTCATTCGATTGTTGTAAAAATCTCTGAAAAGGTGTATAATGATATTTTTCATATTCTGTGAGAATTTGAGAGTTTTGGAAAAATTCTTGTTTTTCAAGTATTGTTCCTCAGGGTTATTCTTATGAGGATTTTCCAAACTTTCCGATTATTTTCCGGAAAAACCTTCCAACCGATTCCTCTGAATAACAATCCCAACCTATTCTGGTATGACACCAACGTTCAGAAAAAGTTTCAAGTTGATTGATTCATTTCTCTGACCTGTATGCCACGTCCATAATTCCCCCCCCCCCCCCCAAAAAAAAAACATAAAAACGAAGCCCATTTTTTTCAGGGTGTGAAATGGAAAGCTTCGCTACGCTCATCTGATAAGTTATATTGTAAAATATGTGAATTGTGTACCGATTTCTTCGAAAGAGGGTTAAAGGAATAAACACTACTACTACTACTACTACTACCCTCAACATAAGTCCAGGACCCTTATTCTCGAGATTATGAGATTATGAGATTATTTGGGTGGAATTCTGGTAATCTTACTGAAAATGCTACGAAAATACCATAGCATAATAATCTCATCTCATAATCTCATCTTATCTCATAATCTCATAATCTCGAGAATAAGGGTCCAGAGGAGGAAAAAAATTATCAGAAAGTAAAACTTGTGATATGGTTAAGATTCAAAAGTGTGTCTTCCAAAGTTATTAACTGGTTCAGTTATGATGATTGATGATTGTATATTTCTTTATTCAGCAAAATAACAAGTACATATAGTAATAATAATAATAATAATACTATTTTTTTTTTTTTTTGAGAAGATTTATTTATTTCACGAAATATAAGTTGTTTACAATATCGTAGACCCACAAAGTCAAAACAGACTTGTCTGTGGGTCTACTAATTATGTTGTCATACAAAAATATACATCACAAGAAATGTCTGGATAGCAGCTAGTTGACTTAATATTACAATTTAAACAAATAAAAAAACTTCTTCACTTCTCTTTTGATAATAAATAAAACATATTAATCTTGTCATAAAAGATATTGCTATGATATGAGCATTTGATTTTTTTAATTTTAAGATGGTAATTTACTATAAGATGCCACTTTGCCAAATCCATTTTTTTATCTCAATTTTTACACCGGATAATTTTTGTAAATTTAATAAATCAGGTGGAAGTTTGTTAAACAGGGTCGGTATTAGATACTGTTTTTCCTGTTTCCCATACGAATTAATATAAATTGGTGGTACAAATTTGTCCTTAAATCTAGTTATGGGGCCATGCTCAGCTTTATTTTTGTGTTCACTAGAAAAATAATTATTTATAATGAAGATTAACAGATGCAATTGCCTCACAATGAACAAATTCAATGGAGCATTGTTTTTGTTTTTTGAAGCTATAATTTTGAATATTCGTTTCTGAATGTTTTCAATGTTGTCTAAAAAATTATTTGTGATGAAACCCCAAGACAAAATGCCGTACCTAATTATGGATTCAATAAGAGAGTAATAAACTATTTTCAAAGTATCAAAATCAACATACGGCTTCAATATACTAAGGCTATACATTCCAGATTGCAACCTGTTACATGTTATTTGAATGTGCTTGTCCCATTTAAACTGGTTATCGATTACCACCCCTAAATACTTTTGCTGAAAGGTGTTTGTTATTTTGACACTACATGTATAGTTATTACCAGAATTGTTGAAAATCCTAAAGTTACGATGAAGACATGAATAATTATGATAAACTAGGTTAACATTTTGAATAATTTTGAAAGGTGAATGAATGTGCATAGTTGTAGTTTTCTTATAATTAATTGTCAAGCCATTATCATGGGACCAACATAAAATATTGTTGAAATCATATTGAAGATACTCATTTGCAATGGAGAAATTTTAGTGAATTGACACAAAGTGCTGTATCGTCTGTATACAAGAATACATTACATTTTTTCACTACTTTTAACATATCGTTTACATAAATTAGGTAGAGCAAAGGTCCTAAAATTGAGCCCTGAGGCACTCCAGATTTAACTGAAACTAAATTACTAAATATGTTGTCAATTTTTACAGTCATGAATCTATTTTCTGAAAAATCTTTAAACCAAGCTAAAACAAGCCCTCTAATTTCAATTTTCTCCAAAGCATTTAGTAATCTGTCATGTAGTAAAGTATCAAATGCTTTGGAGAAATCTATAAATAACACATTCACACAAAGATTTTCATTTAAAGCACCAAATATTAGATCAGAAAAATCATACAAAAGTTGACCAGTACTTTTGTTTTGTTGGAAACCATATTGTTTCTTGTCGATAATTTTGAATGTATTCAAATAGGTTATTAATTGATCAGCAATATGTCTCTCCATGATTTTATCAATTGATGAAAGTATAGCAATTGGTCTATAATTCATAATAATAATAATAATAATATTTTTTTTTTCTTTTTTTTATTGCTTTAAACATACATTACAAATTCGACGTTCACTTGTCAATTTCCACAAAGCTCCATAAGAGATTACAATTTAAACAAATAAAAAACTTCTTCACTTCTCTTTTAATAATAAATAAAATATATTAATCTTGTCATAAAGATATTGCTATGATATTGGCATTTGATTTTCTAAATTTTAAGAAGGTGATTTACTATAAGATACAACTTTGCCAAATCCATTTTTTTATCTCAATTTTTACACCGGATAGTTTTTGTAAATTTAATAAATCAGGTGGAAGTTTGTTAAACAGGGTCGGTATTAGATATTGTTTTTCCTGTTTCCCATACGAATTGATATAAATTGGTGGTACAAATTTGTCATTAAATCTAGTTATGTGGCCATGTTCAGCTTTATTTTTGTGTTCACCAGAAAAATAATTATCTATGATTTTTTTCTCAGTCAATAGTGATGGCGTATTTAGTTTTGTGAATTATACGAGTTCCAATGATGGTATAATGTGCCAATTTAACGATAGATATATGAGTTTTTTTCCATTCTCCTCATTATTATAATTTTAAAATAGATGAAGATAATAATAATAATAATAATGATAATAATAACAATAGAAGTAGTAGTAAAGGTTGTTTATTTATCATTCATTTACATAAAACGTTGGGTTATAATAATAATAATTTTATTCAGCAATTTGAGACAAATACATAATAGCTCGCATAAATCTCCACAAAGCCTGTAATACAAGTTCATCTGCGGAATTGAATGATTATGTGTCTTGAATTTTTATAAAATAAAACATCATTCCAAAAGTAGGCCTATATACAGTTGGTATAGTAATTTTTTTTCAATAATAATAATAATAATAATATTTATTTGTCAATTCAAGATTATACAGAAAAGTTCACAATATTCCACAAAGCCTGTAAACAGGCTTATCTGTGGTTTGTATTATAATTATAACACATGAAAAACATAACTGATACAAAATAATTACAGGTATAGTGATGGCGTATTTAGTTTTGTGAATTATACGAGTTCCAATGATGGTATAATGTG
The DNA here is from genome assembly GCA_964007535.1 of Brachyptera risi. Taxonomy (NCBI): domain Eukaryota; kingdom Metazoa; phylum Arthropoda; class Insecta; order Plecoptera; family Taeniopterygidae; genus Brachyptera; species Brachyptera risi. Next base: position 17,669,584 of record OZ023327.1, on the reverse strand, counting down.
CCAATTTAACGATACATATATGAGTTTTTTTCCATTCTCCCCATTATTATAATTTTAAAATAGATGAAGATAATAATAATAATAATAATGATAATAATAACAATAGAAGTAGTAGTAAAGGTTGTTTATTTTTCATTCGAATGAATGAATATTAGAGTTTTAAGGCGCATCGACAGCGAGGTCATTTAGCGCTATTTTTCATTCGTTTACATAAAACGTTGGGTTATAATAATAATAATTTAATTCTTGTATTTATTTATTTGTCAATTCAAGATTATACAGAAAAGTTCACAATATTCCACAAAGCATGTAAACAGGCTCATCTGTGGTTTGCATCAGAATTATAACACATGAAAAACATAACTGATACAAAATAATTACAGGTATAGTGATGGCGTGTTTAGTTTTGTGAATTATACGAGTTCCAATGATATTATAATGTGCCAATATAACAATGCATATATGATTTTTTTTCCATTCTCCTCATTATTATAATTTAAAAAAAAATAGAAAAATAAAAAAATTATGAAAATTATAATATAAAAATAAAAAAAATATATAAAAATTTCCATTCGACATACAAAATTGAGAGAATATATATATATATATATATATATATATATATATATATACATGATGCTGATTTTTTTATAAAACAATAACAAAATTTCTTGTTGGGAAAAATATGGGACTTATTAGACATACGATTGATACTTATATCTACAAAATAATTCAGTATAATACTAGGTGATTGACTGGAACCGAAACTTCCTGACATGTAATTGGAGTTTTGAGATACAAATAGAATACAATAAATACGCAATTGAACAATTAATTGGCTCAACTTTTTTTTCCATTATATATTAGGCTTAATTCATGATCAATTCATCGAATAGCCTAATCCATATGTCAATTTATAACAGAGTTTGACTACATATAACAACCAGCTGAGAGAATCGCCATTATAGTCGATCACATTTAGGTATAAATTCAATCGAGTTCGAGTTGAAGCTATGGTAATTTATTGTCAGCAAATAATATAATATTGACAATGTGTCAGTGAATGTTCAATTGCATATATCTTGAGTAGAGTTACTAATAATGAAGTCGAGTAGTCAAATTTTTATTTCTCTTTTAACTGAATTGATATTAGGTAAATTTAACAAGTTTTCTGGTATTTTATTAAAGATAACTGGAGTGGCATACTGCAGCTGTCTCTTACCATGCTTATTATTTAAATTTGGGATATCATAAATAATTGTACCACTTGATCTGGTAGTTATGGACTTGGTGTAGAGTGCTTTGTATTGTCGGGAATAGTAGAAGTTGATGATAAATTTGTATAGAAAAAGGCTGTGAACGGGTAGTAGTTTAGAATGATGATAAAGGGCTGCAATGTTATCAATATATTTTAATTTAATCTCTAATGGTGCAATTGACTTGATCATATTGTTTTGCAAAAAGGTTATTCTATTTAAATGAGCAGAAGAAGCGTTTCCCCACGCAAGAAGACCATATGATACTAACGACTCTGCCAAAGCTGTATAAATCAATTGATTAAAAGAAGATGGTAATATATATTTTGAATTATATAACTGTAGAGCACAAGCTCTCAATCTTTTACACAAGGTGTCGATATGAGGCCTCCATGTGAAATTACTGTCTACGGTCACTCCTAAGTATACATAAGTATCTACCTTGATAATCTTGATAATTTGAAACGTGCGATTATAAATTAATCCATTTTATAAATCGAAAGGAGATGAAAAACATATTGAGAATTACAGACCCCTATCATTATCAACGCATTTTTCTAAGATATATGAGAGTGTTATAAAAAGTAGATTAGTAAGTTTTCTTGATAGCTGTAACATATTGAGTGACAATCAATTTGGTTTTCGTAGCAAACGATCTACAATACAGGCTATTAACAATAGTGTGAAATATATACTATAGAACAATTGGATAAGAAACACTCAACGATAGGATTGTTATGTGATATAAAAAAGGCTTTTGATTGTATCGACCATACATTGTTATTTCAAAACATGGAGAAAATTGGTATTAGAGGTATTGGTGGTAAACTTATTGAATCGTATATGTCTGATAGATATCAACTAGTTGAAATTAATTACAGTCATGCAAATGGTAACAGAGAATCAATTATTTCTCAAGAAGGTAAAATCAAGTATGGAATTCCACAGGGATCTGTCCTTGGACCATTAATTTTTATTTTGTATATAAATGACCTTGATCATAATATTGGCAATAGTAATGTCACATTATTTGCCGACGATTCCACTTTTGTCACTCATGGTGGTGATAGACATGCTTCTCAAGTTAATATGAATAGAGTACTCTATAACGCAAATGATTGGTTCAATATAAATGGTCTGGTCCTTCATAATGCAAAAACCTTTCTCATGGAGTATAAAAACAGTCATGATAAAAGTAGTTCAAATCTACTTATAAATTCAGACGATATATTTAACGGTAATATGCTATCAAATGTACCCATCACACTTGGCTCAACGAATTTGAAATATGTTGAAAGTTGTGAATTCTTGGGTATGACAATTGACTCCAATTTAAGCTGGAAAGATCACATAAAAATACTAAAAAATAAACTTACTAGAGCTTGCTATGCTCTTCGCTTTTTAAGAACCCAGTTTCGATTATAGCATATGATGCAGATTTACTACGGTTACTTCGAGTCAATTCTAAGATATGGTATAATTTTTTGGGGGAGTGTTTCAACCAGTAACCATATTTTCAAGGTACAGAAATGTGCCATACGTATTTTATATAAAAAACAAAGAAGGCACTCTTGTAGGAAGATGTTCAAAACAAGTGGATTATTGACACAACCTGGGTTGTATATATTTGAGTTGCTTGTGTTTACAAAACAGTACGTACTCCCATTAGAGTCAAACCCTGAATTAAGTCACAACCACAACACAAGATATAAAAATAATTACAGAGGTAAAGCTCACTCAACATCATTGTTCGAGCATGACGTGACCTACAAAGGTATTACCTTATATAATCAGCTACCAGGTTGTATTAAGAAAATATCTGATCATAATTTATTCAAGCGGACATTAAAAAATTTTATTCGACAGAAATGCATTTATGGTTTAGAAGAATTCAAGAAAGGTTGTAAACACATCTGTGATTGCTCATGAACTACTGATTTTATGCTAAATGAAAATGTATATACACTATGACATTCAGCGGAAATCAGACGATTTTAAGTTGTCAATGTTTTTTTTTTTACTGCATTATTGAGTGTATTTTACATTTATTATGATATTGACTATTCATATACTGGAACTTTATTGTAAACAGTCATCTGAATGAAATAATAAATGAATAAATAAATAAAATAAATAAAAATAAAAAACAAGTATTACAGTGGTTCTGTCCAATTAAGTTATGTAAGCAATTATGAGAATGATAGATTATGTTGACTGGATGAAGTTTTAGATCGCTGTGAGGTGAGCAAATGGGGAATAATTTTGTTTTGCTCGAGTTAATCACCAAATTATTATCATGGGTCCATTTTAAAATGTTGTTGAAGTCGAATTGCATGTTGTACTAAGCTATATTTAATTTCTTGTGGACTGTTAATAAAACCGTGTCATCGGCGCACAAAAAAACTTGACTATTTGATTAACAATTCATCATTTCATTAACATAAATCAGATAGAGAATGGGGCCCAAAATGGATCCCTGTGGCACTCCAGTCCCACAGTGTTTAAGTTCACTGATGTCACCATCAATTTTAACTATAATTTGTCTATTCTTCAAGTAGCTGATGAACCAGTTTAGCATAGACCCTCTTACACCTATTTTATCAAGACAAGAAATTAATTTACTATGAGATAAAGTATCAAACGCTTTTGAAAAGTCAATGAACAAGGCGATTACATGCATATTATTGTTTAGTTCACTATTGACAAAATTGGAAAATTCTACTAGTAGGTTGGAAGTGCTTCTGCCTCTTTGAAAGTCAAATTGTAATTTACTAATAATATTAATTTTTCAAATAATCTGTTAATGTATTGGCGACACAACGTTCCATGATTTGATTGATTACTGGTAATAGCGCTATGGGTCTATAGTTGGAGTACAACAAGTGGTCACCTTTTTTATAAATGGGACGGATAATAGCAATTTTTGATTTATCTGGTACTATACCAGTTTCGAAAGACAAATTTATAAGCTCAGTTAAAATAGGACTGATTATTTCTGATAGCAAAACCAGATTTTTCACTCTTATACCGTCAAACCCAGGCTGCTTGTTTACATCTAGATGCTCTATTATATATTTTATTTGACTCGTTGAGACAGGGGACATAAACATGGTCTGTAGTTGCACAGTAGCTTGAACGTAGTCAGAGGTAATCACGTTGCAAGAATGGGTTATTGAATTAACGTCATTAATGAATGAGTTCACAAAACCATTAAGAGGCCGCACGCGCTCGTATTTCACGCCGCAAACTCTCACGGCCGTAATTTTTTAGATATCGATATGATTGATTTTTAATTCTGTTAATAATTGAAAAACGGAGGTTATTGCATTCACAGAATTTTGAACAAAGAAATTGTAATTTTTCAAATTCTTCAAATGAAAAATGAAAAAATTTCTAGTTTACGAAAACCTAGATACATATTTTTGAATACCGAAAAAAAATACAGACTGTGAAAAATATCAAAAGTGTGATCAAGGGAATTAACGGCGTTTACGTGAATATGAGTTCGGTGGGCTAGTCTATGGGTTGCGCCTAGCACACGATGCATGTTAAACTCGAGTCTGAAGCGAGCAAACAACGAGCCCGTGTAGAGCGCCTGCGGCCTCTTAACTAGTTCATTATTTGATTTCTTTCTACCAATATATTTCCTTATAACATCGTCTACCGAATCTTTCTTCTTTCTTCCCAATATAGTGTTTATAGATTGCCAAGTTTCTTTAATATTGCCCTTTGATTTTGTAAAAATATCTTTAAAATACGCTGTTTTCGCTTGCATTGCTTGTTGACCATATTTCGATTTTTTTATATTCATCCCTAAATGAGTGTTTACATGAGTTTATGCAAATTTTCCACCTTTTATGCATTTAGTGAATCCGTTCACGGCTAAATTATTTTCATACTGCATAATTATATTGTCATCTGATTGCAGTAGGTCCAGGTTAACATCTCATATAATAACAACATTCCTTTCTTTAATGCCTGATACAAACAATTCTATTTCACCAACAAATTTTATTTTACTCAAATTCGGTGGCCTGTAAATGGCTAAAATTGAAATAGTGTTACTATCGCTGAGTGTTAGCAATCCATTTGAGCCCTCGAAATACTCGAAGTTGGATTTTATTTCTGTGAATTCGATGTTTTTCTTAACAGATAATAAAAGACCACCACCTGGTCTGTTGGGTCTGATTCTATGAAATGAATCATATCCATCGAATTCATGAAGATCAAGTAAGGATTCATTTGACACGGACACCTCGCTCAATACCAGAACATCAAATCTACCGATATAATTAAACAAGATGACATTCAGTTCATCCCAATGTTTGTTCAATGATCTTATATTTATATGAATGAAAACTACGCCTTGTATAGTTTGAAACCAAGCGTCAAGATCACACGTGACCAACCTTGAACAAATATCAATATCATAATTGTTCAAATCGGAAAACATACACAGATTCTGAGTAATTATTAATTATACAAATGTCAACAGTGTGGAAGGAAGCAGAGAATTATTTACTTGAGTTCCTCCAGGTCACCGTAACAATGTATTTTTATGAATTGTTGAGAGTTCTCGTCTTTTCGAGCAAATATATTGTTGTTTTTAAACCAGACTAACTTATAGTTAACTTCTCTGGCCTTTTGTTTTGTCATCCACAACAATTCCCTGTTGTATGGAGACAAATTTTCATTAACATAAATACGAGTATCTGTTGTAATCACTTTACCCAGGATCTCGCTTCGATTTCCTTCTCTTGGTCTTCAACCTTCTTAGTTAGGCATGAAGCAGTTGATTTGAGTTCTTTGATATCTTTAAAAAAAGTCTACCCTTATCGCTTTCAACTCGTTTGATAGGAACAGAAAATTCTCCCTTTGCTCTTTCTGTATGTCTAACAAACACTTCTGGATGTCAGAGGTGTCATACACGGATTTTTGTGGCGCGTCCTTGGGCGGACCTCCAACCGACTTCTTATTCTCACGGCACGTTAGACAACGCCACGTTGCCTTGCTCTCTTTTGACTTTTGAGAATGCGTCGATTTAGATATTCCGGAGCAATTGAAATGTAAGTCTTTATTACAACCGTGACAAGAAATGAAATCACCATCTGATGGCAATGTTTGGACGCACTTTCCGCACAACGACATAACGGTACCTGTATTCTAAAAACGAGCGGAATAGCAAACAGACTTCACGGAGCACGGAAACAATCGACCGCACTGTTCGAAGACTGACTGTAATAATAATAATAATAATAACTTCTTACATCTCAGTCTAGGTATTATGACTCAACCAGAGCCTGTTCTTGAGAACGAACGAATTAAACAATTCTTCGATATTTCTGCCATAACTGATTTAATCATTCCTCATAACCGTCCTGATATAATAATTGTTTACAAAGACAATAGAATTGCTCATCTCATAGATATGACACACTCAAACGATCATAACATCAATCAAGCTTTTGTAACCAAGAAAACCAAGTATCAGGAACTGGCCACTGAAATCGCAACAATGTGGAAATTAAAGTAAGTCCTCATCTTCCCCGTCGTGCCGACGGTCAATGGGCTGGTACATAAGGAACAGGCGGAATGCATGAAGAAAATGAACATACCTTTTAGTAGGATTCACAAAATTCAACGTTCAATTTTATTAGAGACATCTAGAATAGTTCGGAAAGTGTTAAGTGTATCGCAATGATTAATTATGAATGCTACGCATGTAATTTCTTTACCCGTAGTGTGATAAATGTTTCCATATACTTGTATAATGAGAATGAAATAAATGAATATAATTTTTTATTCTTTTTAATTAGATTTAAATAATACATACATACACGATTAATCAATACGCTCTTCCACATGGCCAAAAAGGCTTATCTGTGTGATGAGAAATGAAATTAATAGCTTGGACAAGGAAAAAATAAATTAAAACTTCTCAATAGTTGAGGAATACAGAATCGAATATATGTATAATAATAATAATAATGACAATAATAATAATTTTTTTTTTTTAATTGATTCCGAATAAAAGCGTTACAACAAAAAAGGGTACTCTTGTGAGGTTCCACGAAACCCTCATGGGGTTTATCTGTGGAGATATATAATAACAATTCACTTAAATATAATGCAATGAAAAAATAAAATACCTTCCTGATAATAAAATATAATAACAATACAACGAAGCACATTGACGAGAACGTGTAAGAATGAACAAAATAGGATAAACCAACAAAATTATATTCGAATTACAGTTGTAGTGAGTAGAGAAAAATACAATCAACATAGGAAGAGAGAACTCGAGGAAGTGAATAAAATACCCAATTATACAATAATACATAGTAGAAATAAACAATTCATATGACACATTCACGAGTTTAAAAGTATATAAAGACAAATATAAGCCGGTTGAATTAGGTCAAATAGTAACAAGAAATGAGAGAAACTTATTTTGATAATAATGATGAGGATGGATTAATAATAATAAATAATTATCAGATTATTTTAAATTGATAATTCAATCAATGAAGCCATTTACATATTTATAATAATAAAAGAGCAACTTGCCAAGTCGAAAGAAAATCAGTATAACGAAATAAACCTATATGAACCTTATATTGAACATTTGAAGTTGAGATATTGCTCATACCATAATCGAAAGTAACCTTTTTTTGACACATACTTCTAGCTCGTTATAATTGTTGACATTTTTCAAATTAATGGGAAGTTGATTGAGGTTGAATGGGACTATGTATTCCAATCTTCTCTTACCATATTTGTTAATCCAAGAAGGAATCTGAAATGTATCGATTAAGGCTATAATCTTGTGTTAACAGGGTGAACATTCATTATTTGATAATCCTCTTAGAAATAATATAAAAGAATTGATCTAAAAGTATACAATTTAGTGATCGGAAGTACATTGCAGTGAAAATAATATCTATTCAAGTTGAAGTCTAGATTTTGTTTAAAATGATGAGGTAATATTAATAATAATAATGATATCATTATTTTATCTTGATTGAACAACAAGTTGTTATTGAAGTTGTTGTTGTATTGAATGTGAAGAAACAAAAACGCAACTGCCTCTCGATTATCCAACAGCACCAGTCAGAGTTTTGATGATTGTTCTAGCTGACGCAGCCGTGCACGTCAATGATGGTGAAATGTAAATGGCGAGGAGAAATTATGCCGTGCGGAAAGCTTTTCAAAATGGAGAAATCAGATGCAGGTTTCTGCTGCTCGTTCAACTATATACCACCTGAACGCTCAAATATCAAGTAATTATATGTTCATTATTAATATAGTCATTCGTAATCTAGTAGAGCAGCAGCTTGACAGGAGCCTGAGGACCCTTACCTAATATGCCATTGCAGACTCCTCACAAAGCCAGCTACACTGTTTACACGAACGTAAAAGAGGTTTTGAGCATACTGCATGTACGAAATTAAAATCTTAGATTACTTGGGTTATTTGATTTGGTAGGATAGGTAATGCCACACATTGACCAACACAGGCCAGGCTTGAGATTCAACTGATTACCAATTCTCGTCCCCTACTTCGGGTACGTTCCCAAAGTCTCTATGACGTCATATGTGTCCCTAACTTCACAAGCATATTGGAACTAACTGGTGGCTAACCTCACAAGGATATAGCACAATAGGGCAGCAAAGTAGGCTGTGGCGCGGAAGGATAGGGTTCTAATGTAGGTTCATTCTTATGGGTAATAGCACGCACATGATTTTAAAACTGTCATAACTTCTAAACTAGTAATACTACAGCTAAACCAGTTAGCCTACAATGTTCAGTAAACTGTTATCTTTACAATGAGACACATACATTGTATCAAAAGCCTGGTAAATTTAAACAATTGGATGATAAAAAACATGTTGTAATTGCAACGTCGAAAACTAACGATAGCCGTGCGCGTAGGAGTGCACCTGCATGACGGTCTAAGCTTAATGTTGCAACATCTGTTTTGCGATGATGCCAAGCGATACCTAGCAGGCAGCTAGCAAGTTTCTTGAGAACACGGCCACTGTGAGAATTCCGATGCAACTATCTCTCTCTTTCATTCGCTTGGCGACATCGCAATTACAGCATGTTTTTTATCATTCAATTGTTTGAATTTACCAGGCGTTTGATACAATGTATGTGTATCATCGTAAAGATAACAGTTTATTGAACATTGTAGGCTAACTGGTTTAGCCGTAGTATTAATAGTTTAGAAGTTATGACAGTTTTAAAATCGTGTACGTGCTATTACCCATAAGAATGAACCTACATTAGAACCCTATCCTTCCACGCCACAGCCTACTTTGCTGCCCTATTCATGCCCATGATCTTTTTGCAGAGTGATATAAAATTTGTATATACTCCTTTTAAATCATTATGCCAGAAGCTAACAAAAAGCATTGACATATTTGCCAAATGCTTGCTTTATATGCCTGATATCTTAAGCCACACTTGCATTTTCTATTTTTTCATTTGATAATTTGATAATTATAGTACTTTACATTTTAGGCCTACTTATAAATCCAAAATTAGTAATGTTCTTCCAATAGAGGAGTAAGACCTCTTCTATTCCAAACACAGTGGACCTAAAAGTACCTATTTCAAGTTATAAAAGTTTGAATTATCAAAATATTCGACATTGAGCTTTTGGATTAAAACTTCGTGTCAAAAGTATTATTTGAATTACAGCAAGGTTTGAATTAACAGAGTTTGAATTACCGAGGGCTTACTGTATTATAATTACATCAACTGTGAAATGTATCAAAATGATGAGTTGTTGATCTTGTAATTTAGTTGCAACCCAAAAGAAACCATCAGTCTTGCAACAATCAGAAGATAAGTGATAAATAGGTCCAACTGTACTGGTCCAGAACAAGCATCCATAGTGTTTTTTCTATTAAGCTGGATTCACAATGCGAACTAATGATTAGTGACTAATACTAAATACTAAAATTAAGAAACTGAGCATTCACATAGGCTTGAAATAAAAATTAATTTTCACGAGTCGTAGCTTTCTTAAGATGACAGATTTAAATTGAAATCTACATGTTAGAAGGCTGTAAATGAGCGGTTCATCGAGCGGGATAGCTTCCTCTTGCATTGACTTTCTGTCGTTTCGAATTCACGACTTCTGATTGGTCAGACTAATGATTAAAACTAATGTTTAATACGAAAGTTGAAAGTTGGTTAAGCTGGATTCACAATGCGAACTAATGATTAGTGATTAATGATTAACTAAAGTTGGCAAATACGGATTCAGTGTTGACGTTCACATTGTGATTAATATTAGTGACTGACCTTGAAAGTTAACTAACTTTCAACTTTAGTATCAATCATTAATTTCAATCATTGGTCCGACCAATCAGAAGTTGTGATTTCGAAACGACAGGAAGTCAATGCAAAAGGAAGCTATCCCGCTTGATGAACCACTCGTTTACAGCCTTCTAATATGTAGATTTCAATTTAGATCCGTCTTCTTAAGACAGCTACGACTCATGAAAATTATTTCTTATTTCAAGCCTTTGTGAATGCTCAGTTTCTTAATTTTAGTATTTAGTATTAGTCACTAATCATTAGTTCGCATTGTGAATCCAGTTTTAACTTTCAAGGTCAGTCACTAATATTAAACACAATGTGAACGTCAACACTGATTCCGTATCTGCCAACTTTAGTTAATCATTAATCACTAATCATTAGTTCGCATTGTGAATCCAGCTTTAGGAACCAAAGGGCAGTAAAGTAGGCTGTGGAGCGGAAGGATAGGGTTCTAGTTTAGGTCAATTCTTATGGGTAATAGCACGTACATGATTTTAAAACTGTCATAACTTCTAAACTACTAACACTACGGCTAAACCAGTTAGCCTACAATGTTCAGTAAACTGTTATCTTTACGATGAGATACATACATTATATCAAACGCCTAGTTAATTTAAACGTTTGGATGATAAAAAATATGCTGTAATTGCGATGTTGCCAAGCGAATGAAAGAGAGAGATAGTTGCATCGGAATTTTCACAGTGGCCGTGTTCTCAAGAGACTTACTAGCTGCTTGCTACGTATAGCTTGGCATCATCGCAAAACAGATGTGGCAACATTGGACTTTGACCGTCATGCGGGTGCACTCCTACGCGCACGGCTATCGTTAGTTTTCGACGTTGCAATTACAACATATTTTTTATCATCCAATTGTTTAAATTAACTAGGCGTTTGATACAATGTATGTATCTCATTGTAAAGATAACACTTTACTACAGGGGAATTAGTTTAACGTCACATGTATGTAAGATGATGAAAAGGGTAGTTATAAAGAGAATAATGGAGAAAGTAGATGAACATAGGGGTATTTCGGAAGTGCAGCATGGGTTTAGGAAGGGGTATTCATGTGAGACACAGTTGTTAGGTTTTGCGGAAGAGCTGGCAGGGGTAATAGACAAGGGGGGCTGTATTGATGCAGTGTTTTTAGATTTTGAAAAGGCTTTCGACAAGGTAGATCTATATTCTACATTCTAAAGGTAGACACTATATTATTAGGGAAGTTGAAACTGTCCATTGGGAATGCTGGGTTGGTTAATTGGATTGGAAACTTTCTTGAGGATAGAGTTCAAACAGTTCGAGTGGGTTCGGAGGTTTCAAGTGAGGTTAAGGTTACGTCAGGAGTTCCACAGGGTAGTGTGTTAGGTCCGTTATTATTTGATTTATATATAGATGATCTGACTAGGGTTGTTAATTCGAGAATAAGGTTATTTGCAGATGATTGTGTGGTATATAGGGAAATCAATACTGAGGAGGATGTAGTAGCTATTCAGGCAGATTTGACGGCACTTAATTGTTGGGTTCAGTTGAATAGTGTTCAGTTATTCCTGATTAATACCATAGTTCCATTGCTACTTTATATTGAGCTCATCCTCTATACTCTGTATGGACACCTTTGAAAATGCTCAATGTTTTATTTGTACTATCCAAAATTAACAGTATTTCCCTTTCAATAAAATATTATATCCTTTGTAAGATTTGTATAATATATTTCTACTGATGTTATATTTATAATTCGCTTTCAATCAAGATCTTCACCAGAATACCTCTTGTTATGAAATAAGTTCTTATTAAACAGGTTCAAGTAATTGTTTACCTCTTTTATGTAATTTTATGTGACTCCCATTTTTATTTTCAACTCAAATCTTATGTACACAATTATGTAATATGAACACCAATTATGTTTTCTATATGTACTTAATGTATTTAGTTCTAGTTTTTATATACACTTAGTTCTAAGAAATTATATTAGCACAATGTATGTATCCAGTATCTAAGCGGTTTGGTGGAAGAAAAGCCATTGTGGCTTAACCCCGCCGCACAAATAAAGATCTTATTATTATTATTATTATTATTATTATTATTATTATTATAACAAGATGGGGTTAAATGGAGGGAAGTGTAAGTTAGTCACCTTTGGTAGGAGGAGAGTGAGGGCTGATGTAGTGTATGATGTAGAACGGAAGTCACTTGAGTCAGTGGAAAATTACAAGTACTTAGGGGTGGTATTTGATAGACGTCTAGGGTGGGGGAGTCAGATTGAGAGAATAGTAAAAAAGAGTATAAATGCACTAAACTTTGTAATGAGGCAACTTAGGGGGACAAGTATGGAGATAAAGGAAAAGGCTTATTTCTCGTTAGTGCGTCCCATGGTGGAATATGCTAGTTCAGTTTGGGATCCTTATAGATTAGGTGAGATAAGGGATGTGGAAAGGGTGCAAAGGATTGCAGTTAGAAGGGTTACAGGTAGGGTTAGGAGGTGGAAATAGGGGGAGAATGAAAGGGGGGAGAGGGTGAGAATATTGGAGAGTCCATCTGAGATGATCCGAGACTTGGAATGGCGGGAATTGGAAATACGGAGAAAGGAGGATCGGATCTGTAATTTCTTCAGGGTGATGGAAGGAGAAGGGGGCTGGGGAGAGTTGAATAGGTTGATTGAAAGAAATGAGTCAGGGTATGGGGGTAGGCGAAGTCATGATAGAGCAGTAGTTATAAAGGGGGCTAGATTAGATGTCGGAAGTTCTCTTTCTTGAATAGGACAGGTAGGGATTGGAATGAGCTTAGTAGAAGTATACTTGAGGAGGATGAAATAGGGTTGAAGCTATTCCGTCAGAAGGTTAGGGAGGCGATAGGATAGGATTGATAGGGAACTTGCCACCGCGCATTTATGTGCAGCTGCAAGAGTTGATAATAATAATAATAATAATAATCATACTGAACATTGTAGGCTAACTGGTTCAGCCGTAGTGTTAGTAGTTTAGAAGTTATGACAGTTCTAGAATCATGTGCGTGCTATTACCCATAAGAATGAACCTAAATTAGAACCCTATCCTTCCGCGCCACAGCCCACTTTACTACCCTATTATATCCTACTCGTGAATAAATAAACTGATGATTTCTTATTGAGAAAATGAAGTGCATACATGTCATCGCAATAACACATATGTACTACGATCAAATGTGATTATTTCTAGGAAAGCACCGCTGAGAGTTAACGGTGCCGGGTATTTATCCGGTATATCAATACTGGTTGATCCGAGGCTTGAAGATTACTATGCTGCTCTTTTTTCATTCTACGGACTTCAAGTATTGGTTCACTCACCTCGAGATTACCCGGAAATATCAGCCAATGCTTTCATTCTAGCTCCACGAAAAGTAGCTTTTTTACAGGTAAATCTTCCTACAAAATATCCAATAATATGAGCAAGCTTGTATAGCTATTTCATACTCTTTTGAAATTTGAATCTATGTACAAAACTTGGAGGGAATAAGTGTGATCTGTGAAACTTTTACCGTGAACTTGTACATGAACTTTTATCTGAAAATAGTCAAAATACAGACTCAATCAAAACAAAGTTTTATTTCAAGGGGTTATTCTGAAATTTAAATCCATTTTTCAATTTCTTTGTCAAAGGACTTTGGAAAGATACAGAATGAGTAATTGAGCTATAGGGTACAGTAGATACTACCATTCTTTTTATAATTACCTGAACGCTGAAAAGGTTTTTGCTGCTTTCTCTCTCGAGTCGATAGCATGGAGAAAGAATAACTAAAAAGAATGAACATAAGCAAATACAAATTGGAAATAAAGTAGTGTTCAGCTTGCAGCCTTGTAATGTTCTTGAGGAATTCAAGTCTTCTTTGATTCCCTATTGCTTCATTTCTTGTACCGGTAATCATACAACTACCAACACCACATGAACGTGAAAATAAAAATAGTTAATGTGTAGTGGCATGAGATTTTAGCAATATAATTGAAAGTCATCTGACACCATACATTTTTGTGTTCTCTTCATATTTTGTGATGTTCAAAACCATTCAAGTTATTTTTACCTCTCAAAAACGATATACGTACTGCCTTTTATAACGATAAATCAACATTTATCCGAAATAAGCGCTATTTGTGACAAAATGGCAATTTTTCTAAGAAATGACAGTTTCACTCCTTTCTCAAAAAATCAGATGCAATTAAGTGCCATGAAAACCCAAATCTTTCATTACAATTTGTTTGAATAAAATATTTATCTACAAACATTTGTTTGCCTGTGGCAGTCATTTATGATGCTCATTTCATTTGTGCACTTCAAGTAGTACCGTACTTTAATGTGAGGCATATTGACGTCAATGTGTATGTTTACATACTGTCTTTTCAGAACTTGCTCACTGCTTAAACTAAGAATATTGTTGAAAATAGCTTTCTAATATATTTATGTATATCATTAAAATCCCAAAACCTTTAGGTGAATCCAAATACTTCTTGATGCTAAATTAATGCTCATTTTGAATTTGAATGATATTATAAAATATTACTTTTGGAATATAGCTATAGTGCTATATGGAAAACAAAATAATGAATGCTATAATTTCATTCCTGTAGTCATGTGTATCTACAGGCCTACTGTGAATGTTGTTAGTTGTTCTCTTTTACTAGTGGATGTGTTTTAATGTAGGTCTCTGCCGCCATCACCTACAGCACCGCAAATGTGCGCAGTCTAAGTCACGAGCAAAGGCAATGTGTATTTGCCGATGAGCGCTTTCTAGTGATAAACGGGGATAACTCGCGCTACACGTTTGCCAACTGCTTAATGCAGTGTAAACTTGAGTACATGGATAGGATTTGCAACTGTACACCCTATTTCTATCCAGACGCAGGTCAGTACCGACAATGGTCCCGATGATAAGTTTGATTTCAAATTCAGCCATTAATAAGCAGGTAATTGTTTTTCTGGTGTATTCAATCAAGATTTAATTGGAAGACCAATGGTATTCATCTATAAGACACTCATTACATTGTTCTAAATCATAGAGCTCAATTGAAATTACAAATTGCCTTTTTAATTATTTCAACATCAAAACTTGACACAAAATCATTGTTCTGAAGATTGAAGATTCTGAATCATGCTGAAGAGCGTACACCCAAATAGGGCAACTTGGTTATGTGAAATGGGCTTCAGGGTACTTTTCAATGGGTGTTTGTGAAATGTGGTCAGGGTTGAGGATAGGTTGGACACCTAAACCCATGTTACACAACCTAGTTGACTTCATTTCGGTATAGCCAGGGGCGTTGTATCCATGTTGCTTGCTGTAAATGAACGTTTTAAATACCACCTTGAATTTCTATCAGAAGAAAATGAGAAATCAATGAAGTAATAACTTACATCAGATTCAA
This sequence comes from Brachyptera risi, assembly GCA_964007535.1. Classification (NCBI taxonomy): domain Eukaryota; kingdom Metazoa; phylum Arthropoda; class Insecta; order Plecoptera; family Taeniopterygidae; genus Brachyptera; species Brachyptera risi. The sequence continues at coordinate 17,653,612 of OZ023327.1, read as the reverse complement.
TTTATCCCAATAAGCAAATAATTAGGTCCTCTCTATAGCTACGGACTTGATGAATATGTTATGCGTGCACGGTATAAAGATGCAAATTCTGTGTCATCGTGTTGCAGCGGTGACTAGAGGGGGAGAAAGAGTGAGTGAGAGAGAGAGATATTGATATCTTTCACTTTGAACTCAGTCTCTTCGATAATGTTCACTACTTTCAATTAATAGAAGATGTAGAGTTTATCATTATGAGTAAAAAATAACAAAATATTAGTGCTGGTATAGGCCCAAATTGGTATAATCAGGTCTATCACTTGACTAGTTGAAGGTTGTGGCTAATTGGTATTTCATTTGTGCATTTGCCTCGAGGACTGTGGGAAACCATGAAAAACCATGTCGGGATGGATAAAAAAAGGTGTCTGTTAGTCTTGTATTGAACATTTTTTTTCCCTTTCAACTTGATCTTCTCCTAATTTTTTCTTGAAATGTATTAATTTCTTGAAATTTTTACTGGTTCTGAATTAGCTAGGCATTTCCTTGATTCAAAACTTAATTCTCTTCTTTTCTTGAAACCTTGATAGTTGTGATCAAGGTCTACTTCAACTCCGCCTAGTGGACAGACGATTGACGGTTTACCGTCTGTCACCTAGGCGGAAATGAAGCAGACCTTGGTGGTGATCACACGCATGCAAGCGCCACCAAGTGGCAGTGAAATGTCTTGTTTCTCCACAGCCCTCTTGACGTTAATGACATCCTAATGGCTGTACATAACATTTTTCTTCCAAGGTTATTGAAAATATTGAAAATCCTAAAAATAAGAAATAAGTTTAAATACAGAAATCTATTCCAAAATACAATATATTGATTTGAAAGAAAAATATCGAAACCAAATTTCAAAGTCATAAAAACTCTGTGTGAACACTAAATATCAAATTAGCTGGATGCCAGCCTTCCTTCTGACTAGCCCAGAAGACAAAATCTTGTATCGTAAAAATTGAATGAAACTACAATAAACAAATAATTAAACTATATAGGTACTGATGATGATGATTATATTGTTTGCTTAATGACCCCACCAACAGCTAGGATATAGGGGGGTATACAAATGAGAAGGTGATTTTGAAACTATGAAGTGATGATAAAAAGTGTTTGGACGCTTTTACAAAAACCCATGCCTTGTGCGGGATTCGAACCCACGCCCAGCGGCGACTTCAGTTTCTGGAGCAGTGCCTCAGCTGACTGAGCTACCATGGGCGGCAAAAATAATCCAAATAACCACAAATTAAATTATAATGAAAATGGTCTTCTAAATCTTGTAGCTCTAAATTTTAAGTGTTCAGAGATTAAGAAAAATATATTTTCTGAAAATGTTGGGCTATAACATTTGCAATTCTGTAATTTCCATAGGACGTATCTAATCTCCTGCATGTTTCAGAGCGCGTACGCCAATGTGGTTTGTCAGATGTGTCTTGCCTGGCCAAACATAGACGTAAGTTCAATCAACTCGACAGGTACAATAATCATAAGTATAGCTAATAAGAGATCACAAGAGATGATTAAATCAAGAGAGTGTACTAGTAGTAATAGTACTCTCTTTGAAAGATACTCATTACACAGCCACCATTAATGCCGTACATTCGCTTCTCTGCTAATAACTAGAAATGCTAATAAGTAGCACTTTCAGTGTTGGCTAAAATTCTCTTAATAAACGAGTAGTAGGCTAATTACAGTATTGGGAATGACACTAAAACCATGTAAAAATCACTAAATTATTGCGATTTCAACAATACCCTGCTCACCATACTGGGTTGTGAATCCTTTCAAGCTTCCCCTCCTCCCCTCCTTCCCAAATGACCTAATTCCACATTTTTTCTACTTTTCTTCTCGTAGCATATTACCCGTAACTATTATCACCACTACAGCAAGGTTTTAAAAGATTGCCTCGATCGTCAAAAATCGCGTTCGACACCGATTGGTTGTGACATAGCTGTAACAGACAACTGGTGATCTATGATTTGGTGATGGATATAGTTCTCATTGATTCAAGGGTTGGAGGAGTGGGGATGAGTAGAACATTGGCAGCTACTTGTCAAGGAATAAGAGGGGTAATCTTATTGAGTTGTAGAGGGTGAAGTACCCAACAAAACGAACAAGATCACTACAAAATTTCTCACCCATTAATATTATTATTGGTACTATACCATAGGCAGCTAGTATGTATATATAATTACGTTTATCACAGAGGTGTGAAACAGTCGAGTCTGTAGTGGATCAAACATTTGACGTTGTACTTGCTGATTTGTTTTTGTCCAAACAGTTGTGGAATTGAAAAAACTGGCCATATTTTACTATTCACAGCTCCTTATTATTGGCCTAGAGTTGCGGGAATCCCCCTCCAAACCGTTTTGGCCTGTGTATTGTTTGTATTTATGTCTAGTTGATACCATAATCAACTGAAAATAGAAATAATAGCACAATCCATAGGTAGGCGCTATACCAATACACACTGTATAAGAATTCTCAATATGACAATATACAATATTATTGTATTATTATAGATTCGAAAGTGCCAACTCTATTGTTAAACCATGTTAGAACTCGATAATTTTTACTGAAAACAAACATCAATATCATGATGATTGAATGGTGTCAGGCTGAATCGATTCAGCTAGACCATTTGCCAGCTGTGGTAAATGTAGTCGATAACCATATTGTCTGGCATTTCAGGATTGTTCAACAACTTGCAAGCCACCCGTCCGGTGCCAGGCTTATCCAGCAATGAAGAAGCAATGGCTTGCAGTTGTCAACCCACTTGCAACGATATCACCTACTCAGCTGAAATATCACAAGGGGACTTCTTCAAGAGTGAATACGACCGCACACACTTCTTGTAAGATTTCAACATGATTAGACATACTTTTCTAGATATTTTCTTATATTACTTGATAATTAGTTTATATTAAACAAAAACTTTGTGAGTGAATGGTATACAAGTCCTAGACAAGTCATATTGAAATGTTATAGTTGGTTTGTACACACAAGAAATACATATTTTTAATTCTATACGACTTTACCATATACAGTAATTTAATGAAAATACTGATTATCCAATCGAGTTGCTATTAGATAACTGTCATAAATAGCTTAGAACTACGTAGTGGAGAGCGCATAGATGAAGCCACATGCTTGGTGGTGAGGGGTGCTATTTGAGCCATGTGCTTCAGTGATACCAGCCTAACTGGTAATATTTCGTTACACGTTATCTTTATGGTGGAACTAAAAACTAAACTGAACTGATGTACCATCAACTTCCGGCTCTCAAAGTCTATGCTTTAACATACATATACATACAGCAAAACCTCAATGCCTTGTTCTCCGGTCCATTGCTTTAATGCTTAGATTCTTTACTTTGTCCTACCCTACTCCCGTAACCAATGATGTATTTCCTGGATGGAAAGTTTTGTCCTGGTCCCATGAATCCATTTTGATTGAGGTTTCCCTGTGTATGTATATATATTTTACCTACATTTCAAGACTTAGTAATTGACAACTTTGTTTATAGTATAGTAATAACTTATTACTTATTAGGAGGCCGCAGGCGCGCTACACGCGCTCGTTGTTCGCTCGCTTCAGACTCGAGTTTAACATGCATCGTGTGCTAGGCGCAGCCCATAGACTAGCCCGCCGAACTCATATTCTCGTAAACGCCGTTAATTCCCTCACTCACACTTTTGATATATTTCACAGTCCATATTTTTTTTCGGTATTCAAAAATATATACATAGGTTTCCGTAAACTAGAAATTTTTTCATTTTTCATTTGAAGAATTTGAAAAATTACAAATTTGTTGTTCAAAATTCTGTAAATGCGATAACCTCACTCTTTTAATTATCAACAGAATGCAAAAACAATCATATTGATATCTAAAAAATTACGGCCGTGAGAGTTTGCGGCGTGAAATACGAGCGCCTGCGACCTCTTAAGTAATTCTTATTGAAATGAATTAAACAACTTCTAGTACGAACTATTCACGAAGTTCAAGTCTATATGGTTAATGTGTTAATGTTTGCAGCAAAGAAGTGGAACTCGCAAACCACTCCATTCTCCACGTCTACTTCAAGGATATATCGGTATTAAGATTTCGTCGAGACGTCATCTACACTTGGAATGATCTCCTGGGTAAATCTCAAAGTTTTCACAAAAAATGTTATTCAAATGCCATAAGCATGTCGTTGATTGATAAGCATGGAATGGAAATTTAAAATATAATTTATGTTTGTTAAAAAAAGCTAGGCAAAGAGAACTGAGAATGTGTCAAAATTTGTGTGGAGTTGGTAAAGAATAAGGGAAGATTCCCAAATAGATTCATCTCTTGGAACTCACTGGGGTAACATATTTTTGATGGAACTTCAGAATCCCCTAGCAGTGATTTTGGAATGACTTAGATGACAACATGCCTTTAAACTCTAACTCTTATTGGGGTTGATGATTATTAATTGCTCACTAAAATGTACCAGTCTGTAGTTCTATGGCCATAAATTCGTCAAAATATGAACTTATTAGTGTAGGGCTTGAACCAGAAGTGGAAGTCTGTGTCTGTTTCTTTGATAACTATTAAATCTTATGCAATATCACAAGGTGGACTGGTTTGGTCAGGTAGAAAAGAGACATTTACTTTTGCTTCAAGCTGCACTTTCAAATAACATATTTACTTCTCTAAATTTTACAAATCTGATTCAATTTGACCACTGAATTGAGACAAACATATGGCACAACAAAAAAGTCAATATCAAGAAATGTAGGTCTACAGAGTGAAATTAAGACGACAGTTGAAAAAATATGATGAACATTTTTTTCTACCACTAACTTTTCAAGTTTCATCTCCATCGAGGTTATTTGTTAAAATGCAACTTACTAGTGGTAGCAAAGCGCTAGGATGAACATTGAGACAATGTCTACCCAATGAAAAAAAAGAAAGTAAAAAATTGTACATCTTTATTTTTATCTCTAAATTGATTTCAAGTTTCTCCAGGAAATGATATTTTGCCTTAAACACCCTCACACGCTTCGTGTGTGCATGGTTGTCTGTGCACGTGCCTGTCTCCAATGCTTTCTATATACAGTGTCTCTTTCCTTTCGTCTATCTTACAAGTTTATTGAGTCGTGCGCATGCTTGGGTTTGCAGCCACATAATTATGCAACTTATACAAAACAATGAGACAAATCTCCCAGCAATAGCAGGCACGGGCTGGATCTGATTCTACAGGTGTTTTTAACGTTCGCTTACTTCTGCTGTGAGAGGCAGCAGGCTTTCTTTTATCACCTCAATATTATTACGTCAATGATTATAATCATTGAAATTATTTCCAAATTCAGTGAAACCTCTATGCATCCTTACCAGAGCCAACGTTTTTCTGCTTGTATCATCAATTTTTTCTCACCCCACTCCCATATATTCAATGTTTAATTTTCCTGGATGGACGTTGTCCTGCATGGATGGTTTCTATTTTTCTGGTTCCTTGAAAAACGATGGATAGTGGTTTCACTGCATGTAGAATAGTATATATACTATTCTGTACTTGATCATGATATCATAAAAACTATGAAAAAACACGTTGAAATTGCCCCCCCCCCCTGTGTCCCCCATATTTGCGCCTCACTCTTTCGTGTCTCCACTATCAGATTGTCAGGCTTCACTACTGCTTACTAGTAACGTTACCATTGCCGTCTTGTTTGTTTTCAGCCTCATTCGGTGGTATTGTCGGCTTATGCCTGGGCAGCAGTTTGCTCAGTTTAGTTGAGCTGATAGACTTTGCGTTCATCAGGCCCATTTTCAGTTGGCAGAAGGGCATCAAGAGAAACACAATAACGCACATCAAAGTCCAACCTGCTTTGGTTCATCATCGGGCACCTGTCCCAACTTCATTCGACTGGGTACTCTAACACATCATACTGGCAATGCATAGGCCTACCATTCATCTCAGCAGTTCTATAAATTAGCTTTTCAATTGCATGATTATTAGTGTCAATGAGCACTTAACAATTGCTCTATGCATTGAATACTGGTTTGGTGACTTCGGTCTTCTTAGCATGCACGATCAAATAAATCATACCAAAATTATTTAATATACTGTCATAATTTAAAATACAAATTATCCTCATATATTTACATGTGTACGGACTACAGAGTCCAGATGCAACGCATATGTTTGGCATTCAGTTCGATATAGACTCACTACAGGCACCGGACATACCTTCGCAAATTTGTAAAGGATAATATTTTTGATGAATATTAAAATCAAGAAAATATTAATTGAAAACATGCCAAAATAAACACAAGGTGAACAAAGAAATTGTTTCTTTTATTGCATATAACATAGATATCATTTTTTACACATTCTTGGTAGAGTACCAGAAAACAATAATACTGAATTATGCTGCCATGGTCGATACCCAATATATATACTTCTATACTTGAGCAGGACATAAAAAGTTCACAACTAATGTGATAATAGGTGTTACTAGTGATGAAAAATGTCCAATACACAAGCATAGACGCTTGTGACCTTGTGACTTAATGACTTAATGAAACCATTGAAGTAATCGATATCCGTATAAAAGTATAATGTATCAACCAAGACAATAATAGGATTGATGGTATTTTTTCATCAAGATGTTATTCAATACCAATGGTCAAGTTTACTGCAATGATTCAACTGCAAGTGCATTTATGAGTCAATGAACAGACACAAATGTGTACCTTTAACTTGGAGTTACCGTAGGCCTACATGGATGTATAATAAAGTAGTTCAGGTATAAATTAAGAAACACATGCCATATATTCCTGAATAACATTATTAGAAATTAAGAACACTATTTATTAATATGTACTTGATATTAAAACTTATTTAGTATTTGGTGAATGATTATGATTCTAGAATCTATTCAGCTTTCATCCACTTTACCAATATGACAACTAAGTATGTATGAATTGGTGAAAGGGAAAGAAAGAACAGCAGCTTACCGAGATTTATGAGTAGAGAAAGGCCTACTCATTGTGGAGAGCCCGTTGATGGAACACATAAAGATGAAAGTTACACGAGGTTTCGACGTTTCGGCTATTGCCTTGGTCACAGTAGAGTAGAGAGTGATGAACTGATGAAGGCTGCTTGTTCAGGTGGGTGGGTGTAAATGGTGGGAGGGGGGAAAGAGGGAAAAACTGTAAATATAAAATGAAGTTTCCTCTTTCCCCCCTCCCCCCATTTACACCCACCCACCTCAACAAGCAGCATTCATCAGTTCATCACTCTCTACTCTACTGTGACCAAGGCAATAGCCGAAACGTCGAAACCTCGTGTAACTTTCATCTCTATGTGTTCCATCAACGGGCTCTCCACTATGAGTAGGCCTTTATCTTCTCATAAATCTCGGTAAGCTGCTGTTCTTTCTTTCCCTTTCACCCAATTCATATATTCAGCCTCAGGCTTTTTTCCTATACACAACTACCAGTAAGTATGTGTTCACTTTGGGGTCAAGGTACGTTTACTCTCGAGCTTTGTGCTACGAGCAACATGCTTTGAGCAATTGACAACATGCACTCAGCTCACGAATATGTTTACTGTTGAGTGCTGTGACGACGTCATAGTTGGACTTCGAATTGTGGTTATGTTGACGCAAAAAATTCTTCAAACGTCCACCAAAAGTATCCACTCGAACCATATGAGCTTCCTATAATACTGTTGAACCATTAATTATCCAAATAAGAGTGCCGAAAACTGAATAATATCTCGTGCAGACCAGTTTATGAATCGCAGTCGACAAGTTGGTTCTGACATTTCAGACTAGTAAACAAAACTTCCCGTTGCATTGTGGGTCTCAGCGCATGTTGCCGCTAGAAAAGATGGACAAGGTTCATCTCTTGGCGCGCGTTGCAAGTGTTCATGCAACCGGGAGAAACTCGCTCTCTGATTGGTCAGCGCACGTTGCCGGTTGCTCAAAGCATATTGCTCGTAGCATAAGGCACGAGAGTGAACGTACCCTCACTCTCAACTTTCAGAAACAGCACATCCAAAATGGAGCAGAAAACCAACACAAATGAAAGTATTTAGGTAATGACAAAGAGAATATTACCTGTAAATTATATTGTATCACATATTGGATAACTCTTAATTAACAGTCAACATTAGGTTGACACTAAAAACTAATGAAACATTAAAATATAACATAATATGCAATTTTAATGGATTTATTAATTATAAAATCAATAATTAATTTTAAAATCACCTCAAGAAGGTAATCAGATGATAGTAGAACCACCTGCACTATTTTATCATCAACTGGTATGGATCAACCAATGTTACAATAGGACTAGATTGGGTACTTGTTAAAACTCCTTCATCAACCACTTTCAAAAATATTAGTGTAGGCCCCTACTTGTTTCAATTACAAGTAGAGAATAGATAATTATCACAAATTTTACAATTATTGTTAGATCTATATAATTTAAAACCAATTCCAATTTGTATAGGAAGATAACCTGAGGCTAGATATGTATTATTTCGGTTGAAAGGGAAAGAAAGAACGGCAGCTTACTGATGGTAATTAGTGGAGAAACATAACTTGGAAGGCCCATTGTCAGAACACACACACACATATGTATATATACAAAAACATGAGACAGTCAACATTTCAGCTACTGCCTTGATTAGCGTAGAAACAAGAGTGACCGTCTCTAGTGTCCAGGGCAGTACCCGAAAAGTGAACGGTATCTTGAGTGTCAAAAAGCCCTCCATGACGAGTTTCTCGACTCACCACCTTCGATAAGGTGCCAATCTCTCTCATCTTTCATCCCAAATCAAATATTGAAAATTATTTGCAATTTCAAAAGCTTACAGACCTACTTCAAGATAGTTGAAACTTGACCAAACGGGGTTGCAATTGACAACGGCACTGTAAATAATAGTTGTCAAGACTGTTACCTGAATATGGAGGATATTCAATTGTAGGTGATTTATACAAACGAGCCGATTTTCTTTTGTCGATAGTGAAAACTAAGGTTACCAGTTGATATTCGATATAGTTCAATGATCAATTTTCTGGAGCAATGGTGTTGTTGGAATCGATATACATATCAATATAATTAACATGCAATTTGCACAATGATGTAATGGGAGAGTATGGCGGCTTCACTTTTTTGTATGTGATTGGTCCACTCTCATGTTGGTTAAAATTTTAAATTGCTTACAAGTCACTTTCTCTTGACTTTTCTACATTGGTTCTAACCAGGAAACATCGATACATTTGATAATCAATCATTTTAGGTTGGTTCTCAAACTTCATTTGAAATAGTCACTATTTTTCGATTCAAGGATTGAAACAAAGTAAATGATAATAGAAAATGAAAATCATAAATCAACAGCGCAACTTCAGTGAAACTGTAGTGTAGTACTAGTAGGGATACAATTGGTTTGATGCATTTGTATACTATTCTGCACAATTCATTTGATTGAATCATAGAAGATTTCTACATTGTTATCAACCGAAATAAAATCCATCTCGGAGGAATATAAAAGAGCGCCTAGTGAAATAATTTTTAGAAGAAAATATAATTTGTAGCATTAGACTAAATTCACCCAAGTTGTTCAATAGAGCAACCTTAAAAATGTATCATTTTGTGAGTATGACTATACAACAATTTTCAACAATGAAAAATACATAGAACATTTATTTTGAAAGGAGACAATTGAACAAAACAGAGAAGGCAATAGATACAAAAAATGTTGAAAAATTATCTATTCTCTCGAGCACTTAATTTCAAGTATCTACAAGTACCTTAACAAGTCCCTACAGTTGGGGCAATAGAGATTCATACAACTTGTGATAACTGATCAACACCAATGAACTGTGTAAGTATCATACTGCACTAAACCCAATACCATTTTAGTGAATATTCTTCTTATTTTCACAAGAAAAAGTGATTCACACAGTGACCGATTATTCAAGATTCCGGCCACAAACACGAGAGAATTGTGAATGATGCATATATGCCCAATAAATAAAAAGTAGCATGAAGTGTTTCCAGCATAAAATAGTGGAATACACACCTTTTGGTAAAAATTGTCGAAAAACAATTAAATACCTTAGCACTTTGTAGTTGAGCTAAGGCAGCAGTCAACGACCTTTTTTCTTTTGTAATGGTGGTGGCTGTGGACTCCTGAGGCGTCCGGACTGAGAAGGAGGCGTTGGAATAATCCTGTAGCAGGTGAGTACCGGCTCGACAATATTACCCTCGACCTGATTGTTGATGCCGGCCGCCGCGGCTCTTAGTGGCCGGCTTGTTATGTTACGCGTTCCCTGATATTGATGCACCGGCATCATTGCTTGCACCCCAGCGTTTTCATTGCTCGCCACGACTGGGGTAGGACTTGCAATCGCGTCCGTCCTATACGGCCATGTCAAGGTCAACCCAGGCACCGAACGGCTATGTAAATGAGCTAATCGGAGAGAAAACACATTCAAATCAGACACTCCATTTTCAAAAACATTCAGAACGCTCTCACATCTCGCATTACAGTATTCGGATATTCAATTCAATTTTTTGTTCAATTCAATTGACAAGTCGAAATAGGTGTGGCTTCACCAGTAGGCCAGTTGAATCTATATAATTTGAGGTCATTTGAAGATACTCCAATTGAATATTTGAATTTCACTACAGTTCTAACTGCCCTGTTGATTGGGTGGTATGATTTGTGACGTCAAGGGGGCGGAGACTGCGAGTCGTCAATTATTTAATATTAGTTTTGTTGTTTTACTAATTTTATATTGGGATTCACTGATGCACTAAATGATTGCTAAGATCTATTGACGTTGGCAGAGTGATCAACGAGACAGTTAGATGAAGGTTTCTCAAGTAATGATAAGGAGGGGATCCTAGCTTTTAGTGTAAGAACCATTTCAACATTTACCCAGGCTACAGAGGCAAACCACGGAAAGCCTCTGCAGGGGGATCGAGCCCCGAACAAGTGGACAAAGTGGGCCTGAGAAAACCCCACCTCGCAGTCACATGGAGCAAGCGCATTAGCACTGAGCTACCGGTGCCGGTGTTCGGTTCGTGTTTTTTGACTGTTTTTAGAGTCGCTTAGAATTGTAATTATGTTGGGTTGCCATTTGATATCCGATATTAAGATCAATTTTCTATATCAGGGTTTTGATCAATATCGAAATCAATTCATTTGATTTTCCATTATTCCGATATCGAAAGTGAATGTGATATCGAATGAATAAACAGCGGGCTATCAGTAGCGAGTCAGAATTGTTATACTCTGGCACATGGGGATTGCTCTGATACACCGAAAAAATCGTACATCGAAAAATTCGTACACCGAAAAAATCGTACACCGAAAAACTCGTACACCGAAAAATTCGTACACCGAAAATTTTGTACACCGAAAAAATCGTACACCGAAAAATTCGCACACCGAAAATCTCGTTCACCGAAAATGTTATTTTACAGAGTGACTGTACTTGGAGGCACGATCCGAGTAGAAGGACGATTCAGGGTGTAGCTACTGTATTGTTTTAAAATAGTGGGGGACTATTCCCCTTACGCCAGAGTAATATACTATCAAGTATGAAAACATCGTTTTTTTCGGTGTACGATTTTTTCGGTGTACGATTCTTTCGGTGTACGATTTTTTCGGTGTACGCGTTTTTCGGTGTACGAATTTTTCGGTGTACGAGTTTCTCGGTGTACGAGTTTTTCGGTGTACGAATTTTTCGGTGTACGAGTTTTTCGGTGTACGTGTTTTTCGGTGTACTGTCATGGTCTTGTTTCGAACGAATAGCCTCTGATACACCGATAAAATCGTACACCGAAAAAATCTTACACCAAAAAACTCGTACACCGAAAAACTCGTACACCGAAAAAATCGTACACCGGAAAAATCGTACACTGAAAAACTCGTACACCGAAAAATTCGTACACCGAAAAAACCTTACACCGAAAAGAACGATCTTTTCATACTTGATAGTATATTATTCTGGCGTAAGGGAAATAGTCCCCCACTATTTTAAAACAATACAGTAGCTCCACCCTGAATCGTCCTTCTACTCGGATCGTGCCTCCGAGTATAGTCACTCTGTGAAATAACATTTTCGGTGAACGAGATTTTCGGTGTACGATTTTTTCGGTGTACGATTTTTTCGGTGTACGAGTTTTTCGGTGTACGATTTTTTCGGTGTATCAGAGGCTATTCTGGCACGTGTGTTCACACTCAAAATCCCAACTCTTCTGTCCTGCCGTTGAAAGAATCTTTGGTAAGCCAAAGAAACCAGCCTGCCAACAATATAGATAGATATAAGAAATGGTCGTTTCACTTACGGAATAAGTGGCTCATGCGTGAAGGTGGCTTCATCAAATCAGGGGATGGATCGCCAGGGAGAGGGGGCGGCGAAGTAAGGTCCTCATTCGAAGTAGACCCGTTGTTCATCACAAGCTGGCGAATCAAGTCAACCTGATGACAAGAACAGTAACAGTATTCTGATGTGCAATTCTTCATGGTGTAAAAACATCCGAGCTCCAAAATACAAGCTGTAAGAGCCCGAAGTAATTTTTTTCAAGTATCAGCCAAGTGGATATTATTGCCTGGTTTTGTTACCTGTGTAATAGCCACTTTTCATGTTTTTTTCATGTGTTACATCATGTGTTTTATTATAATTAGCTTCTTTGCTCATATTGTATCCACTTGTGATACTGGTGGGCCTACTGACTTTCATTTTACACAAACTTGTTTCTACTCTGTCAACGAATTTTCAATTGACCAGGACTAAGTATGGTACTTGAAATAAATAATATGTTCAAAAAAATTATGTTCCACAATACCGGTATGTAATTGGTAAAGGCCATTTCATATCGTGTGTATTGTAGGGTTGTGCGAACAGTTCGGAAACGAACTCGAACTCGAACCCAAACTTTTGTTGCTAGTTCGAAATCGAACTCTGTATGTTCAAAAACGAAATTTTTTCGAACTTTCCAGCACTTTCTAATATCACGCGCGTTTACAGGGTTGTGGCACGACTGTAGTTGAATCCCAGAGACTGAGCGCCATCTGGAACTCTTTGGCTCTGCTTAAGATAAAATACCGTCAAAATATGTGGAAATCTTTTTTCTTCAGGGCCTACAATGAATTTGTCAGTGTTGGGGTTTAAATAGTAGACATGATTGAAAAAATAACTGCTGTAGGCCTAGATGTGTTCAGAGGTGCTAAGCAATGAAGAAATTAGTGGTAAGGAGTTGTAAGTTTAGTTTTCTAGCCAATTTGATGGTTATCAGGCCAACATTCTGTCATTCTGCATCATTCTGAATCAAATTTCAGTGTTTCTATCTTTGATACTGTGAAGTGTGAACATGTTATTATCAGTATTTTCTATTCAGTATAAACTTTTCAAATCGAAATAAATAGATATACACTGTATTCCAAACACTATTTGGTAAATATGCCGTTTGTGTAACCAGGAATTTTTGAGATTATTATTATTTCAAACTCTTGCAATTGCACATAAATGCATGGTGGCAAGTTCCCTAACTACATCTATCTCACCACCTCCCTAACCCTTTGATGGAATAACTTTAACCCTATTTCATCCCCTCCAAAAACACTTCTACCAAGCCCATTCCAGTCCCTACCTGTCCTATTCAAGAAAGAGAATTTACTGACATCCAATCTAGCCCCCTTTATGACTATCGCTTCATCATGACCCCGCCTACCTCCATACCCTGACTCATTCCTTTCAATCAACTTATGCAGCTCCCCCCATCTCCCCTCTCCCTCCATTACCCTGAAGAAATTACATAAATGATCCTCCTTTCTCTGTGTTTCTAATTTCTGTCATCCCAGATCTTGCATCATCTCAGTTGGACTCTCAGTGGATCTCAGGAGGTTATGTCAGATGGTGATCATCATGGTTAGGCATTGAGTTTGTAGTATATTTCAAACTCGATGGCTAAGATCTCAACCTTTAACCACTGTATTATTATGTATTCAACACAATTCATATCCTAACTAACCCTAACCATCACTAAAAAAAGAAAAAACTCTACAACTTGAAAACCCATCAAAATAAAAGGGGAGTTGCATACACGACATATGTTCCCATTATTTTTAGTACCCGAATCGGTGATTCAATTTTGTTCATCTGTAATTTTCCCATCTCTTGTCTTCTCAATGAAGGAATAAAAGTCATTTTTATGCACATATTATCCAATTATAAAGTTTGAGAAAAGATCGAACTTCGCAAACTTTGAGTCCAAGTTCGTGTTAAAAAAAACGTATTCGCACAACCCTAGTATTTTGTTGTTATCATAAATGTTCGTTGTTTTGAATTGTAATGTGTTATGACACTGTAATTTCCTATATCTAAAAGAAGGACTTGATTCAAAGATTATTATTTTGTGATAGACGACATGAGATGAATGGTGGATGATGAAGCAGAGTAAGAGAAACAAGTGATATGAGAATGATGAGATGGGTACTCCAACCTGCATACACCTCATTATTCTCATTTATAATACTTGTTTCTCTTACTCTTCATCATCATCTATCATTCATCTCATATCGTTCATCACAAAATAATATTCTTTTAATCATTTCCTATATCGTGAGATTAATCAAGAATTGATAAATAAATTTACTATCACAATCATTATTATCACTATTATGATAAACTGTTACCTATATACATGATTGTGATTTAATTTATTTGTTCACATTAACATAATGACATATCTATTGATCTAGTGATAACAGCTGGACCAGCAAACTTGATGATCACGTACGCTTACTAGTTTCTAAAGACAGAAGAGGGCTCGACTCTTCAAGAAAAAAATCCTCTACGAATCAATTTAGTTTTCAGGTTCCAATTGGGCAACTTCCATATTATTTTGTGTGGCTTTAAAAAAAAAAACATCATTTCTGGATGACCTTCTCCATAATGTAGGGCCTACACGAAAAATAATTTTATTCATTACATTCAGGGCCTATATCTATTATCTGCTTACTTTTTGCAAACGGTAAGCTTCTAAGACAATTAAATGCTATTTTCACCGAAACAATTTCAAGGGTTGATTTGATTACTTTTAGGCTGGATTAAATAAGGTTACATTGATTAGGTTGATTGAGGTTTTTATGTTACTTGCCATGGTAACCGCTCAATGCAGACTAGTATCACCACTTCGGTGAAAATAAATGCAACCTTACTTATTTTTGTCAGTATTCAAGTTTTTGTATAATTCAAGTTCAGGTTTCAGAAAAGTGTGTTCAAATATAAAATTTACTGTTGAAACCAATGGGTCAAGTCCGAAAAATGTTCAACAAATGTGGAATTTCTGTTGATAATAACTTGGTTGTTGATCTAGAGTTTGCAACTCTCAATTTTCTAGTAGTTTGCTACAAAATGCTACATTTCACATAAAAATGAACTACCAACCCTGAGTGTGAATGTTATATTCTTACAACTCTATTGAAAGTATGTCAATTAATAAATTCTGGTACAGTATGCAAACGCTAGTCTACCTTGATCTTTTTCTTCTTCTTGCGTGGTTTCTTCTCTTTGGGTAGAGTGAAGTTGGACGGCAAGAGTGGGCCCTCACCCGCAGACGGAGATGTTCCGTTTTCGGGTCGAACACCGTCGGCAAACATGACTGACTTACGCTGCTTCTTCGTTGTGGGGCCTTTCTCTCTGAAACCAAACATCACCTAGATATGATGATAATGATAATTTATCCACAGTACACATGTATGTGAAGGTACATTTACACTTCTGCTTTGTGCTAGGTGCAACATGCTTTGAGCAACCGGTAACATGTGCTCAGTGCACAAATACGTTCACTGTTGAGCGCTGTGACGTCATAGTTAGACTTCAAATTGTGGTTATGTTACCACAAAAAATTCTTCAAACTTCCACCAAATGTATCCAATCACACTATAAGAGCTTCTTAATACTGTTGGACCAATAATTACCTAAACAACAGTGCCAAAAACTGATATAACATCTCGTGCAGATCGGTTCATGAATAGCAGTCGACAAATTGGGTTTGACAGTTCAGACAAATAAGCAAAACTTCCCGTTGTATTGTGGGTCTCAGCGCATGTTGCTTCTAGAAAAGATGAGCATGCCCATCTCTCGGCGCGCCCAGCAAATGTTAATGCAACCCGGTGAAACTCGCTCTCTGATTGGTCGATGAACGTTGCCCGAAGCATGTTGCACGTAGCACAAAGCACGATGGTAAACGCACCTTAATGTTTCGTCATTTATAGAAAGAAACTGAAAGCATCATATTTATTTATTTATGTTGGGTTCTAGCGACGCACTGTAGTGATGCCTACGACCTATTGGCGACGGTAAATGATATATGAAATGATGAGATGATAAGATCAGAGGTTATTTTATTAGGTGTTTTTGGATAGTGGGAGAAAGTCAGTCATGGCCTATTGTTAATGAACCATTCCAGTATTGACCTGAGGGTCATTCCATAACAAATCAACCAATGAATGTCTGGTGACTATCTATGATTTGGATGAAATTTGGCACACTTGCTGACATCATAGTTTGGAATAATTACATGTTTTGCCAATAATTGGTTTCCAAGAAATGGGGTTGTCAAAATTTGAATTCCTTATGCCCCGGTCTCGCATCGCCAAAGGTTGATCCGTCTAACTTCCTCCTAACTAAGATATGGAGTTGGGAGAGGTGTCATTGGAAAGGTAACAAAAATCTACATGTAACCAGCTACATTTGAAACATATATGGTAGCATTGTTACACAACACCATCAATAGCAAGTACATCTCAATGCGGTCAAAGGTCAATTACTCATTTTCAGAATATTTTCAAATTTGGTGTAATTTGTCAATATAGAAGTGAGTAAATGTGCAAAGAGTTTTGTGTTGGCAGGATGATCAGTTTTCAAGATATACATTTTTCGGTTCATACACCAATGATTTCAGGTTCCACAAAGACCGGAGCTAGTGTCATTAGTACATAGCGATAATGGCCATAACTTGGAAACTATTTGCGATATCAGGATGAACTGACCATATAATTACTGTGTAAATGCACTTCTTTATCATACAAAATTTGCATTTTGATGAAATCTGAAATTTTTTGGCAGAGGGAAGAAGAGAGTTGATGTACAGTACAAAGCCACAGGGTAGTATCTGAACATTGTCGACCAATATAAGTATTTGGGAGTCGTATTCAGTGAAAATTTGAAATGGAAGAACCAAATAGAGAGAGTCTTTGCGAGAGGGATGGTCACTGAACTTTGTCATGAGACAATTGAAAGGAATGTCTACGGAGATAAAATCCAAAGCCTACATGACTTTGGTGCGACCAATTATGGAATATGGATTGAATGTGTGGGATCCATATAGTGTAGGTGAAGTGAAAGAAGTAAAGTTCAAAGGCTGGCTGCCAGAAGAGTGACAGGAAGGATGAGAAGATTCAAAATGGTGACAGAAGATGAAGAGAAGATTGGAAGAGTGTTGGAGAGACCATCGGTTATGGTCAGTGAACTTGGATGGGAGACGTTGGAAGATAGAAGAAAAAATCATCGTTTATCAACATTTTGTAGGGCATTGAGAGGATGAGGAGGATGGAAAGAGATAAGAGAGAAGATCAAATTGGATGAGAGGGGGTATGATCTCAGAGGTGGGCATGAGTGGAATGTTTGAGTGAAAATGGCGAAGAAGGATGTTGGAAAGTTCTCATTTTTGAAGAGGACAGGAGTGGAGTGGAATGAGATGGAAAAAGAAACATTAGTAAAAGAACTTGAAGAATTGGAGAGAAAATATATTTAACCTACCACCTGTACAGAGTACAATTTGTAGAGATTCATGGTGAATAAATAAATCTCGGTAAGCTAATGTTCCTTTGTTCCACAAAATTCATAAATATTTACATAGTCCAGTCATGAGTTTATTGATGACTTTCTGTGTGATTTTCATTTTTTTCACCCTATTTGACTGTTTGTAATAATACAAATGTATATTCCCTGATGACATAATAATACAATAATATTGTTCCAATTTGAAGTAAGCCATTGAGAGCTTTTCAGAGCTCTGGCCACACTAATATTTTTGGTTTTGACTGACAGAGACCACAAAGCCTACTGCACAGTGAGAGGGTATTTAAGCAGAGTAGGAGAGAGAGAGAATACAATATGTGAGCCGGCTAGACTATACAAACAAGAAGGTAAAAAAAGTTTCACCATTGCTTGAATTCCAGTTGAATTTTAATTAATGGGGTCGAAATTGATGATAATATCAATAATATGATGAAGTAAACAGCGCACTACTACTTTTTATGAGTTTCTTGCAGTCCTGACTAAATGCTATATGAATATGGTAATACAACCTTGCGATGTATCATACTGTCAGGTGACTAATTGTTACCAACATTTAAATACTTTTTTGAGATATGGAAAGTTTGATGATGAACAACATGGAATTATGATTTATATTCCGGCATTAGGATAAGGTGGACCTCAGCCCAAGAAAACTTTCAAGGATATGATTGTTTACATTCCAATATCCATGCTTAAAAGACTCGCCCCCCCCCCCACCTTCCCCCCCCCAACCCCTTGGAAATACCTGTGCTGGCAGATGAGAAGACCTGTCCTGGAAACAGAGGACCGAGTGCAGGGGCAGACTGGGATATCTGGCATTTGCCCGGTCAGCCGCCTCACTTAGGGCCTTTCGATAAATTCACTTTCGATATCGGAGTAATCGAAAATCGAAAAATTGATTCAATTTCAAATCAAAACCTTGATATCAGAGATCGATCGAAATATTCCTGATCAATTGGCAACCCTAGTGAGAAATTATTTTGACTCTCCCTTTTCCGAAAGGTTCAAAAATTTCCATAGAATTCACAAAAATCCCAAGCGTGCCCAATTCTATAACAACACGACACAGCTGAACTCACCGGGAGCCTATCGATATCCCCTTGACAGTCGGTGGCTGTGGCACAACTTTATTAGTTGATATTCCCTTGGCAGCCGGTGGCAGTGGCACAACTTTGGAAGTCGATATCCCCTTGGCAGTCGGTGGCAGTGGCACAACTTTAACAGGCATTCGCTGCTTGAGTTTCAGGAGATTAGGGAACGGGCGGCTGCCCCTGCTCTGTCGGACCTTTTCCATGTTGAGCGTAACACTGCGGCGTAACGTATCACCTTCTTGCTGGACGCTCTCCTGGAAATCACAAGCAGTCATTGGTTTTATAAACATTTGTATTGGGCTTGGAGCCAAGAGAAGAGTCAGATGACTAAGAGAAAGGTGGCAAGAGGGGGGTCGAGGACGGGGTAGTCAACCGAGGAGAAAAATAGGGGCAAGTTGTAGAAGAGAGGTAGTGGGAGAAAAATGGATGGTGTGAAGAGCTTGTAGGAAGAGGAGAAGTGGAAGCAAGACACGGAAACTGGCAGGCACCGAGATCAGAAGAGTCTGCCCTATAAGAAGTAGTGGGAACAACCCCTGACCCAATCAAGCTCTGGGTTCAATATATATATATATATATATATATATATATATATATATATATATATATATATATATATATATATATATATATATATATATATATATATATATATATATATATATATATATATATATATATATATATATATATATATATATATATATATATATATATATATATATATATATATATATATATATATATATATATATATATATATATATATATATATATATATATATATATATATATATATATATATATATATATATATATATATATATATATATATATATATATAGATATAATATATATATATATATATATATATATATATATATATATATATATATATATATATATATATATAATATATATATATATATATATATATATATATATATATATATATATATATATATATATATATATATATATATATATATATATATATATATATATATATATATATATATATATATATATATATATATATATATATATATATATATATATATATATATATATATATATATATATATATAATATATATATATATATATATATATATATATATATATATATATATATATATATATATATATATATATATATATATATATATATATATATATATATATATATATATATATATATATATATATATATA
>OZ023327.1:17610034-17633228 GCA_964007535.1 Brachyptera risi | reverse complement strand
ATATATATATATATATATATATATATATATATATATATATATATATATATATATATATATATATATATATACTATATATATATATATATATATATATATATATATATATATATATATATATATATATATATATATAATATATATATATATATATATATATATATATATATATATATATATATATATATATATATATATATATATATATATATATATATATATATATATATATATATATATATATATATATATATATATATATATATATATATATATATATATATATATATATATATATATATATATATATATATATATATATATATATATATATATATATATATATATATATATATATATATATATATATATATATATATATATATATATATATATATATATATATATATATATATATATATATATATATATATATATATATATATATATATATATATATATATATATATACATATATATATAATATATATATATATATATATATATATATATATATATACTATATATATATATACTATATATATATATATATATATATATATATATATATATATTATATATATATATATATATATATATATATATATATATATACTATATATATATATATATATATATATATATATATATATATATATATTATATATATATATATATATATATATATATATTATATATATATATATATATATATATATATATATATATATATATATATAGGTATATATATATATACTTTATATATATATATATATATATATACTGGTAATATATATATACTATATATATATATATATATATATATATATATATATATATATATATATATATATATATATATATATATATATATATATATATATATATATATATATATATATATATATGGATATATATATATATATATATATATATATATATATTATCTTTATTCCTGTCACATAAAAATACGTGGTCAGGCTGGTGGAACATCAGAAAAACTAGGACCGCAAATTCATAGATACCGGCTGGCCAAGCCTGACGTATCACTCAATTACTCACTCAATTACTTATATGAATGTATTGAATTAGTTTATTTTAAGTAAGGGGGCCTTCATAAAAATTTTGCGGGCTGGCCCAGGAAATGAAGTTCCGCCACTGCATATATCAATTATTTTTGAACCCTTTATTTCCATTTGATTTTTAAGGTGAATTTTTGAACGAACTTATGTTTTTTGAATTTGAACTTTCACATGAAAGTCACGAAAACGAACTTTGAACTTTCTAAAAGATCGATCTATTGGACATGAACTTTTTAAAAGTTCCTTTCATAAGTGAACTTCAACAACACTGGCGAACGCATGCTCGTTCTTCCTCCCATGATTTCATTGGTAAAGATATAATATTTAATATAAGATTGTATAAAAAGGGTAAAACAATTCTGTACAAGGCTAGGGAGGCAGTCAAGCAGTCATAACCAAAGATAGGGAACTTGCCACCGTGTATTTATTAGCAACTGTGAGTGTTATAATAATAATAATAATAAATAATAATGGTGAAACCTATCTATTGTTTATCAAGGGACCAGGAAAAAAATGCCCATGCTGGAAAATTCGACACTGGTTATATGGGAGTAGGTTGGGACAAAATGTAGCCGGGCTAGAAGTGGGAAAACAATGGATCCGGTAACAATGCATCGAGTTTTAACTGTGGGTCCACACTAAAAAGCTTGCATTGTAGCCTAGTTAGAAGCGGGGAAACAATGGATCCGGTAACAATGCATCGAGTTTTTACTGTAGGTCCACACTAAAAAGCACATCAAGAAAAATGACTAGGATCATCTCGAACAGAAAACAATTGAAAACTGAAAATAGGGATAAATATGGTGGCAGACTAGAGGAAACAACAGTACTGTACCTTCAAGCGACACAGAAGAGGCTAGTTTTAGTTCCTTATTGCTAGTCGTGGTCGAGTCTGCGATGCTCCTCTTCAAGCCGACAAGCGGCAAGGAGTTGGACACAGGCGAGTTAAACTCCATATCCTTTGAAGAGTAATCGTCCCTGATGGCCTGCTTCTCTGGCAAGGGTATGTTATTGAGCAGGTCCTTCGAAGGAATATCACCTTTTTGCCGACGATTACCATGCCTGAAACACATATCATATTCCACTCATTCATTTTTGTTTATATATTGGGTTCAACATCACACTGTACTGGTGACTGAGATCTATTGGTGTCGGTGAATGATATATCATTTATTGTCATATTGAGAACCCTTATACAATGTGTATGAATGTACATGATGATGGATTGTGCAGACATTCAATTTCAGTTGATTATGGTATCAACTGAAAATATATAAAAAGTATAATTAATGTATTACATTGTAAAGTTTTCTTAAACTAGGCTAGACATTATAAGATAGACTCAATGGTATGAGTCAGGAACATGGTTATATAGGGATGAGGTTTGAGTGTTGCTTTCATTAGCACATCAAACAAAAACAAATTTGCTTATATTTCCAACCTATAAACGTTCAACTGAAATAATAAAACGGTACCAATACTAATAAAGATAAGATATGTGTTGATTGACAATTATACTGAATGAAGGCATTGAGAACAAAATTCTTCTTGCTCCTACATGTTAGCCTTGCATCGCGTGTGAGTTCATCCACGTTTTATGGATGGTAGAGTTTCAATTT
Source organism: Brachyptera risi (assembly GCA_964007535.1). Lineage (NCBI taxonomy): Eukaryota > Metazoa > Arthropoda > Insecta > Plecoptera > Taeniopterygidae > Brachyptera > Brachyptera risi. Next base: position 17,630,527 of record OZ023327.1, on the reverse strand, counting down.
CATAGTAATTTTTGTTGTTTCTAAATTGATCTCTAAATTTATTTTAGGTGATTAGCTGATTCTGAAAGTTGTTTGGGTTCGAGCGCATGATATTGTCCTCTAAGAATTACTCCACTGAGTAGTAAGCTTTATTGATTAGAAATTATTTCAGTAGAATTTTGAATTTTGTGATGGAAGTTATGTTTTCAAAGTATTTGGTAATTTGAAATACAGTTTAATTTTAATGAAATTGGAGTTGAGATGATGGGAAGATGAGATGTGAGTTACACAAATAGTGTTTTTGGATAGTGCGAAGGAGTCGGTCATAGCCTGTTGCTGTGGAACCGTTGCAGTATGGACATGAACGACAGAGGGAAATCACGAAAAACTTCTGTCAGGATGGTCGATCATGGCAGGAATCGAACCCTCGACTCTTGAATGACAGTTCAATATGCTAGCCACTCGGCCCCATGTCTCAGTGGTAATATTCATAATAATCATTCATAATTCATTCATTCAATCACAAATCACTCATTCATAATAAGCATCCAGCACAAAATTACATTTTTTCAGTTGATATTCACACGAGCCATGAGCAGGCGCCTAGTAACTTGGTTCTTGCCCGATGGTTGGGGGAAGGGGGTGGGGGGGAGGAACAGCCTGTATATTATCATTTGTGTGTCAGAACTCAGAAGTTAGCCGCGTGCTTATGGAGTCTGGCTGGGCCAGAATCCGAGTCACCAGAAGCGAAAACTTTGTAGCCCTTTCATTCATTTTCAGTTCATCTATAGGAAAATTTCCCACAAATCAGTCAATTGTAATGAATTGAATATTACGTTCCTCATAATGTACGTCATACATAACCTCAATTTAACTAGAAATCCTTTCTTTTATTTTTGCCCGACAAGTTTGGGGGTCAGCCTACATTTGGCACTTCTATAACCAATCAGCATCTGATGATAGAGGTATTAACATTCTTCACAGCAAAAAAAAAACTTGAAAATAGAAAAATATAGAGTCGAAAAGTGAGCAGTCAGAACGGTAGGCTCAAAGATCTTCATATATTATACTGAGTAGGCCTAATCAAGGAATGTCGGGAATGGACAGGAATGGACTTTACCAATTTACATCAAACGATCTTACGTCTGAAGTCAGATGTCTGGACAAATCTCTCTGGTCATTGGTCAATCAGACCACCTAGAAATGTTTAAAGCAATAAATAAGCCTGACTTGCGTCATGGCGCGTTATTCCCAAGCACGAGATGCGTGCATTCAAATACAAAGTTTTCTAGAGTTGAGAGTAGGCCTACACAATTGAAACAAACTTACAAGAAATAAACCTTTATTCTGCAAAAATAATGGCACCAACTTCTTCAGTGAAAGGTTCACGTAGAAATGAACGCCACAAATGCGATCATTTTGAATGATGATTACCAATCACTGTTACCTCTATGTTAGGCCTTACTTATTCTTCTATTAGACCTACAGCCGTACTTTGAACTTTCAACTTTTTAAGAACTTTTATCAAGTTAGGTATGATTCCGTGTTACTTTTATCTAGCTACGATCTGAACTCTGTGAGATAATCGAGAAAAGCAACTTATGATTGTTAATCTCGCAATTCCTTTTCTTTATAAGCTTTTATCACATAACAAATGACAAACAATCGTTGCCATAGCAATACAGCGAACTGGTGGACTACCAAACATTCTGATTGGTCAATTCAAACTGATGGTCATTGTTGTATGTCTTTCAACAATGAGTGACGTCACTTGACATGCCTTATTTGGAAATCGAAAAAATATTTTTTCATGAATTTAAAATGGGCCTATTTATCATTTAGACCAATCCCAAGTTTGGACCAATTGTTGTCTTCATCAAGTCTTATTCACAAAATGAAAAGACTCTGTCGACAGGACTATTTTGTTTTCGTAATAAACTGATAACCCAGCAATACAATGATTGATTTTCAACTGGAAAAATTGTCTCTTGTCCAATTATCCCATTCTTTTGTTTATTAAATTATTATTTTGCAGAGACGCGTGCATATGGAGTCTGGCTGGGCCAGAATCCGAGGCACCAGAGGCGAAAACTTTGTAGCCCTTTCATTCATTTTCAGTCCATCTATAGGAAAATTTCCTACAAATCAGTCAATTGTAATGAATTGAATATTACGTTCCTCATAATGTACGTCATACATAACCTCAATTTAACTAGAAATCCTTTCTTTTATTTTTGCCCGACAAGTTTGGGGGTCAGCCTACATTTGGCACTTCTATAACCAATCAGCATCTGATGATAGAGGTATATTAACATTCTTCACAGCAAAAAAAAAAACTTGAAAATAGAAAAATATAGAGTCGAAAAGTGAGCAGTCAGAACGGTAGGCTCAAAGATCTTCATATTATATTATACTGAGTAGGCCTAATCAAGGAATGTCGGGAATGGACAGGAATGGACTTTACCAATTTACATCAAACGATCTTACGTCTGAAGTCAGATGTCTGAACAAATCTCTCTGGTCATTGGTCAATCAGACCACCTAGAAATGTTTAAAGCAATAAATGAGCCTGACTTGCGTCATGGCGCGTTCTTCCCAAGCACGAGATGCGTGCATTCAAATACAAAGTTTTCTAGAGTTGAGAGTAGGCCTACACAATTGAAACAAACTTACAAATAATGGCACCAACTTCTTCAGTGAAAGGTTCACGTAGAAATGAACGCCACGAATGCGATCATTTTGAATGATGATTACCAATCACGGTTACCTCTATGTTAGGCCTTACTTATTCTTCTATTAGACCTACAGCCGTACTTTGAACTTTCAACTTTTAAAGAACTTTTATCAAGTTTAGTATGATTCCGTGTTACTTTCATCTAGCTACGATCTAAACTCTGTGAGACAATAGTGAAATGCAACTTATGATTGTCAACCTCGAAATTCCTTCTCTTTATAAGCTTCTATCACGTAACAAATGACAAACAATTGTTGCCATAGCAATACAGCGAACTGGTGGACTACCAAACATTCTGATTGGTCAATTCAAACCGATGGTCATTGTTGTATGTCTTTCAACAATGAGTGACGTCACTTGACATGCCTTAGTTGAAAATCGAAAAAAAAAATTTATGAATTTAAAATGGGCCTATTTATCATTCAGACCAATCCTAGATTGGACCAATTGTTGTGTCTTCATCAAGTCTTATTCACAAAATGAAAAGACTCTGTCGACAGGACTATTTTGTTTTCGTAATAAACTGATGACCCAGCAATACAATGATTGATTTTCAACTGTAAAAATTGTCTCTTGTCCAATTATCCCATTCTTTTGTTTATTAAATTATTATTTTGCATAGAGACTTGGACTCGACTCTTGAACCTTATTCAGACTCAACTTGGACTGAAGCTGAAAAATGGACTTGCTCACCTCTAATAACTTTAGTGCAATACATAGAGGTATTATTCAATGATAGAGGCATGAACTTCTAGCATTAGCTATAAGCGCGATATAATGGAGCCATCTGGAACTATAATTTTTTGTATTTTCGTGATGTTCAAAACCATTCTAGGCAATATGTTCTTACTCACTATTTAAAGCGATATATGCCTTTTACAACGATTAATCAGCATTTACCCGAAATAAGTGCAATTTGTAAGAGATCAGCACTTTTCTACAAACATTGAATGTTACACTCGTATTTTTTTCGAATGTGATATTTGATACTTTTATTAATCCATGGGAATTACCATTATATGCAATTATATGGCAAGTCATTGATATATACATGGGCGCTGCCAGGAATTTTGCCAGGGGGGGGCAAAATTACAGGATCATTCTGTGAGCTCTGATTTTGAGTAATCTATACAAACTAGCATACAGACAATATGCGTCGCATTACTAGACCTACTCTAGATGATGTTGGTGATTGTTTTCGTTTGAATTTTTGCCCAGGAGGAATTGAAAATAATCTTAATTCTGAAACAATTCACCTTCATTGGTAGTCGTTGTCAGCGTCACAAAACAAAAACTCCACCCGTCTAGAGTCCATACCAAAAGTATCAATCACACATTTGATAATGTCACTTTTAAGGGCTGCCACCATTTTGCGATGAACTTTTGAACTTCCGGGAACTGACAGTGAATTAGCTTCACTTTTACGTTTAAAAAATTGCCTTATGTCCATTATCACTGCACTCAAAAAAAGTTAAAAACAATATGTATCACCACCACTAATGTATATCGCAACAGAACTCGTCACAGAAGTAATAATATGTTTCACAATTCACTACCACTAATGTACTGTACATCGCAACAGAACTCGCAACAGAGCTAGTTAAAATTTAAACTGCACCCCCTCACAACAATTGCCACCAGCAAACTGGCTGAATTTTTCACCTTAAAGGGGGCTAATTATTGCAAATACCAAGAATTAGTGAATGGAAAACACCACTGCCCTTTCACAGAAGTCCACATTTAAAGTTTCGTTCCTCTAAGAAGGGAACGAACAAATATAAGCTCAAAGTAAGTCGTGTTTCACGGACACATTGTTCACCTCACGTTCGTCAATTAGTGATAACTTCTCATTACATTGACATCTGAAAACATTTTATTTACAAACTCAACAAACTAAAATACGAATCAGCAAGTTTTATTTTAACTTGCTTTTTGTATATTTGTCAAAGATCGAATGGATAGGGAATGTGATGATGATTTTGTCTCTAGTTTTTTTTAAAGGGCTTGTATGCCACTCTTTGTGATTCACAAGATAAAAGTGATACAATGTAATAGCCAATAAATGTATTTCATAGCAATTTGGTAATTTACCGGAAAGGAAAACGTATTATAACAGACGTATTTACTTCTTGCTCTACCCAAAAGGCAGGGGGGGCAAGTGCCCCTCCTTGCCTCCCCCCCCCCTTGCCAGCGCCCATGTATATATATATATATATATATATATATATATATATATATATATATATATATATATATATATATATATATATATATATATATATATATATATATATATATATATATATATATATATATATATATATATATTTATATATATATAATAGAAAACCATACAAACAACATTCTGCACCTATATACAAACACATTCAAATATTGGCCAATGAATAAGGAATGATTGACAGAGAACAAGAAGTTAAGATAGAAGTTAATGTATAGCGATTATTGTTGAGATGTGCAGCTAGAAAAACATTCGTCAATTGTATAGAAAGGATCATTTAGAATGTAGGCCTATACTGTTTCAATTTGATCTTGAAAGCTTTGAAACTTTTGAATTCGCAATTAGATGCAAGTGCCATGAAAACTCAAATCTTTCATTCCAATTCGTAGGAATAAAATATTTATTTACCAACATTTCTTGGCTGTATCAGACATTTACTATACTATTTTTGTTTGTGCAGTTCAAGTAGTGTCAATGTGGGGCACATTGCATAAGTGTATATATGCACACTTGACAGCATGAAAATTACAATTTTTTTTCAGAGTCCCTCCATATCTATCATTACTACTTACTTCAGTTGAACAGATAATAGTGCCTTCAGATTTTTTCAGGAGCTAGCTGTGATTGGTTGTTAAGGGTTCATTATCATAGCATTATATAACGTATAAGACCCGTCCTGTTCACGTGGTTTCTCACATGCTCCCTTTGTTTATCACTAAATATTGAAACTATAGAGATGGTCATTACAGTTGATTTTCAAATCTTTTTTGGTATCAGATTCATTAATTGGACTTGAGGAGTGGATGAAATAATGGATCACAATCAATAAGATATATTCATTCCTGCACTTTTCGCTCTACAATCACTGATAAAAGTCCTTCAATTAGTGTGAAATCCATTCTTACATAAAAACACAAATAGTATCATATATCACTCGATAACTGCATGTTTTTTTCCCATGGGTTGTAGACAAGGCGAGTAGGTCAATCGTATGGTATATCAGATGCGTGGTAGATGAGTTGACAATTTCTATTCAGATTTATTTTTAATACACTCATCTACCACCCACCTGATATACCATACGATTGACCCACTCGCCTTTTGTACAACCCATGGGAAAATACATGCAGATGATAATAGTAAAAATGAATTTAATTTAAATTGTCAACTCATCTACCACCCATCTGATATACCATACGATTGACCCACTTGCCTTTTGTACAACCCATGGGAAAATACACGCAGTTGATAATAATAGAAATAAATTTAATTTTAATTGTCGACTCATCTACCAACCCAACTGATATACCATACGATTGACCTACTAGCCTTTGCTACAACCCTTGGGAAAATACAAGCAGTTAATATCAATAAAAATAAATTGAATTAAAATTGTCAACTCATCTACCACCCAACTGATATACCATACGATTGACCTACTCAACTCATACTCATACTACCCTACGCATACTACCTACTCATACTTGGTTGTCAGTGTCGGGCACAAGGAAAACATGCCATCGCTAAAACAGAATTTGCAGTAAAATGGAGTGCAAATAACCCCGTTGTCGATGCGCCGTAAAACAAAACAATCTATTTATTCAGTTCAGTAGTGTTTATGGTATCTGACAAGGCAGTTATATCAACAGTATCAGTTCAGTTCTCCACTCGATCAGTGACTAGTGATTACATCGGTCCTGAGGTTTGAAAACCGAGTACCTGTTTGTGATTTGATGAGCGATGCCCTATAAACATGGGCATGCTAAAAGCATGCCAAAAAGGTTACCAAATGAACATGCCCTAGGCGTTGCCATATCTTGTGCCCTGACATACCCCTGAAATGCCCTGTGGGAAGCTGATGAAATGAGACCTCATGAATATGCCCAGGACCTGCCCTGGACATGCCCACTGCCAATCTCACCCAAATGAGCGTGTCTAGGACGCGTGTGAGCCATGTCCAGAATACGCCCACAGGGCATGTCCTGGGAGTCCCACCCTATGTTAAATTGAATGGGATTGGGCACGCCTGGGGCGCCCCAATATTCTCTTTGGGCAAGTCTAGGGCATAGGAACGTTTTGTGTTTGTAGGGAGTAATGACTCCATCCCACTCTTAAAGAGCTGTTGTTTTTTTGTTTCGTTTGTTTGTAGGCACTGCACACATCGCAGGGCTGACTGATCAACATAAAAACTTTTTGTGTACCGGTACTGGCAAACTCATGTAACTTAGAGCTGTATAGTTCTTGGAATTATTTGGTTGAACCGATTCTGAGAAATATCATCTCAAAGTTTCCAAAAACCTCATAAGATTAGGCTGGGCAAGAAAGTTTGAAAACTAAATTCCCTTCGAAAAAAAATAAAAAATCTCTGAATGTGTACACATGAATGAAACACATTGTCACTATTTTGTATGCGATTCGAATCAGCCGTTTTGAAGAAAAAATTCAAATAACTGTTGTTATTCATCAAATAAATAGAAATAATAGCAGAATTATGTTGCCAAGATTCACTGCTTTTGTCATGAAGTGCTATCTTATTTTTTCATGAAACTTAATTCGTCCATATTTTATAACATTAAATTCCTTTTATAAATTATCTTCACATTCCAATTCTATTCTTATTTCTTATATTATATTAGGAAGTATGCATTCCTAAATGATGAGAATAGAATTGAGGTTAATATTAATGTACCTATACACCTTTCAGGCTATTAGTACAGTTTTATTATTGTACATTGTTTGCCCACATTTTAAACTCATAGATAGAGACAACCCTTATTAGAAAAGCGCAATTATTCTCTCAGTTATACTCTCTCGGTCACTCTCATCAATTATTGACATCGCTCCGGCCGACAACGTCACTATGCTGCCAAGGTAAGTATAACATCTATATTCTTAAATTATCTTTTAATTATTATTTAGTTGTTGTTTTTAATAAACATTTCATGATAGAAATCTTTGCTTCTCGGCAAACCCCAGTTCTTCGAAAATGATATAAAAATTAGGTTAGTCCACTTTAAAAAGGTGGTGGTGACGGCAAACCAAAATATATCATGATGGTATCACGCCTCACGACACTTTCTAGATTCGATATTTTCCCAACAATGAAGTATGTTTAATATGTGTCAAGGTGTGCAGAATACCAGTCAATGAAGTAGCAAGGGTAGTAATACTTCAACGATTTTGATTACTTATTCAGATACTTTGCTCATCCTACAATGTATATGCTGCGTTTGTCCAGTATAACACATCTGACGATATAGACTTGACACGACTGTCACTGCAAGTGAGTTCCTCTCTCCCTCTCTTACTCATAAAGGACAAGCATTTTTCCGCTCTCTGTTCTCTCTTTCATCATTATGAAAGACGTTAGAGATAGCATTCATGAGAATGTTGGGTGATAATGATAGAGGACATCATCACTATTGCTTGTATATCATTATCATACATATGTGAATATCTTGAGACAAGACAACTGTGTTTTCTTACATAACATTTTTTTCGGTACTGTCGGTATAATGCATTGCATAATGTATTATTATTTTTCATTATTTTAACTCTTGCAATCGCACATAAATGCGCGGTGGCAAGTTTCCTTACTACACTAGTCTTATACCACCACCTCCCTAACCCTCTGACAAAATAACTTCAACTTAATTTCATCCCCTTCAAAATCACTTCTACTAAGCCCATTCCAGTGCCTACTTGTCCTATTCAAGAAAGAGAATTTACCGACATCTAATCTAGCCCCCTTTATGACTACCGCTCCATCATGACCCTGCCTACCTCCATACCCCGACTCATTCCTTTCAACCAACTTATTCAGCTCCCCCATCCCCCTTCTCTCTCCATTACCCTGAAGAAATTACATAAACGATCCTCCTTTCTCCGTATTTCCAATTTCTGCCATCCCAAGTCTCGCATCATCTCAGTTGGACTCTCCAACATTCTCACCCCCTCCCCCCTTCCATTCTCACCCCATTTCCACCTCCTAACCCTACCTGTAACCCTTCTTACTGCAATCCTTTGAACCCTTTCCACATCCCTTATCTCACCTCATCTATAAGGATATTTATATTCAGATGGTATAGTCAGTGGAGCGTTTAGGCCTAGGCGCGCACCTAAGGCCCCGGATTTTGGGGGCCCCCAAATTACTTTTTTGATATGTCTTTGTTTTCAAATTATTAAATATATTTGTAACCTTCCGTAATAAAAAAAAAATGAAACGCAATATACACCATTTGTTTATAACTGCTACCATATGTAATATGCTGCAGCCAATCAATAGTCCATGAACATCTGTGTAAGGATGACATCGATGAAATGATCTCCGCTTTAATGCAAGCGTATGGAGAGGACATCAAATGTAATACTCTTCGTGATGAATTGTTACAGTTTTTGAAGTACACAAAACAAGAATCTGTGAAATCCCCTTCCAAAATGTATAAGATTTTGACGCAAGGATTAAAATCTACATTTCTAAATGTCGAAACCATCTGACGCATATATTTAACCATTCCCGTCAGCAAAACTTCTGGAGAACGTACATTTTCTGCGCTGAAGAGAGTGAAGAGCTGCCTTAGAAACTCTATGAGTCAAGAGCAGCTAGGGAGTCTGGCAATATTATGTATTGAATCAGAAGAAACTAAGAAATGTGATTTTAATGTACTTATCAACGCTTTTGCTAAACTTAAGTTTTTTTTTTCTAATAACATCAAAACTTGATACAAAATCATTGTTCCCCAATTAAGGCTATGGATGAAAGATAGGATCGTTTGGACGGGGCACCACAAGGGCGATCTTACCACCCCATTAAGTGCAGGAAAAAGCAAATGTAATTAGATGAGCGTAGCAAAGTCTCCATCCCACTCTCATAGGGCTTTAACTGTTTTTTTGTTTTTTTTTTTGTTTGTTTGTAAGCACTCCACAGGTCGCAGGGTTTGACTGATTGACATGAAACTTTTTGTGTGAACGCAAAGTCATCCAACTTGAAACTGTCTAGTTTTTGGGATGAATCGGTTTGACCAATTTTGAGAAATATCATCTCAAAATTTCTAAAAAAAACCCATAAGATTAGGCTGGGGAAGAAAATTTGAAAAATGAAAGTTCTCCAAAAAAATTAAAATTTTCCCTGAATGTGAACACAATAATAATACACATTATTCCAATTTTGTATTCAATTTGGACCAACCGTTCTGAAGAAAATAATTGATGAGCGTAGCGAAGTCTCCATCCCACTCTTATAGGGCTTTGTCTGTGTTTTTTTTTTTTTTTTGTAAGCACTCCACAGGTCGCAAGGGTTGACTGATCAACATGAAACTTTTTTTGTACACGCAAACTCATCCAACTTAGAACTGTATAGTTATTGGAATGAATCGGTCAGACCGATTTTGAGAAAAATCATCTCAAAGTTTCTAAAAACCCCATAAGATTTGGCTGGGCGGAAATGTTGAAAATAAAATCTCTCCAAATGGGATGAAATTTTCTCTAAATGTGTACACATGGATTTTACACATTATTACGATTTTGTATGCAATTCTGATCAGTCGTTTTGAAGAAAAAAATAAAAATAACTGATAATATTCATCAAATACATCATACAAATTGTGACAGAATTAAGTTGTTGAGATTCACTGCTTTCTAGATTCAAGAGTTGACCAACAATGAAGTATTTTTTATATGCGTCTAGGTGTGCAGAATACCAGAGTCAATAAAGTGGCAAGATTAGAACTACTTTAACGACTTTTATAGCTTATTCAGATATCAAGGTGCATGTGTAGAATACCACCAGAGTCGATAAAGTAGCAAGGGTAGAACTACTTCAACGACTTTTATACCTTATTAGGATATCTTGCTCATCTGACAACGCATATTTCGCGTTTGACTAGTTATACTATTGACGAATTCTGTGATGCCAAGTATTGTCAATGTACTTTTTGTTCAATTACCTAATTATAATTAATCTCATGTTCACAATATTTGACATGTTTATTTTCATTCCATTATTTTTAGATGAGCGTAGCGAAGATTTCATCCCACTCTTATGGAGCTTTGTCTGGGGTTTTTTTTTTTTTTTGTTTGTTTGTTTGTAAGCACTGCACAGGTCACATGGGTGGACTGATCAACATGAAACTTTTTTTGTACGGGCCAACTTTTACAACTTAGAACTGTATAGTTTTTGGAATGAATCGGTCCAATAGATTTTGAGAAATAGCATGTCAAAGTTTTTAAAAGCCTCATAAGATTAGGCTGGGTGAGAAAATTTGAAAAAATGAAACCTCTCCGAAAAAAATAAAATTTCCTCTGAGTGTTCAAACATGAATGATTCACATAACCATCATTTTGTAAGCAATTCGGACCAGCCGTCTTAAAGAAAAAAATTAAAATAACTGTTTTTACTCATCAAATATATGGAAATGAGCCAAGATTCACTGCTTCCTAGATGCGATATTTGCCCAAGAATTATTTATATTCGTCAAGGTGTGTAGAATACTAGGCAAACGCGAAATATGCGTTGCTAGATGAGCGAGATATCTGAATAAGGTTTAATAACAGTCCTACATATGCTACTTTATCGACTCTGGTATTCTACACACTTTGTCCTTCATTTGATTGCTACTTTATCTTCTCTGATATTCTACACACCTTGACGAATTAAAAGAATTCTTGGGCAAATATCTAATCTAGGAAGCAGTGAATCTTGGCTCATTTCCATATATTTGATGTATAAAAACAGTTATTTGAATTTTTTTCTTCAAAACGGCTGGTTCGAATTGCTCACAAAATGGTAGTTATGTGTATCATTCATGTTTGAACACTCAGAGAAAATTTTATTTTTTTCGGAGAGGTTTCATTTTTTCAAATTTTCTCACTCAGCCTAATCTTATAGGGTTTTTAAAAACTTTTACATGATATTTCTCAAAATCTATCCCACCAATTCATTCCAAAAACTAGACAGTTCTAAGTTGTAAAAGTTGGCCTGTACAAAAAAAGTTTCATGTTGATCAGTCCCCCCATGTGACCTGTGCAGTGTTTACAAACAAACAAAAAAAAACAAAAAAACACACAGACAAAGCTCCATAAGAGTGGGATGGAATCTTCGCTACGCTCATCTAACCAGAGAATATAAAGTAGCGATCAAATGAAGGACAAAGTGTGTAGAATACCAGAGTCGATAAAGTAGCATATGTAGGACTGTTATTAAACCTTATTTAGATGGCTCGCTCATCTTACAACGCATATTTCGCGTTTTCCTAGTTAGATGAGCATAGCGAAGTCTCCATCTCACTCTTATAGGGTTTTGTCTATGTGTTTTTTTTTTTCTGTTTGTTTGTTTGTAAGCACTCCACAGGTTGCAGGGTTTAACTGATTGACGTAAAAAAATTTTTGTACTTGCAAACTTATTCAACTTAGTACTGTATAGTTTTTGGAATGAATCGGTTGAACCAATTTTGAGAAATATCATTTCAAAGTTTCTGAAAACCCCATAAGATTTGGCTGGGTGGAAAATGTTGAAAAATAAAGTCTCTTCAAATAAAATAAAATTTTCTCTGAATGTGTATACATAGATTTTACACATTATCACCATTTAATATGCAATTCTTACCAGCCATTTTGAAGAAAAAAATTAAAATAACTGATTTTATTCATCAAATATATCATAAAAATAATGACAGAATTGGGTTGCCGAGAGTCACTGCTTTCTAGATTCGATATTTGCCCAACAATGAAGTGTTTTTCATATGTTTCAAGGTGTGTAGAACACCAGAGTCAATAAAGTGGCAAGGGTAGAACTACTTTAACGACTTTTATATCTTATTCAGATATCTCGCTCATCTTACAACGCATATGTTGCGTTTGCCCAGTTTAATAAATGGTTTTTATTCGACAAATAGATGGAAAATTATTGTAGAACCATTGCTGTGTTTCACTGCTTTCTGGATTCGATATTCACCGAATTTTTCATGGGATTCAAGGTGTGTAGAGTTTTCAATTATACCGAAGTTGAAGTGGCACTGATAAAACTACTTTAACGATGAGATACCTTATTCAGATATCTTGCTCATCTTACAACGCATATGTGGCGTTTGACTAGTACAGAGTTGTATACAGTTATATTCCCATCTACATGAAATCTTTGTAAAATACATTGTACTAACTATTCAAACATCAATACATAAAAGCAAACGTTATTGTAGCCTACCTTCAAGTCCATCTCATATTTAAATTGATATTTTTATGAAACACAGCTGTTCTAAATAGCTCCAGGCGAGCTATTTAGAACAGCTATTTGCTGTTATCCTATCAATTTTAAATATAAAGTAGGTCTATTCATGTTTAGTAAATTTTCCACGGGGTATGAAATTATATGAAATTAAACATGATTTTTTCTACTGAAAATGTCAAACTCCTCTATTTCTCCAAATGTACATGTAGGGGGGGAGCCTCAGAATCAGATTGCGCCTAGGGCCCCATAAAAGCTAAACGCGCCACTGGATAGTCATGAGTTTATTGAGGAATGGTTCTGTGAAGTTTTCAATTATCTCCATCTAATTTGACTTGTTGTAATAAAATGTGTATTTCCTGATGACATAATGATAATAATATTGTTCCGATCTGAAGTAAACCATTGAGAGCTTTTCAAAAAAACGTTTTCACCATTTCTATTTTTCTCAATGAAAATTTTAATTATCGGGGTCGTATCTTTGAGAATATTACAGTGGAACCTCTTCAGTACATTTTTCAGGGAACCAGACAAAAAAAAATTACCCAAGTGAAAAACTTACTAAAGAAACTATTCAGCACATAGGAGCTTATGATCCCATCTATATATAGATGGGATCAAAGAATAAAACTTACCAAGGTGAAAAATGTACCAACGAGAAACTTACTAAAGAGATTCTACTGTAACAATTTGATGAATAAAACAGCGCACTACTTTTTATGTGTTTCTTGGAGTCCTGACTGAATGCTAGGCCTACATGAATACGACGATCCAAGTTTGCAATCACTCATATTGTCAAGTGACCAGTGGTGGCCGACACAAATTCGGGTTCATGGCCTTGCGCCCGAAAGGGGTGGGTGGGTGTCCAGTCAGGTAGGTCCCAGAGGAACCTACCTGACTGGAGGTCCAGACTGGACACCACACTGACTGACCAGACTGACTGGACCAGACCGGACATTATTTCATGAGTTTCAACATGCATCATCATACTAAATTAGGAGAGGTATTATCATCATGCCCATGAATGTCGTTTGTCTAGATATTTCAGCTGAAAACGAATGCGAATGTATGCGGTAATTTAAACGTAGACTTCAAAAGGTACATGCGATGTGTAGGAAATTTATTTTATTCATACTCATAATTATGATTTTGAACAAAACCATCAAACGTTCACTCATTCTGTTGAGGTGAATGTCCAGTTATCCATATCTTGTGGACGTTGTTAAGGGGAAGGGTGAGGGAAGAATTGTTAAGGGGAGAAATAATAAAATTTTTTAAAAAAATAGTTTTTTGTTTCCGAGTAGTCGACAATTTCTCGTGTGTATGCTTATATTCAAATGCATGGCCATTTGGTAGGTTACATGAGGAGTAGAATTTGTTAGTCACTACTTGCATCGAATTTGAACTATGTGAGAAGGAAACAATGCTTCTGCATACCCATGGGTGTCGGCAGGTGTGGCAAGGGGGTGTACTCCCCCCCCCCCCCCTTGGGACCACACAGAAATTTATTTGAAAAATTGTATTTTTTTTTGGAATAATGTTTTTCGAAACTTTGTAAGTAAATTGGCTGTACCGGTAACATATTTTAACATGTCTTCTAACGCGGGTGGTCATAGTCTGATGTGACTGCTGACGAATATGATTTATTGGGCTATTCTTATTTCCTAGAATATCCTGCTTGTCTGAACTTGGTTGACAATAATGAAAGAAGTTGGTCTTTACTGGGGTTGCCGGTAAGTTTCGAGAATCTCTGAGCGTGTTGTGTTCTTGGATCAGGCATTGGAAACATTTTTTATAGATTTTGTAAATATTAACAAGGATTTCATCATTTATTTTTGTGGTAAACAATGTCATGATTTTCAGAAATTGACATTCAGCAGTATATTTGCAGTAACTATCGGTACTGGTAGCATTGAGTTTAAACTCAATGCCGGTAGTCACTCTCACAAGTTGTGAGTTGAGACCAGATTTATTTTATTATTTTGAAATTGATATTGTATGTATGTAACAATGTGTTAGTTAGTGACTTGCTGCATCGAGACGAGTCGTATGTATTAGTTGATAGTCGTGTTATGTGATTGTGTTCCCTTGTGTTATCAATTTAGCAAACAATTTATTAGGCGTGAGTGTCAGTCAAGTATACTCGTTCACTATGGATATTCGACTTTTTTAAGAAACCCAAACTTTCAGACAAATTAGTTAGTGAAAGAGAGTGATTTCATTCCCTCTCTTGCTCAAAGAACTGATAATTTATCTGAGGTCAGAACGTCTGAAGTTGTCGATATTCAATCAGATTCTAATAACTCATTTTGGCTATTTTGTTTAGTAAAATATTTTAAAATGTGAATAGGATTAACTACTTGCATAGAATTCAAGCATTCCAACATTCTCTGTCTTCTTTCTCTATAAGAATCAAAAGCTAATTAAAAAGTCATAAAACCTCCCAAAACACCATAAAATAATGGAATTTCAAAACATCCCCTGCAGCGCCTGGGGTAGGAAGCTCCCCCCTCTCCATTGGAACTTGTGCATTATTGAATTTGTGATTTTTGCCCCCCCCCCCCTTAAATTTCTTTCTGCCAACACCCATATGCATAACCCATGAAAACAATACATTTTTGAAAATGTGCTGAGAAAATATTATAAAATATCATAATCTCAAATTACTCTTCTGCAGGGCGCTTTCATTTGAAGTGAGTGTTATGAAATATTCATGAAAAACTTTCCTGCAGGGTTCCTTCTATTTGGAGTGAGTTAGTTATCAGTTGGGCTAAAGGTTCGAAATATCTCACAATCAAAAAATTACATTTTAAAATTACCTCAAAGAATTACCTCACTTCAATAATCAAATGATACAATACAATGATCATGGGAAACTTCCCTGAATATTTTTAATTTTCTATTTGGAGTGAGTATTTATCGGGAAAAGGTTCATAATATCTAACAAACATAAAGTTACTGTTTCAAAATTACTTCATAGAACACTTCAAGTACAATATTTATGAAAAACTTCTCTGAGGGGCTCCTTCAATTTGAAGTGGGTGGTTATCAGGTGAAGGCTGATCTCACAAACAGAAAATTACTGTTTTGAAATTACTTCAAAGAACACTTCAAATACAATATTTATGAAAAAATTCCTATCAGATGAGAGTTGTAAATATCTTACTAACAAAAAATGTATTTTCAAAATGACTTCAAAGACCACAACTACTTGAAATACCGTGTCAGATAGAAAAAAATCCCTGCGGGGCTCTTCGGAATAGGTAAAGAATAGACAAAGTTATAGTAAACCTTGAATATGTACAAGAAAATCCTTCTCTCTAAAATATGTTGAAAGCGCTTAAAATATCATATTTTCTGAAAAACCTCCCTGCGGGGCTGGTGAGTCTTTAACTCTTTCATTTGTGTTTTCTGCAATTATTGTATTTGTCCATTTCTATATTTTGGATTTCTCACGTGCGCGCCCACATACGAACATCTTAACGACATCCTTGTTTTTCTGTAGAGTACTTACAATTTATTGTCAATTATACACAATTGAATACAACGGAGACAAATTCACGGTATTTAAAATCATGGCCACAGTCGGTAGCCAGGCTCAGTAGGTCAATGACGGATACAGAGGGGTGCGACAGGGGTAATCGCCCCCCCCCCTTCCCCCCTCTATGAATAAGAGTAGAAAGAAAAAAAGAAAATAGGAAGAGAGAAGGAAGGAAATAAATATCTCTCAAGACTGTTTGTGCCACAAGTTCATATTTTACATAATTGCATTGAGAATGAATTCTACGTACTGTTTCAAAATGTCAGATCTAGTAGGCCTGTGTAATTAAGTTGGCAAGAATCAACGAACAACACTACCGTGTTCATTTAGGTTGTGAATTATATATTATGAGTTCTGTGAATGACAATAATAATAACGACTAGAGTCATTCTAGGGGTGGGCGAAGAGGGTGGCTTCTCGGT
Source organism: Brachyptera risi (assembly GCA_964007535.1). NCBI lineage: Eukaryota > Metazoa > Arthropoda > Insecta > Plecoptera > Taeniopterygidae > Brachyptera > Brachyptera risi. The sequence continues at coordinate 17,613,391 of OZ023327.1, read as the reverse complement.
GGCCAAATTTGAAAGATGCTTTCGGCACCCATTCGTGATTCTCTATCAGTAATCGTATTATATAAATTGAATGCCATTCTATTTACATCACTGGATGGAATAAAAGTTCTTATTTAAATATCATTGTTATTGAATGAGAGATTGATTCAGCGTTTTATTTGTGTGAAGCAGTCATTTTGCAAAATCAGTCTTGATATCACAGTGGAGGATCCATATATGACAGAAATTTTGTATTGTTTCCGAAACCCGTAGAATTGTATTGAAAATAAGAGTTTTCAAAAAAGTCCCTGTGGGGCATGGCTCCCCCCTCCTTCCATTCACCTTTTATATGCACACTCAGTTTTGGGGGCGAACAATTGAGTGCTTGCCCGGGGCGCTAAAATGACAAGAAACAACCCTGCAGCTACAAATATTGGTTTTGGCACGATTTTCAGTTGTACGAGTAAAATGATTCCGAAATCTAAACCTTTTCTGAAACACGCTGAACCATATAAGAAATTGGTGTGATTTCAAAAAATTCACTGCGGGACCAGAGAGGGGCCTTCCCCTCTTGCCCCCCTCAGGTCGCCGGCTTCGCAATAAGAGGCCGTTGCACCTCTATTATCATGTCATTTTCTCTTCCGAACTGACCCCCCCCCCCCCCCATGAATATATAGCCTGGATCTGCCCCTGCAGTGGGTGGGTGGGGTGGTGGGTGGGGGCCTTACCTATTTCGCGCCGCGTACTTTGGCCACTTTGGGCCGCCACTGACTGAATGACTGACTCTACACAGGCTCTCCACTATGGATGTGGGTAGGCTTATCACTACTCACGAATCTCAGTAAGCTGCTGTTCTTTCTTTCCTTTCTACCCAATTCATAAATATTTACATAGTATGGTCATGAGTTTATTGATAGCATTTTCTGTGCGATTTCCAATTTTTTTCATCTTATTTGACTGTTTATAATAATACATATCATGTGTATTTCTTGAAGACATAATAATACAATGATATTGTTCTGATCTGAAGTAAATCATTGAGAGCTTTTCAGAGCACTAATATTAATAATATTAATTACACTAATATTTTGGTTCTGACTGACTGCACAGTGAGAGGGTATTTAAGCAGAGTAGAAGAGAGAGAGAATACAATATGTGAGCCGGCTGGACTATGCGAACAAAATTATGGGGAAAATATTCACGATTGCTTGAGTTCCAGTTGGATTTTGATTATCGGGGTTGATATTGATGATAATATCAACAATATGATGAAGTAAACAGCGCACTACTACTTTTTATGAGTTTCTTGGAGTCCTGACTGACTGCTATATGAATACGGTGATCCAACCATTCAACGAATCATACTGTCAAGTGACTAATAGATACCAACATTCCAATACTTTTTTGAGATATGGAAAGTTTGGTGATGAATAACGTGGAATTATGATTTATATTCCGACTTAAGGATTGGGTCGACCTCGGCAAAAAAGACCTACAATGAAATGATTGTTCACATCGCAACATCCATGCTGAAAGACCTAACTCCCTCCCTCCCACCCTTGAGAATGACTGTGCTCGCAGATGAGAAGACCTGTCCTGGAAATAGAGGATGGAGTGCAAGCACGCACAGTTCGGCAATATAGTCAATCTGACACACGACTGGCAGCCCGCACTGTTCATTTATAAAATATCAAATTCGATTTCGATTTCGAAGTAATCGAAAATCAGAAAATTGATTCAATATCAAATCAAAACCGTGATATCCAAGATAGCTTGATATATTCCTGATTGACTGACAACCCTGGTGAGAAATTATTTCGACTTTCCCTTTTCCGAAAGGCTCAAAAATTTTAGTTACATTCACGAAAATCCCGAGCTTGCGCAATTCTATGACACGACCATACAGCTAAACTCACTGGAAGCATATGGACATCCCCTTGGCAGCCAGTGGCACAACTCTAATAAGCGGTGGCATTCCTTGCTTGAGTTTCAGGAGATTAGGGGGCGGGCAGCTACCAATGCTTCGACGGACTTCTTCCAAGTTGAGCATAACACTGCGGCGTAACGATAGGTCAGATGGTTGGGACCTCATCTGGAAATTACAAGCAGGCATTTGTTTTATTAACATTTGTAATGGGCATAGAGTCAAGAGAAGAGTTAGACGACTAGGAGAAAGGTGGAAGGAGGGGAGTCGAGGACGGGATAGTCAACCGAGAAGAAAAATGAGTGCAAATTGTAGAGAAGAGGTAGTGAGAGGAAAGAGGATGGTGTGGGGAGCTCGTAGGAAAAAAAGAAGTAAGAGCAAGACATGAAAACTGGCAGGCACCGAGATCGGAAAAGTCGGCCCTGGAAGTAGTGGAAAACAACCCCTGACCCAATCAAGTTCTGGATTCTGTAAAGATATATGAAATATATATATACATGTATATATAAATATATATATATATATATATATATATATATATATATATATATATATATATATATATATATATATATATATATATATATATATATATATATATATATATATATATATATATATATATATATATATACATATATATAAATATATATATATATATATATATATATATATATATATATATATATATATATATATATATATATATATATATATATATATATATATATATATATACGCATATATATATATATATATATATATATATATATATATATATTCATATATATATATATATACATATATATATATATATATATATATATATATATATATATATATATATATATATATATATATATATATATATATATATATATATATATATATATATATATATATATATATATATATATATTATATATATATATATATATATATATATATATATTGGGGATGACATCGATTAATCGAGAATCGATTAAGAATCGATTCTGATGTAAAACGATTCTCAAATCAAAAAATCGATTTTTCAAAAAAAAAATTTTTTTTTTTTTTTTTTTGGTTCAGTTCTGTACTTCTTTACGTCGTAATAAGTGCTCATTTCGTTGTCTATATCATTCTGTATTGTTGAGATATTACTATCTGGACAAATGCTATCCCTTCGATTACGTCTAACAGCCGAACGTTGACGGAAATACCCAAATTGTACATTACAGTTCAAAGAAGTCTCTAGCAGCTATTTTTCACGTGAACGCCTTGGGAAGGTTGAAAGAAAAGTTTCAAATTACACTACTTTTTTGAGAATAAACTTTTTTTTTAAATTTTTTTTGTAAATTTTTTTTTAAATTTTTTAATTTTTTTTTTTTAATCAAAATCGATTTTAAATCGATTCTGGAGCATTGAGAATCGATTCCCGATTTTGAGAATCGATGTCATCCCTAATATATAAT
>OZ023327.1:17576206-17606206 GCA_964007535.1 Brachyptera risi | reverse complement strand
CATTATTCCACTGTTTTGACTATAATCACTAAGCACTGATGGAAGAATTAATTGAAGTTCGAATAATTCAAATATTCATAGTTTCTCGATTGGATGTTCAGTATATTTTAACCAAACCACAATTATTTTCACTCCGCTTACGAATTCCATCAGAAAGTGTGAACAGTATACAATAGTTTCTAGGAATTTCATCAAACTCATTTCAGTTCCAAACAGGAAATACCAAAAGATTAACTGCATCTAGAATGCTAAAATATCATGCCATGCTAGATGCATTGAAACTATTAGTTGACCACTTGGCTACCAGGAGAAGGATTGTCAGGCTACTCATTGGCGTGACAACTCATGTAATACGGGGTCCCTTCGGTGTTGTGTAACCAATGCCGGTACGACCTCCCCGCGACTACGCCGTTGCGAACCTGTAAACGCCGCATTGTACAGACATACTCTGTTCTGCACCGATACGATGTCATACAGTCCTGAGCGTGACAACTCATGTAATACGGGGTCCCTTCGGTATTGAGTGACCAATGCCGGTACGACCTCCCCACGACAACGCCGTTGCGAACCAGTAAACGCCGCATCGTACAGACATACTCCATTCTGCATGGATACGATGTCATACAGTACTAAGCATGACAACTCATGTAATACGGGGTATGTGCGGCGTTGTACAGGCTCTCATGTGACGAGGACACAATACGTGTAACTACATCGGTCTGACGCGGTATGATCGCAATGTTTCTACTCGATGAGGTTTCACAAAATCGTTTGCGTGCTAATTACTGATGCCGACACAACGTAGTGAGAAGGTTGTACACCGAAATTCGTGTACGACGACAGGCATGGGCCTGGATGACATCAAGAAATAATGTGTGCTACCTGGGGATGAACAGGATCGAACTCTAAATTATCGCGAAGGGAGTGATATTGAAAGTATTGCGTGAAGAATTAGAATCGAGATAATGGATTTTAAGAAATCAAAATCATTATAAATATTTTGAAAAAGTAATTTTGGAATCAAAATTTTTAGGCACTAAGGTTGGAAGTGAACGTCAAATTGGAATGGAAAACATTTCACTTCGAGACCCTGGTTCCAATAATCCCCTGTTGCGTATTCGAAGCAGTGGTGTGTCCAACTCCAGACTAGCAGGCTAGTAGCTTCCAACAATGCTACCACTTGATAGTACTGTATCGAGCATTGTTTAGATAAGAATATATAGAACTAGCAGGCTAGCACGTCGTATACGACATGCCATAATTATGAACGCATGTATACACATTTTGATATATTGAAGAAAAAGCTATCCCCTCCCCCTCTCCCAGGCCCATTCCGTAGTTAAACCTTCTCCTGAATTCACCCACTCTCTCTCTCTCTCTCTCTCTCTCTCTCTCTCTCTCTCTTAATTACGTATTACTACTGTGTCGAATTGGAAGTTTCACAGGACGTTTGAGAGTGTTCTATAGGTACGGATGTGGTGAACTGGATACTCTACTTAGAATGCGTAGTACGCTATCTCCCTCTGAGGATTTCATAAGTAGTTAGCTATAGCCACATCATCACCTGTATTGCGTCTTGAGAAACACTTATTTTACATGAGACAGATACGTATTCACACAGTTTGCATGCTCGTACCGCGGATCGAGAATGTTCGACTTGTTTTCAATCTGCCACACATGTCCACAATAATAAACAATGTAGCCATGCCTAGTGACGACATATACAATGATGGCAGCAGTTCATACAACCAATCATGCTGCACAATATATTTGATGAACCCTCCCGCTTGAATGGACGTAAGAAATCGGAACCACTGGCATAAATCGGCACTACCGTCGTATGTACTCTCACCAAGTGTGCCAATTGCACAGACTCAAAATGCCCCCCCCCCCCTCCCCCCCTTTACCTAGGTACAATTGCGTGCCACAGAACACCCCCTTCCCCCTCCCTCACTGTCTCTCTCTCTCTCTCTCTCTCTTTCTCTTTCTCTCTCTCTCTCTCTCTCTCTCTCTCTCTCTCTTCTCTCTTGTATTAATTAAATGGTTTGCTATCCCCCCCCCTTCCTCCTAGGCCAATTGCATGCCGTAAGAAAATTCAAGCTGACCCATCGCAGGGAAACCCCACCTCATCATTTTACCCGATCCGAAACCATTGCCCGTCACACTACCTGAAACCCTCATTCTACCAGGCTTCATAGAGCGAGCGAACGCACGCACGTTCTCTCTCTCATGATTTCATTAGTTAAGATATAATGTTCAATATAGGAGTAAATAAAAAGGGTAAAACAATTCTGTACAGGGTTAGGGAGGCTGTCAAACAGTCATGACCCAGGATAGGGAACTTGCCACCGTGCATTTATTCGCAACTGTGAGTGTTATAATAATAATAATTTTTAATGGTAAAACCTATCTATTGTTTTCCAAGGGACCAGGAAAAAACACTAATGCAAAAAAATTCAACACTGGTTATACGGAAGTAGGTTGGAACAAAATGTAGCCTATGTTGGAAGCGGGAAAACAATGGATCCGGTAACCAACAATCGTTAAAGAAATGCTTTTCGAAGAATTCAAATCAACTATTAAAATGCATCTTCTGAAGAACACTTCCTACTCCGTAGAGGATTTCATGGACACTGGCTTTATCTAAAAAATTTGAATCATTATTCAAAATAACTTGAAATTAGAATTAATTAAAACTAGAATTAATTCAAAACTGTAATCATCTTAAGAATTGAAATTGATTGAAAAAATCAGATTTCTGATAGTCCTAATCAGAACTAATGTTAAAATGAAATGTATTTCCAAATTGAACTTCAAAATTGAACAAACATTATCTATTGACAGCTGATATCACCTGAAAATTGGAGTTCAAAATTAATAGAACCTATTTTACTTTAATAAGATTATTCTAAATATCATTTCAAAAATTATTATCATTAACATTTCAAATATTACTATCAATATCATTATTGTTAATAATCAATGGATTTATTCAATATCATATAATGTTATGAGCCACATTTATACGTTAGTGAGCTGATAATTGTAAGCTGATAATTCTAAACTGCCAACCATTCCGATTTCCTTGGAAGAGGGTTAAAGGAATTATTGAATAAATAAATAAATGAACAATGCATCAAGTTTTTAGGCCTACACTAAACAGCACTTAAGAAAAATGACTAGGATCATCTCAAACGGAAAACAATTGAAAACTGGAATAAATATGCTGGCCGACTACAGAAAACAAGACTACCATACCTTTAAGCGGCACAGAAGAGGTTAGTTTCGCCTCATCATCACTGCTGAACATCAAGTCAACAACGCTGCCAGCAAGCGGCGAGAAGTTGGACACAGGCGAGCTTAACTCCATATCTATTAAAGTGTAATTGTCCTGCAGGTCCTTCAAAGGACCATTACCCCTTTGCCAAGGATTACCATGCCTGAAACACACATCACATTCCACTCATTCATTTTTATTCATATCGGGTTCAAGGTCGCACTGTAATGGTGACTGAGATCTACTTGCGTCGTTGAATGATATAAGAGATGGTGGGAAGATGAGATGAGAGTTACTTAATTGGTGTTTTTGGATAGTGCGAAGGAGTCGGTCGTAGCCTGTTGCTGAGGAACCGTCGCAGTATGGACCACTGAACGACAGAAGGAAACCAATAAAAACTTCTGTCAGGATGGTCGATCATGGCAGGGTCAAACCCTCGACTCCTGAAAGACAGTTCAGTGTGCTAGCCAGTCGACCACTCGTCTCAGTGATAATATTCATTTATAATCATTCATAATTCATTCATCACTCACAAATCACCAGTGTTGTGGAAGTAACTTTCAAAACTTGGTTACTGGTAACGCGTTACTTTTTTAGTAACATTTGATGTAACGCGTTAACTTTCATATATAGGTATCGTTAACTTCTTACACGCTACTTTCAAAGTTATTGTTTATTAAAAGTTGAAAGTTACTTGAACGTTACTTTGATGTATAAAAATACAAAACTCCTATTATATTATCAAAGATTCAATATCGCTTATTTCTAACTTATCTGTGTTTGTACTGTGTACTTGTCTTAATCCCCTTATTAGATGAGGGCTTGGGTTTACCCCGAGAGTCTTCGACCCTTCATGACGATGGCACTTGGTAACATCATTCCAAAAAACCCAAGAAGTTGATCAGCTGATCGTGTGCGCATACACGTGTTATTGTTAATGTGCATCAAGTTGGTGACCTGGACTGATCGTTTTATGAAGTGTGATTTTAGTAATGTCAGAATCTGATACAATAAACGTACTTCCGTGGTCAAATTATAAGGCGTATTTTAGCCTTACTGCTGTTAATATTAGTGGTGAGACCTATAAAATCATTTGCCAATTGTGTTTGCCAAGCAGAAAATTTATAAAAGCTTCAAAATCGTCATCTCCGAACTTGAAAAAGCACCTCCAATTGAGATTTGAAATTTCATAAATTGTGTAATATGAACTAAGAAAACTCTATAATAGTGCAGCAGAATGACCAGTGGGGGTGTTTTTATTCTATTCAACTAGGTTAAACAGGTCTATATTTAAAATCACAATAATAAAATGTGCGAGTTATTGAAATTGGATCTCTGCTACGTTCAGTAATTGACCCTTGTTTAAAATCATCTCTGTTTAAGAGGTTTAAATAATTGATAATTTTAAACAAATTCAAGTCTTTTACTTCCTTCCACAATGCGTAATTTACTTTCGATATACTTTTGGCATATAAAGTATGAAATTGCGTAAATAAGCTATTAATATAGCCCTATTTTCCTGACTATCCGCTATGTAACTTTATAAAGTAACTTATATACTTTATAAAGTAACTTATATACTTTTTAAAGTAACTTTTGTAACTTTCAAACTTTTGTAACTTCAACTTTTAAAAAGTTATTATTTTAACCAAGTAACTTGACTTTTAAAAAGTTACTTTTGATATGTAACTTCCACAACACTGCAAATCACTCATTCATAATAAGCATCCACTTCAAAATTACATTTCTCCAGTTGATATTCACGAGCCATGAGCAGCCCGGCGCGTAGGAACTTTGGTTCTTTGGGTGATAGAGAGGGGGGAAAAGATTATACTATTTGTGTGTCAGAAGTTGATATATCTGGGGGCAGCCCTAGACTTGCGTGCATATGGAGTCTGAGGCAGAACCCCAGGCACCAGAGGCGATTCAACTTTGTACCGATGACCCTTTCATTCTTTTTCAGCCCACTTATAGGAAAATTCCCCACAAATCAGTGAATTGTTATGAATTCAATATTACGTTCCTAATAATGTACGTCATACATAACCTCAATTTCCCTAGAAATCCTTCTTTTATTTTTGCCTGACAAGTTGGGGGTCAGCCTACATTTGGCACTTTAGCTATAACCATTAAGCATCTGATGACAGAAGTATTAACATCCTGCACAACAACAAAAAAACTTGAAAACTGAAAAATATAGAGTCGAAAAGTGAGCAGTCAACAGTAGGTTAGTCAGTAAGTCAGGTCTTATCAAGGAATGTCGGGAATGGACTTCCCAATTTACATCAAACGATCTTACGTCTGAAGTCTGAACAAATCTCTCTGAATCAGACCACCTCGACATTGTGGCGAACCATCTACGGACCCTGGAGAGACATTCATAAAGAGTTCCAGGGGCCGTGATGGATGTTGTCCTGTTGTCCTGGGGGACGATTCTTGCTGGCCCTGACAACTGTTGTGTTATTTAGGAGGCTGGAAACCATTCTTATTTGTACAGTCAAATCATGCAGTTCATCCTGTATTTTGTATAAATAAAGATTCTGTTTCAATCAATCTTGCGTGCTCACTAAAGTGGTGACCCCGACGTGATATAAACACGCAACATTCTACGGATCACAGCACACAAAAATTACATTCAATACAACATGCAGAACGAGGAAGAAGACGCCGTTATGGACAGCAATCAAACGACATTGGTAAACCGAGTTACCATCCGTCCGCCCCCGTTCTGGGCTGAGAAACCAGCATTGTGGTTTGCTCAATTGGAGGCGCAGTTCATGTTAGCGGGGATAACGAGTGATGAAACAGAATTCCACCATACAATGGCCCAACTTGACAGCTGTTACGCGTCGGAGGTGGAAGACATCATCATAAACCCACCAGTTGAAGGTAAATACTTGACTATTAAAAGTGAACTTATTGTCAGGCTTTCCCGTTCGCAAACTTCACGAATCAAACAACTGCTGGAGAGAGAAGAGATGGGGGATCGGCTCCCTCGCAGTTTTTGAGACACTTACGCAGCCTTGAAGAGTCTACTATCTCTGATGACCTATTGCTAACCTTATGGCTAAGTCGATTACCTTTACGCATGCAGGATATATTAGCAGCATCACCTACAACAGATCTGACAGCTTTGTCACACTTGGCCGACAAGATGAATGAAAACACAGTTGGCCCCCGAGTTGCAAGGGTCTCGGCCAATAGCGAGAATACACAGGATGAGTGAGTCAAGCCGCTGAAGAATCAAGTAGCGTCACTTACAGTCAGCGTCGCGGCGCTCTCGACGAGACACAATTCTCAAGCTTGCTCGCGGTCGCGTTCCAGAAGCCGCCCTCGGTCTACGTCAAGCGACGTCAACCAGGACGGACTTTGTTGGTACCATTACACATATGGCGACCAAGCTTGGCACTGCAAGCCACCATGTAGAAAGCAGGCGGGAAACGCCCGGGACAGCCGTCAGTAATGGCGACTGGTCGTTGTCCTACATCTTCTCGCCTCTTTGTAACTGACAAACAGACCAAAACTCAGTTCCTCATCGACACTGGTTCAGATTTCTGTGTATACCCACGATCGCGGATTAACGGCCTTCGCTCGAAGACAACGTATGAACTTTTCGCGGCGAACAATTCAACGATCGCTACATATGGCACTGTCAGTTTAAATCTCAATTTTGGTCTTTGTCGTGATTTTATATGGAACTCCGTTGTCGCCGACGTCACTAACTCTATTATCGGTATAGATTTTTTGTCTTTCTACAATTTACTAGTCGATATTCGTCAAAAACGCCTCACTGACGGGATAACGTCATTGGTGATTCCCGTGCACTCATCTCCTAACGCACCAGAACACGTCAAGATGATTGCGATCGGAACCACGTCTCATAAGATCCTAGCAGAGTTTCCAGATATTACCCGACCCGCCGGAGCACCACAACATACACTCAAGCACAAAACACAGCATTACATCCGCACGATCCCAGGACCTCCATCAACGTGCCGACCTAGACGTCTCGCACCCGACCGCCTACAAATCGCGAAACAAGAGTTCAACGCAATGCAGAGGTCCGTCATTGCAAGATGTTCTGAAAGTTGTTGGTCGGCTGCTCTACACTTGGTTCCTAAGAAAAATGACCAGTGGAGACTGTGTGGCGATTATCGTGCTCTCAACGCACGCACTATTACTGATCGGTACCCCGTACCTCACATCTAGGATTTCACACAAAAGTTGTACGCAAAATCATTTTTTTCAACGATCGATCTTGTAAGGGCATATAATCAGATCCCAGTTGCACCAGACGACATTCACAAGACAGCCATCACTACTCCATTCGGACTATTTGAGTTCCCGTATATGAGTTTCGGCTTGCGAAATGCTGCGCAGACATTCCAGCGCTTTATGGACGAGGTTTTACGAGAGTTAGATTTCTGTTCATAGATGACATCCTTGTGGCGTCTGATTCACCAGAACAGCACAATCTCCACTTGCGTCAACTTTTCACGCGTCTCTTCGATCACGGTATACTCATCAACGCAGGGAAGTGTGTATTCGGAGCAACTGAAGTGGAGTTCCTTGGGTATAATGTCAGTTCTACTGGTTCACGCCCGCTGCAAACTAAAGTAGATGCCATAATTGCTTTCCCCAAACCCGAGACTGTAAAGCAATTACGCCAATTCTTGGGAATGGTACATTTTTATCTTCGGTTTCTGCCGAGTGCTGCAAATGTTCAAGCACCCCTCAACGATCTCTTTGCCGGTACCAAAACTATGAGTAAAACACCTGTCGTTTGGTCTTCACAACTTGAAAAGTCTTTTGAGGAATGTAAACATAGTCTGTCTCAGGCAGCACAGCTCACCCAGACAGAAACGCCGAACTCTCCATCTACGCCGACGCATCGGACATCAGTATCGGTGCAGCACTACAACAACGCACAGATTCCGGTTGGCAGCCGCTAGCATTTTTTTCTCGAAAACTAAATCCTGCTCAACGAAATTATGGCGCCTACGACCGTGAACTGCTCGCGGTTTATGAAGCCGTTCGTTTCTTTCGCCACATGGTGGAAGCCCGCGATTTTCAGATCTTTACGGATCATAAACCTCTGACGTTCGCTTTCAAACAGAGGTCAGACAAGTGTTCACCGCAGCAGTTTCGTTACTTGGATTTCAGAGGACAGTTTACTACCGGCATTCGTCATATACCAGGCAAAGACAACGTCGTCGCCAATGCCTTGTCACGTGTTGAAACAATCACCAACCCTATCAATTTCAGTATGTTAGCTCAGTCACAGGACAATGACGGCAAACTGCAGGCATTACTGACCTCCAAAACTTCTCTACAGCTGCAGCGTTTGCCACTGGACAACTCGACTCTTTTCATTTACTGCGACACGTCCACTGCAACACTACGACCATACATTCAACGTACATTACGACGTCAAGTTTTTGACAGCCTTCACAGTTTGGCCCATCCTGGCATAAGAGCAACCATTCATCTTATAACAGAACGGTTTGTATGGTCCTCTGTTAGGAAGGACTGTACTTCGTGGTCACGCTCATGCATCCAGTGTCAACGTTCAAAAATCACACGACACGTATCTGCACCTGTGAACGAGTTCGTCTCACCAGGTAATCGCTTCGAACATATCCACATAGACCTCGTCAGCCCTCTGCCTATTTCGTCAGGATACAGATACCTCCTCAGATGCATCGACCGTTTTACTCGGTGGCCCGAAGCCATACCCATCGTCGACATAGCGGCCGACACAGTCGCCAAAGCTCTCTTGTCAGGATGGATATCACGCTTCGGTACGCCTCTCCATGTTACCACCGATCAAGGTGGACAGTTCGAGTCGTACCTGTTCAAGTCTCTTAACCACTTGACCGGCACGACCCATTTACGCATGACGGCTTATCACCCGGCACCCGGCAGTATGGTAGAGTGTCTACATCGTCAACTCAAAGCTGCTATTAAATGTCATGAGGACGAGTGGTGGACACATAGTCTTCCATTGGTTATGCTGGGAATCCGATCCGCTTGGAAAGACGACCTGCAAGCAACGCCAGCAGAGCTCGTTTATGGTTCTACACTCCGATTACCAGCCGAGTTTCTTGCACCACCGACAGCTCCTATAGACAGCACTTCCAAGTTCATCGTACAGCTCAGGCATCGCCTGCAATGACTCAGACCAGTCAGCGCTGCTCACCATGGGCAACACACGGTTTTTATTTTTAGGGACCTGGAAACTTGCACTCATACCTTCGTACGCCACGACGGTGTCCGAACACCACTTCAGCAACTTTATGATGGCCCATTTGAGATCGTATCGAGGGATGCAAAATTCTACACAATATTAAGAAACGGCAAGTCTGTTGTTGTATCTGTTGATAGACTGAAGCCGGCTTACATCTTATCTTATCCCAGTAACACTCAGTCAACTCAACAACCAACATCAACAGAATCAGCGAAGACGCACATACAACCAACAACCCGAGCCGTCACAACTCCAACAAGCCCGAGTTACACCCAGCCAACTAAACAACCAACATCCCGCGCCATCACAACACCGACACGTCGTCGTGTGCATTTTGCGCCATGTCTCACCACCTGACCCATGCAGGTATCGTTCTGCTTACTCTGTTCCCATTACTGGGAGGGGAGTACTGTGGCGAACCATCTACGGACCCTGGAGAGACATTCATGAAGAGTTCCAGGGGCCGTGATGGATGTTGTCCTGGGGGACGATTGTTGTCGGCCCTGACAACTGTTGTGTTATTTAGGAGGCTGGAAACCATTCTCATTTGGACAGTCAAATCATGCAGTTCATTCTGTATTTTGTGTAAATAAAGATTCTGTTTCATCAATCTTGCGTGTTCACTAAAACATGTTTAAAGTTCAAACCAATAAATTAGCCTGACTTGCATCATATTATGGCGCGATCTTTCAAGCACGAGATGCATGCATTCAAATACAAATTTTCATGAGAGTACACAATTGAAACAAACTTACAAGAAATAAACCTTCATTTTGCAAAAATAATAGCACGAACTTCTTGAGTGAAAGGTTCACGTAGAAATGAATGCCACGAATGCGATCACTTTGAAAGATGATTGCCAAACATTGTTACCTCTATTGGAAAGTAGGACTTGATTTAAAGAATATTATTTTGAGATGGACAATATGAGATGAGTGATAGATGATGATGCAGGTTAAGAGAAACTAGTGATGTGAGAATGATCAGGTGGGTGCAGGTTGGAGGAAATACATGGATAGAGCACAAAAAACACACACACATGTGTGGACTGGACAATGCGAGTACTGGGAGGTAGGTTCCACAAGAATCAACAAACTCAGGTTTCCCACTACCTTTTCCAGGGACTCTAAAGGGAATAACTAACAGGTGAAAATCACAGAAACATTAATAATAAACTAAAACTCACGACATGTGTGCTAGGCCTTACTTATATACTACGTACTATTATGGCCTTACTAGTTGAACTTTCAACTTTTTAAAAACTTTTTAAAGCTTAGTATGATTCCACGTTACTCTTATCTAGCTACGATCTGAACTCTAAGGGTGGATCTGGAATATGACAACATTAATTCAATCAATCAGCTGATAGCTAAAACTAGTTCAGAACCAGCTACCACACAATAAATATAAACTCTGGCTGAAGAACCTAGAAAGTCAATCACAATTTTTCTGCTGTTGAGTGTCCCTAGCCCACATTGTCTTTTCAGAACTTGCTCAATGCTCAAGCTAAGAATAGGTCGGAAATAGCTTCTAATACATGCTTACATCCAGGTGCAGATCCAGGTCATACTCATGGGGGGTCGATTTCAGTTTGAAAAAAAAATGTCACATGAGAACAGTTGTGCAACGGCCTGTTATCGCGAAGCTGGCGACCCACGGGGGGCAAGGGGGAAGGCCCCCTTCTGTCCCCGCTGGGATTTTTTTGAAATCACATCCATTTCAATACAGTTTAGCATGTTTCAGTTGAGGTTCAGATGCCAAAATCATTCTATTTATGGAATTAAAAATTCCATATTCAAATCCATATTCAAATCCATATTTATTGGAATTAAAAAGCAATATTTGTAGCTGCAGAGTGCAGGGTCGTTCAGTGTCATTTTAGCACCCCGGGCAAGCAATCAATAGGGCAGTCAATTGTGCGCCCTCAAAACTGAGTGTGCATGTCGATGGTGAATGCAAGGAGGAAGCCATGCCCTGCAGGGAAATTTTTGAAAATGTCCTTTCTTTAAAATACGATTCTACGGGTTTCAGGAACTACACCAAAATTTCTGAAATACAAGGATTTTAATATCACTAATTCTGTCTCATGGTTGTTCCAAGCAAATAAAACGCTGAATTGATTGTTCATGTGTCCTGCAGTTCACACTTTGATGAGCCATTTGCTGCGTTCTTCATCGACCCACAAGCCAAGTGATCCACCGTTCAGAGTCATGTTAAGCAAGTCGAATGTCTCACCCATTTAAAGTTTGAGAATAGGTTGAGGGTCGTTTTCATCATTCAATAACAGTGATATTTGAATATAAAAACATTTACTTCATCCAGTGATGTTAATAAAATGACATTAATTTGATTTAAAGAATATGATTACTGATAGGAAGTCACAAATGGGCGCCAATAGCACCTCTTAAGTTTGACCACCGGGCAACCGCCCTCTTTTCCCACCCCCAGAAACGCCCCTCCTCATTTTTACTTTTCATCATCGTTATTCACAAAAAATCTTAATATATAATTCACAACCTGAAAGAAGCACTGTAGTGTTGTTTGTTGATTCTTACCAACTAATTAACATAGGCCTACTCGATCTGACATTTTGAAACAGTACTACCGATTCATTTTCAATCCAATTATGTAAAATATGAAATCCTGGCATACATAGCTTTATACAATATTTATTTCCTTCCTTCTCTCTTCCTATATTTTTTTCTTTCTTTCTTTCTAGTTTTTTTCGTTGCTTCCGATTCATGGGGAGGGGGGGGGGCGATCGCCCCCATCGTTTCCCCCCCCCCCCTGTATCTGCCACTGCTTGCATCATTCATGTCCGGAACATTTACGATTGACCAGCGACTTTTTGATGCTGAATGAATGCTAATTTAAAATTTGACTGATGCTATAAATGTGATTTTTAGAATAGCGTATAGTACGCCTACTGAAGAAACAGATGAATAATGCTATGATTTCATACCTCTAGCAATACCGGTACGTAGTTTTACCTGTCATCCTTATTGTCTGAGCTTAGCTGCCGATCGTAACTCCTCCTCCGACTATCTCTACGCCTGCTGTCCCTGGAAGAGGGACTCCTACGTCGGTCCGAGCGCTCGATACTCCTCCGCCTCAGACTCAAGCTCTTGGATTCGTAGCCCTCGTGATGTTGCTCCACACTGCGCCGCCTTTCGTCACGCCAGTCCGGACCTTGGCACGATTGATTTCTATCACGACACCGGGCATCGGTTTGTTCCCGACTGTCTCGTCTCTTCGGTTCATCTGTCTTCTCACCAGCTCGGTCTCTACTAGAGGCTCTGTTGGACACATCGTTCTCGATATGCTCGTTACTTTTAGAACAAGCTCTTTCTCTACTACTAGCTCTTCTACCAGGTGTCCGCTTGAGATTATCTCTATCCCGGCTATCTTGCCTCCTCTCCCTTCTTGGCCTTCTCTCCCCACTTGGCATTCTCTCCTTACTTGGCCTCCTCTCCCTACTTTTTTTATGCTTTCGCACCCGTTCAAGTTTCTGCTTGCGGCTACTTTTTTTCATCACTGATGTTTTCTCAACTTTCTTTGCATGTTTTTTATCGTCACTGGAAGATGTAGAATCGAAACTTTCGGAATCTGAGCTACTGCTCAATGAGCTCGAACTCTCTTCTTCAGATGAGCTCGATTCCTTTTTTCTTCGTTTAGACTTCTTCCGTTGCTTATGCTTCTTCAACTTCATCTTCTTCTTCCTCTTCTTTGCCTTTCTCGTTTCTTCTATATCTTCTTCTTCCTCATCACAACCGCTTTCTTCAGAGCTGGAACTGCTGGAACTGCTCACGGGTTGTCGTTTTTTCTTCTTTAGCTTGTCTTTCGATGAGCGAGACGCCTTTTTGCCAGTCTTTCTTGCCTTGCTTGTAATTTTAGACTCTTTACTGCTCGGCGTGACAGTTGACTCTTCAATCTTGACATCTTCCTCGTTGTCTCCTTGGTCTGCAGTCTCTACTGAAACTGACTTGATGAATTCTTCAGACTCATCTCTCAGTACCGGATTGTTGTCAATTCCAGGTGAGATGGGCCACGTAGTCAGTCCGCCCTGATCTAGACTCACAGCTTCTTTAGATTGTACGTTTTTCTCTTCTACCACGTCTACCTTGTCTGCAGAATGTGTAGCGCCTTCCAAATCACCATCCCACTTGGATGTTGCAGCAACTTGAGCACGAGCTTCAGGTTCGACACTCGCATCAAGCTCCAGCACGGTGTCATGAGCTTCATCGACAATCAAGTCGTCTAATAGGCTGGGAAGAGCAAAATCTTCAGCTTTACTGTACCAATCTCTCGACTTCTGACCTTCCTCCACAGGGTTTTGTGGTATTACAGAACTTGCCGGTCTCTTCATCATATATTCCATCAACCTAACCGACTCAGGTTTAGCATAGGTGAGGATTTGTTCCCTGTTTTGGTAACGTGTGCTCGGATTATCAGGGTTTATGCAGTAAGACGGAACTGGTTTACATTTGGAGTAGCGAATCATATCTTGAGTGTATTCTTTATCTCTCTGACGAGCTCCTAAGACTCGAAACGAATCACGTTGCCTTGGTGGATAATCTAAAGGATTATAAAGTTCTTTCTCAAAGTTGGCTGCATGTTTCTGTTTTTCATCTTTAGATTTACTATGATTCTTGCCTTCCAGTTCTATCTTCGTGCGTCGAATTTGATCAAAGTCTAAGCCACAAGTATGAAACTCTTTCCAATTCTTTGGCAATGTTGGCAGTTCCACCTTTTCTTTTTCCTTTTCTTTCGACTTTTTCCTGCCATCGCGATGGCGATCTCTGCTACAACGTTCAGATTTCCTTCGACTACTTCTTTCCTTCCTGTGCTCATACCGCTTTCTTTCTTTCTCCGTGTCCGAAAATAAACTATCTATGAACTCGTTGCCTCGTTGTTGATCCGACATCTGAACCGTATCGAGAGGTGTGCCCGGTAAAGGAATAGGAGCTGTCATATCTCCAGCAGAATTTGGAGCAACTGCCAAGCGGTATGCACTTCTCATTAAAAGTTCTTCGCGTTTTATTTCCTCTATCGCTGAAATTACAGCTCTGGCCTTGTCTTCTCTGGTAACACCTGTAACAGATTCGGGGTGACTTCCATCAAGACGAGTTACACATTTGTTCATCCAATCAATTATAGGTATAGATATGACACATGTGCAGCTATAAACTAATTCTCTGGTTCATTCATTAGTCTCTCACTTTTCCAATATCTACTTATCTCACTGAATTTTCATCATTATTAATCACCAGGGACTGAGACCGTAACCGCAACCGTTAAAAACCTGTATATTCTGGCAACCAAAACCACAACCTTCATCATTTGTGTGGTACAACCATAACCGTTATTAATTTTAGAACCCAATCATAACCGATAACCCTTGTTTGAGTGATGACCACCACAACCAGCAACCTCCATGGAATTGGTTATTCGGATCTTGATAAGGGCCCAAAAGAGCTTGAAACAGACACTGAATCTGAGGAAAAGGAAATATAACTTGTTTTTTGCCAAATGTCATTCAACTTTCTGCACCCCAAACACAAACTCTGTTATGTCAAGGTTTTTGGAGCAGAGCTTCCTTCATGCGAGGGGAATAGTTGAGATAGTATACTTGAATATCTCTTAGAAAATTTCAGTGTAGAAAGTGATGAAAAAGATCGGTATGGGTCAAAGAATTGCCGCAACCCAATTTGTGGAAATTCTCAAGTCCAACAAAACTTGGCTGGAAATGGCACAATATAATTGTATTGATACGGTAGTTGAGACCACGAACTTTCCGTGCGCTAGTGATGCTGGATCGGGAAGATGGTCAATCAGGACCTTCATCTCTCCTGCACATGGTTGCAACAGTAAAATGAGAAAACAAACATCCGCAACACATCTTCCATCCCTGACTACTTATAGCCATAGCCACCCTCTACTGACAAGACTGTAGACGAGTCACCTTGCACGGAAAAGAATGTGCCATCAAATGATAAATTTACTCAAATCAATATTAAAATAATGAACTTTGAATCAAATTTTATATTCTGTTCATTCGATCATTTTTTGGACTATATTGAGATTACTTGATACTAATTAGGCCAACCGTTAACAAACATGGAATATTTGCTTAGTTATTATTCTCATAACTGGGACCTTCATAAAATTTCCTCCATAACCGTAACCTTCAAAGAATTTGCTTCATAAGTGTAACCAGGACCTTTATCAAATTCTCTTCTTTTCTATTCTCTCTTATGCATAAGGGTCTCAACCAATATGCCTAATATCACATCCCCTATATTCAAAGGGAACCCTGCTGTTTTTGCTAATCCTACCATCAAGTGTGTTACTAATACTACTACTGTACTGCAGGGTCCTTGGTTTAATCATTCTGATGGATGGTAGAAAGTACATACATACCAGTGGCATAAATATTGGCGGTGCAGTGGCACAGGGGCCCACGATTGAATTTACTTTAGGGGGCCCACTGAGACTGGCATAATTTGCTGAGATGATAATTTTTAATTTTTTGTTCCCAATTTATATGTATATACATTGTTATTGTTATTGATTGTTTTGTTCTATAAACGAGACTCTGTGCAGGTTCAATTTCATGAATTGAACCTGAGATAACAAGACGGACTCATTTTAGTGGTGTTGTAGACATTTTTGCAAAGCAAAAAGTAAGGCGAAGAAATTTAATTAGCTATCAATAAGTGAGTGAAATAATTCATGTGCAATAAATGGTATGAAAATTCAAAGAAAATTTGAATAATTTATGATAAAATAAATTGGAAGCACACAAGCACTTTTCGGGACTCCGTCAAATATGGAAAAAAAGGGGACGGGCCCATTTATACATTATGCACTCCTGTCTCATCGTGCCTTGTTACGCCACTGGTACATACATATGCTGTTTGAATTAATTGCCCATCAGATCTAATTTAGGTGGTCTGAAGAAATTCATCCACCCTATTACTTTGGTACGAAATGAATCATAAATTATTATAACAGTGAAGCAAGTGACTTCCGCCAAGTTACACACTGCAATACGGATACACAAATACCAATGTCATAGAGCTATATATGTGTGTACAATAAAATCAAAAAACAATACATAATTCAGTTCCACATGAGAATATACTGGTGTACCTATCTACTGTGATATTCATTTTGTACTTTCTAGTGGTGCTTCTGTGGTGGGAAGCATCCCTCCTCATGATCACAATACAGGTCCTAATTATTAATTATCAATTTAAATTTAATTGATTAATTGTTAATTATTAGGCTCACCACACGAAACAAGCCAACTTTCAACTTATTTCAACTTTAATGATGAATTATCTTCAATTTATAGCCCAGAACACAGATAATTGAAGTCAAGTGGGATGATTGGGGAAGTGGGGATATTTAGCTCTATGCTCACAGTGGCATGCTAGGCAGCGGACACGTCAGGTGAGGCCAATGAGGCCAGACCTCAGGCGTAGTCTCAGTCCTGAGTGAGACAAAAAAAAATCAAAAAATTGTATGCTAGTCTCTTGTATGCATAGTGCCACAATGCAGTATCCGTAATATCCGAAGACCTCATCACATTCAAAACCTTAAGGTTCGTTTTCATTTGAGCGTCAATGTTTTTCGTAAGTTGTTTAAGAAAATGTTTTTAGCTTGGACTGAAAAGAGGCTGCCATGGAATTTTTCTCGCTTTGTGAAGCCTGTGCAAAAAGTAATATGGTGACATTACTTGGCCTCTTGTTTCTTGCTAACAAATTGTTGCAAAAGTGCGATTCAGGCAACATGGTTAGCAGAGTTGGGTGGGAGCTTAACTAAGGAACACGTTCCTGGGAATGCGTTCCTTTATTGGGAACTTCGATGGGAACACAATCCTTTTTTTTTAACTATCAATTTATCTCTCTTTTATTGACATATTAAATAAAAACATATACATACATTCCATACTATGACCCACAAAGCCAAATTGGGCTTGTCTGTGGTATAAAACACAATTATTATCAAACAGACGTGAACACATAATACATGACAAATCTAGTTATACATCGTAATTTGGAACATGAACAGACCTGAAAATGGAAAGAACATAATGCAATAAAAACATAGAAGCAGTAACTTTTAACGGAACTGCGTTCCTTCTTACCGGTAACGAGGAACGAAATTTGCGTTCTATTTAAAGTTCATTTTGAACAGATTGTACTTCAAGAATAAATACACAACGTGGAAAAGATAGCCTATTTTTATGACATCAGATGAAATATTTTGTTTGTGATCCTTTGTCTCACACACTATTGACTCAGCCCATCCCTAATCCCTGCCGTCCATCCTGTATCTTATTATTCCCAAATGTATTTCACGGTATTTTCCTGTCTACTTCTCTTATCATACGATCTTTTCGTACGTTGCCATAGTTTGATGGCTTGAATTAACCGAGCGTCAGTGTGAGGGGTTAGCGGAAAATATCGAAACGCGTACCAAGCTATTGAATTCCAAGACAATCATCACTACCTGGTGACATCACAAATGGCCAATGAGAATAAGATTATTTTCAAGACGTGTATAGGGAGATTTGTGTGACCACAAGAGGCCCATCCCATAGCAGTGTTCATCTTGACCGTGCTAGGCCTAATGATAAATATTTAGTGTTGTAGTGGTATTTTATCAATAATATGATTGAATAATTATTGAATTGATTATGATGAATTACTGTTCAAACAGGGTGGGGGACACAGTGGGTATCTTTTGCTTTGCAACATTTTGAAACCCATAAAAATACTTCTATACAAATTAAAATTAAAAACTTTGCATTGGTAACTTTCAAAGGAACTTGAAAGAACTAAATTTTTGGGGAAACTTTTGAGTTCCTTTTTTTCTGAGGAATTGTAATGGTGACTAGTTCCTTTTTGGATCGAGTAACGGGAATTGGAACTAGTTCCTTCATTTGAGGAACTTACTAGTAACACTGATGATTAGAGACCATACAGGATAGGTGTGTGAACCATGTGCATGAGTAGACAGTGTGAAAATGTGAAATACCGGTAAATTGAACAATAGGCTAACTAATTAGCCCAATGGAACAACTGCAAGGCAATCGACTGCATTACCGACTCGACCGTCCGCGTGTTTACATAATTCGGCATTGTCTCGACTGATTAGTTGTATCGCAGTTTTCCATTGGGTAAGACATGTGACAGTGTGTTTGCTTGTGGTGTGTGGGTGTGTGTGTGCAGTGTGATAACTGGATATGTAATGGCGATGGCGTCTGATGAAACAAGTGAGTGCTTGATTGAGAATATTATCAATAGACCGTCTTCCCAAACAAGTGCTACAGAAAAACCTCACCAACAATCAGGTTGTACGGGGGTATAAATAAGCGGGTGATAATGTGTCGACAAAGTGATTTGTATTTGTATTTATTTAACGGTTTGTTTTACAATGGTATTGTATAAACCAAGTCAGATATAAAAACATTTGAATTGCTAAAAGCACAATAAAAACAAGTCAGATGGCTAGAAATTCGTTGATACTATAATAAGATTTTTCTAAGAGATATTTCTTCGATGCATTTTTAAAATCGTTTCTGCCAAGTATTTTTAAATGAGCAGGTAAGTGGTTAAAAAGTCGCCTGCCGGACTGCATCATGCTGATAGACGTCGACAGAACACGTGGGCGATATTGGCTGCTCCTCGGGTGTCGTGTTGGTGCTGAATGTTTACATTTAAAAGTTCAGGGTTCTGCTTCATAAAAATGCATATTGTCATTATGTAAAGGCAAGGAAGAGTGAGTATTTGGAGCTGTGTGAAGCCATTTCCACAGGAGTCTCTGGTGCTTAATCCACGTATGGACCTGATGATACGCTTCTGGGCTCGGAAGACTTTTCCGCTTGATCCTGCCAACCCCCAGAACATGATCCCATACATAAGTATAGACTGTACACTGGCAAAGTAGAAAGTCTTAATTGTGGGATAGCTGACTTGGCGCGGTAAGTGAAAGGACGTTTACAAAAACCCATGCCTTATGCGGGACTCAAACCCACGTCCCACGCCCAACCTGACTTCAGTTCCATACGCCTTGAGATAGTTTCAGTTTCAAATCTCAGAGTACAGGCTTACAGTTACACTCGAGTTAGATGAAGCCTACCTACTTTTGGATAAAGCTCTGCAAATGATGAAAAAACCGCGAACGGATTTCGTCGAATGTGAATATCTAAATTAATTATTAATCAGTGTTTATACATCACTTTGGCTCCATTACAGGTGTATGCTCACAAAACACATTGTTATGAACACAGACAATATACAATACAACGTCTAATTAATCTGAAGTTTTCATCTAATTTCAATATTTATGAGTAGGGCTATTGTCGGAAACACTATAGTAGCATAACCGCGTACGTACAACTTTTAGCCGTGAGTCATTGAGAGTTATTCGTTATATGTAGGGTCCGACTGATCCACAGGGATACCGGGAAATCCCCTAGATGCCTGCAATCTCAACACCAACAAAAGAAAGACGTGATAAATTGAAATAAATATTTTATTGAAAAGATCTTATATTCAAATGTATTCTTGTATGCAAGGGGATCTTTTGAGTGCAAAGACTTCTATTTCACTTGATACTTTGCAAAATTGAGGTTTGTTTTTCATCATTTTTCTGTGCGTAGCAATCCCAAGATAGAAGTCAGACAAAGTAACCAATCGTATTGATAGTTTTTCCAGACATTGGTGTTGTACCAGAATAAATCCATGACCATATTGTTGTTTTTACTAAAAATTGGTCCCACCCTTTTTGGGAAAAACAAGGTTGAAAGATTGGTTAATCCTTTTAAAAATAGCATTAGGTAAAATGTCGGTGTTTAAATTCAATCTGATCGCAATGCAATTTCCACAGAGATTTATAGTTTCTTCAAAACAATCACTTGGTTTGGTCGTTTTTAAAATATGAATGTTATTTACCAAATTGAAATACCTTATCAAATTGAGTGGTAGGCCCCTACCAAGAAAAGCAACGGGCACTATACAGACAGCAGAAACAAATGGACTCACGTAAATTGTCGGAAAAAGAAAAGAAGATGTAGAAGAGAGAAGAAAGGAAGGAGGAAAGTGAAATGGAGAAGGAAGAAAGATTTGAAGGAAACACCGAAAGAAAAAATCAACTTCATATTTAGGACAGGCGAAGTCCTGATAATGGCTGACTCCATCATTAGAGGCACAGGGGACAACAGGTGCATGCTTGTTACCTGCCTGGTATAAAAAGCGAAAAAAATAGTGAACATTAATGTTGGCACAGACAAAAAGTAGTTGTGATTCATGCAGTGTTGGGGAAGTTCACTTATAAAAGGAACTCTTAAAAAGTTCAGTTCATGTTGAATAAATCGATCTTTCAGAAAGTTCAAAGTTCATTTTCGTGGCTTATGCTGTAAAAGTTCAAGTTCAAATTAAAAAAAAGCATAAGTTCACTCAAAAATCCGCTTTGAGAATTATATGAAAAAAAGATTTAAAATAATATATGGCTCGCCTGGTGACACGTGATCAGATGGTGAAATCCCAAATAGAGAATATTATACATTTGGGATGGACCATATAGAATAAATAGTAGGTTCTCATTCGGAATTTGAACGGGGAAGTACGGATAGTTCTATCGTGTCCAATAGGATTATGAGTGATCTAGAATTATGAACTTACAAATGATCATTTTATTCCGTTGAAGATCCAAAAATCGAACGTGAATAAAGTTCAAGATCGTCGATTGTAAATGTACGGTAATGCGTTCATTGAAAAGTTCAGAAAATACAAATGCGTTCATTTTAAGAGTTCATTACCAACACTGGCTTTATGTAGGGACTAATGACCTGACGAGAAAAAGAGATCGGCATCTGAGCCATTACTGATCCATTAATGCTCATCCATTACTCAATGCACGTGTCACGAAATCCAGTCTGCAGAGAGTATTAAATATTTGGGTATTATCATCGACAAATAATTAAAGTGTAAGAAAATTCGTAAGCTGGTTTGCATATTCTACAGATTACGACACATGTTGAATAGGCAAATGATCGTATCTGTTCATCAGTTATTAGTAATGTCTATTGTACAGTATGGCATTCTTGGTTGGGGTGGTGCATATAAGTCTAATATCGAGCAAATTATCGTTGCTCAAAAATTAATATTAAAAATCATTCTAAACGAACCAAAACAATTTTCGTCTCAAAAAACTTTTGATATAACTCAAGTACTGGATATAAGACGATTATCCATGAGGACAATTTTGATTTACTTTAAAACTCATTTTGATGGTACCCTATAAACTAAATTTATTTACACCCCATACCGAATGCACTGCTAATTATATCAGGAGTCATAAACTACACAATTTAGCTATTCCCATGAGGAGAAAGCAAATTGGTCGACAAAGTCCCGATAACATTGGACCTCATATCTTCAATGAAATTCCATCTAATATCAGAGAAACGAATAGTTTGTATATTTTCAAAAAACAAATCGACCATTGGCTGAGGTTGTCTGGGAGAATTATTTGTCACAACATACTTTACCAAATTAATTACATACATAACTATTTTCAACCTGTTTCAGCATATCATATATTATTAAACCATACCATCATTGAGTTTAGACTATAAACTGAATGATATCATACACCATTATCATATATTACAAATTTAATCGAATCTACCAGGTGATTAAATTATACTAATTTATATCACTGTGCTATTCAAAAGGCACTATAATCTATTCTAGACAAATCCATTTCTCCACAACGACTTATAGTGTTTATTGTTTAAAATTTTTTTTCTGTTTGTCTTCTCTTGAATATCAAACATTATTCATGTATGCCGTCTCTGCTATGAGCTACAATATTTATGAACTAATAAACATCAATTGACACTAATAAACACCAAGACACCATTACATCTCTATAGGCCTAATGAACTGATGCTCACGAAAGATCTACATAGTCACAACACACGCCAGCAGAATAATTTAGTGTATAAGCATCACAATTCCATAAACTCCTCATCATTTACAATAAATGGGCCCAGATCATGGAACTCGTTACCTAGGAAACTAAAATCCATCCAATCATTGTGTATTTTCAAACGTGAATACATTTTTTTACTCCTGACTCAAGAAAATGAAATAATCATTAGGCCTATATTTATAACTAAACAATCAATATGCCATAAATGGACCATGTTCAACATTATAATATTCTTTGTCATATTATTAATTGTACGTTACAAAATATGTCTTTGCCTCGTGATCCGGGAGGTGAAGGGACATATCGAACCCGGTTCGATCCCCGACACCGTCCATCTTTACAGGGGTTTTTCGTGGTTTCCCTTGTAGTCTAGGCTAATGCCGGGATGGTTCCCACAATATAGGCCACGACCGCTTCCTTCCCACTACCCATAAAAACCTTCAACTCATCATCCCACCGTCTCATCAATCATTCATCCGACGTCAATAGATCTTACTAATCATTACAGTGCGTCGTTAAAACCCAATAAATAAAAAAAAATAAAAAATACGTACACCGCGTTATTCAGTTTATAGTGTTACCCTACTATGCATACTCAATGACCGCGTTCAAGAAAATGGCACATAACATCTCTTTTCCCTTGGTACTATTGATACTTGTTATAAATGTTACTTGGTAGGCCTATAGGTTAAGTTCCTTCTTAAAATTTTAGCTCCATTTTATATATCATTATTATCATTATTCTAACATTTTCACTATGTTTATTTTCATCATTGATGTTTATGTTATTTTTTACTGTCATGTAATTTATGATATGATATTCTATTCAATTCAATTAAGTCATTATTGTTCAAATAGGGTGTGCCTAATTCGTATGGCCAAAATATGTTTAATTAATACCTCAATACTATTCTTAAGTTACCATTAAGATCTTATTTCAAATATTATTTTGTTTTCCTTTTTGAGTGACTATACCTGTGATAAAATTTGTTGGCATTAGAGATAAGGTTAGGGAATGGAAGAACGGTTGAAAGACCAAAACTCGCCCTTTTTTACTGTATGTTCCATCAGTATGAATACAGACTTATCTATCTATCTAATGTTTTTCTTTTGACAGCGCGCATTCGAGAAGTTGTGTTCTTACGCGGGCTTCTGTTAATTTTACTATCCTTACTCAGTCATATTATGTATCAGTTATTATATTTTTCAGCAGTGGCGTGCAGAGGTGAAAAAAGCATAGGCGCAGACACTCTATATTAAACGTGGGTAACCCCCCCCCTCCCTGTGAGAAATATAGGGCATATATGTCGTGGGTAGAGTCCGACGACCGTATACACAATAAGTCAATAACGAAGCCCTTAATGAGGGTGTCTGTGGCACAGCCACAGCCACCGTTAGCCAATATCGCCAAAGGCGAAAAAATTTTGATTTCTTGACTCACATTTCTCTTATTTTGAAGTGAGTTTTTGATAAATTTTCGAACATTCAGACAGCTGGATATCAACTACTTCCTGCTTCTTCCAATATATGTATGGAATTTCAGAATTAAAATTTAGAAAATTTGATACGTGTGTAGAAGAAATATCTGGAAGAGCAATAACTTATCTAGCTATATGGTGATAGCTCACCACAGGGGAAGATATATACGTCAAAGGCGGAGCCCGAGACAGCCGTATACACAATAACGAAGTCCTTGACGAGGGGTCTGGGGCATAGCCCCAGCTGCTTGAGGCCAATATCACCAAAGGCGAAAATTTTTTGGCATCTTGACTTACTCTTCTCTTATTTTAAAGTGATTTTTCTTCAAAATCATGAGTTCTTGGCAATTCTCAAGACTCACATGCCTCGGTCCGCGCTTCAAAAAACATCTTTCACATAGGGACACAATGAGGCTATTTTTGAGCATCTTCAAACTTGACAATGCTGAAACATGATATATTTAAAAAATTGTTCGGAATGATGGTACATGACAGAAATGTACCAAATTCCGTACATTCCGGTTCAGCCATCAGAAATAATATGTTGGTGGAAAGTGATATTTTTCGTCAACTCCTTCTCCTCATTTTCACAACAGTTGAAACATGAACTGCTTGTTAAATTTGGCTAAAATTTGCTCGATGAATATTATGTGATTGCAGAAGTGCACCTTGTTTTCTAAGAAATAACGAAATACTTCCTCTCATATCCTGAAAGACGAATTTCAAATTTCAATTCGTTCTTCCATTTTCAAAGAGATTTCATTGATATTTGATTCATAAATGTATTATGATTATTCAAATCGATTGTGTTTTAGTTTCAATATATTTCCAAAATTGAGCAAAATTGGAAGAAAACTCTTAATTTTAATCCGATTTAGAATTATTGAGTTCAAGTTGTGATATCGAAGGCGTGATGCCAACCATACATAGAAAAATATGTTTCATAAACAGCTCGCGATTGAAATAGGAATAATGTGTGAATTCAACAGGATAATCTCGACACCATGAGGTTTTTTGATTGTGAACTGTTCTTGAACCAATACTAATATTTTATACAGTGCCTGTGTGCTTGCCTTGAGCTTTCCGTAATAAAAGTTCTGGTTCATAATTTTGTATCGTTTCGTTTATTCAGGGGATTCCAAACATTTTTGCTGAAGAAATAAATAATCATAATGATAATGCAATCAATTCAACATTTGATTATGGCTATCATACCGATGGATGGGCAACAGCGTTCCAGAGCTGTGCAACTAGGCATGTATTGAAAATATTAGATGAGCTATAGTACCGCGGTACAAATATAACACTTTTTTCTCGAATAATATAATTACACTACTCATTCAACGTTTAATTGAAATCGAATACCGGTAGGCCTACTTTGAAACATTTTCTTGCATACAAACAAAGAAGTAAAATACAAGTGTTTACGTAATGTTTTTGCGCAGCATTCTTCTATGTCCAAGCCTGTGTCTTGGGGAACATTTCGCACAAATCGGAAAAAAAAAACAGCCGGCCTATGCACTACTCAATCAAGAAAAACTGAGGATCACAATAATTCGATTCAAAATATAATTTGAACTTCATTCACTATGCAAACAAAACTGAGAAATACAACAGTTCCTTCACCCTCATTTTTCCTATGGGCCTAGCTCTGAAGAGTCTGCATTTGGGCATTAGCACGAGTTGCGTATCTATAGCTGAAATCGAATATTCAATTTCAACCGATGATTTTGAACCCTGAAATTGAAATTGAAACCAGGAGTCCAGGACGATGATTATTTTTTCTCGAGTACCTCACCAACAGCTAGGTCATTCAGGGGTACGAATGAGCAGGTAATGAAGTGATGATACTACAGACTTCCTGCAGCTCACTGCTCACCAATAAAATGTTAACGGCATTATATACCAATCGAAGCATCTTGCATAAGCCTATACTAATTCACGAACATGCAAGACTATCAAAAGGCAATGTTGATGATCTAAATAATTAGTTGTTCTTCACACAGTTCCCAATCTGGATAGTGGATAATTACATCTACACAACATTGAGATTATTTAATTGAAATGTGTGAAAAATATGTAGTTTTTCAAATTTCATACGTATGCTTTGCTTATACGTTTTTAACCACTCTGATATGCACACTATTTTTCATATTTTTGATAGTCAAGCATTAGGTTTTTTCCTTCTCATACAAGTTTTGTTATTTGGGGATGAAAGTTATGCCATTGAGTTTATAGTGTTAAGAGAATAGTAAAAAAGAGTATAAATGCACTAAACTTTGTAATGAGGCAACTTAGGGGGGCAGGTATGGAGATTAAGGAAAAAGCATATTTCTCGTTAGTGCGTCCCATGGTAGAATATGCTAGTTCAGTTTGGGATCCTTATAGATTAGGTGAGGGTTCAAAGGATTGCTGTGAGAAGGGTTACAGGTAGGGTTAGGAGGTGGAAATGGGATGAGAATGAAAGGGGGGAGAGGGTAAGAATGTTGGAGAGTCCAACTGAGATGATGAGAGACCTGGGGTGGCAGAAATTGGAAATACGGAGGAAGGAGGATCGTTTATGTAATTTCTTCAGGGTAATGGAGGGAGAGGGGGGGTGGGGGGAGCTGCATGAGTTGATAAAAAGAAATAAGTCAGGGTATGGAGGTAGGCGGGGTCATGATAGAGCGGTAGTCATAAAGGGGGCTACATTAGATGTCGGTAAATTCTCTTTCTTAAATAGGACAGATAGGGACTGGAATGGGCTTAGTAGAAATGTTTTTGAAGGGGATGAAATCAGGTTAAAGTTATTCCGTCAGAGGGTTAAGGAGATGGTGGGATAGGGGTACTTAGGGAACTTGCCACCGCGCATTCATGTGCATTTGCAAGAATTAAATAATAATAATAATAATAAAAAAAAATAAAAAATAATAACTATAAACTCAATGGTTACGCACTACAGCATTGTGAGATGTGATGATGGCAAAATTAAAAGCAATGTCAACAGGAAATTAATACCCTGCAACTTCATAAATACATTGAATAGTAAATATGGGCCTATATATTATAATCATGGAAAGTATCCTGGACCGTTAACATGTAGGCCTACTTGTGCACGCGTTTAGTCTGGATTGGTGACTTCATCTAGGTATATTTCCATCATTCAACTTTCATAACTTCCAATTCCATACATATTCTCATGCAGCTTCCATTGGTTGTGAGGGTATAGGGGGTGGTACCACCCAGTTTTTCACCAGCGCCAGTGGCGCCGATTTGATATAGTCTGCACGCCACTGTTTTTCAGAACAAAATGAAATTCAATTCAATTGATAGCAGAAAAGAAAGATTTGTTGGAAGTTGGGTAATTACCCCACTTCCGCGCCAGCCCTTGTTAGCTTTTGGTAGGCCTACTGCTCGAGCAATCGGCTGGCTATGGTGTTTTGTAGGCCTATTTCCAATTTTTGAAAAAATAGCTCACACTTATCTTCAGGAAGATAATTGTCCTCCTCTGTAGTAACTAATCTTCTTTCTTTTTCCACAATGATGACTTCTTCAGCTGCGATCAGGTCCTTGAACATCGACTGCCGTTGCCCACGCATAGGCCAGCGCCTATATTAACGCGCGTTTTTCCACGCGGTTGGAATATAGGTTTTGCCCCAAGTTGGACACTGAGTACCGTACTCATTTAAAGCACTCAACACTTCATACAACAGGTCAATCAACTCATCTTTTGGTCTAATCTCATCTTAAGATTGCAACAATTGCTTCTAACTACAAATAGGCCTACAGAGTCCTTGTCTTTCTGGAATACATATCATAGGCCAAGACCTACTACACGTGAAAGCGTGGATAATCACAATGAAGAAAGATTGAATTTTTACAAACAAACATAGTGATAGGCATACATACTACAATGAAGGTCTTCAACTCTCAGACAGTGAAGTATCATTAGGTCTCTCCTATTCTTACCTGGCTATAAAGATCCTCCTGTGGTACCGTATCTTTGCGAGTATTCCGTCCTCTGGCATCGGGTAAAGAATATTAGGTGTACTTGGATCGGGATTTGGGATTCTCTGCGCATGCGCGACGCATTGCATTATAGGTACTTCTCTATAGGCTGTAACTAGTAGCAACCGTCTACACATGCTTCAAATATCGCGGGCATCAGTATTCTTCACACAATGATCCCAGAATGCATTGCGCGCATCGTATAGAGTGCGAAGACTGTCATCCCTTTTGTTCATATGGAAACCTGTTTCTAACGGTTTCCAGCCTGGAAACCTGTCGTTGCTACTGTCCCAGGCGAACATATACTGCCTAACTCTATTCAACATCATCCATATCTCATGACCGGAGAGTCTTATCACCAAACCTCCATCTCCACTACCTCACCATGAAGCCTAGGATGACCAGATTGTGGGAAATAAAATCCGGGACAAAGAAACATTTGAAAGAAACATCCGCGAAGCGGGGGTTTGGGTGCAAGGCCCCTCAACATTAGGCCCGGCCGTAGGGAATTTTTTTGGGGGAACAATGTTTTAATGAATCTCATTTGCTTTGGAGCACAGTGTGAATCATATGAATAAATACATGATTATTTTCTTATGTAGGCTTAGAGATCTTTATGTGTTTCATTATACTGTTTCATTTAAGAATTATTTATTACCGTATTATAAACTCATGTCGCATGTACATTGATGTTATGATTACTGTTGGTGCAGTTTCTTAATCTTGAGTTCATGCCTTGTATTTGTCAGACAACCTTGATAAGGGAAATCGTGTTTTTTTCATTTTCAAGTACATCGTAAATCTCAGTGCAGGAAAATTTGTAGTTGGTTGTTGATCCTCATATCTTCCTAATTTGAAAAAAATTCCACTCACAGAATATTTATCCTGATAGAAGCATTTTCGTTTTGGCATTAATTGTTACACAACACACAAGTGAACTGTTGCCTTCTCAGAGCCAGACTGACTAATAATACCACGTGTAAACAGTAGGCAGCAAAAGGTCTTCACATGTCGAAAGGAAGGGGGTGGAGAATTATTGTAGCCCGGCGAGCGCACGGTAATTTTTTAAAGAGAACGGCATTTGCACTGAAAGAAACAAATTCATCACGGCGTCGTAAATACTGAAGATACATTTATTGTCGCCAAAAATAGAACAGCTTCACTCTTAAAACAAAAACGAGACATTTGGATGTCCCGAGAGTTCTTTTCGGAACACCGGAACAAGAGGTAGAAAACCGGGACCATCACAGTTTTCCGGGACGGATGGTCACCCTACCTAGACTCGACTTTATTTTCACGTGGAAATCGAGAAATTTCACGCAAAATCGAGAATATCTCAGCCTCGACTTGAACTCACATAAAAATATGAACGTGGAAATATACTTTCGTTCCACCACCTTTTTACCACATGAAATTGAATTCCACGCGTGCTATTGATGTCACAGTCAATGTCCAACATAATCTCAAACAACTTAATTCATTCAAATTGTAGGCTGGAATGGCGCAAAGAGAAATAAATGCTGTGTGAACATGGATTTCATATAAATATATGCATGTGTGTATATATATATATATATATATATATATATATATATATATATATATATATATATATATATATATATATATATATATATATATATATATATATATATATATATATATATATATATATATATATATATATATATATATATATATATATATATATATATATATATATATATATATATATATATATATATATATATATATATATATATATATATATATATATATATATATATATATATATATATATATATATATATATATATATATATATATATATATATATATATATATATATATATATATATATATATATATATATAAATATATATATATATATATATATATATATATATTATATATATATATATATATATATATATATATATATATATATATATATATATATATAATATATATATATATATATATATATATATATATATATATAT
>OZ023327.1:17456605-17576006 GCA_964007535.1 Brachyptera risi | reverse complement strand
AGAGCAAAACATATTCAAGTCTGCCCTCAAGAAACTATTGTTAAGCCATTCATTCTACAGTATAGAAGACTTTCTGAATTATCATTGATCTTTAACTTCCAAGATTTATTAAGATTACTTTTATTTTATTTAAATATATTATCAATTATTCACATTATTCCTGTACCTTCTGGTCTTATACCTAATTTTTATTGACAATGTTAACACAATGTACTTTGTAAACAACAGCTAATAAATACAAATACAAATACAAAATATATATATATATATATATATATATATATATATATATATATATATATATATATATATATATATATATATATATAAATATATATATATATATATATATATATATATATATATATATATATATATATATATATATATATATATATATATATATAAATATATATATATATATATATATATATATATATAAATATATATATATATATATATATATATATATATATATATATATATATATATATATATATATATATATATATATGTATATGTATATATATATATATATATATATATATATATATATATATATATATATATATATATATATATATATATATATATATAAATATATATATATATATATATATATATATATATATATATATATATATATATATATATATATATATATATATATATATATATATATATATATATATATATATATATATATATATATATATATATATATATATATATATATATATATATATATATATATATATATATATATATATATATATATATATATATATATATATATATATATATATATATATATATATATATATATATATATATATATATATATATATATATATATATATATATATATATATATATATATATATATATATATATATATATATATATATATACATATATATATCTATATATAATATATAATATATATATATATATATATATATATATATATATATATATATATATATATATATATACATATATATATCTATATATAATATATATATATATATATCTCAAACCCAGATAACCAATTAAATTGGGCCAGGGGGTGTTTCCACCAGTTTTTCTAGGGCAGACTTCTCATATCAATCGGTTCCTGCCAGTTCCGACTTCTTCCTCCTCTTCTTCACTACTGCTAGGCCTATCCTCTATTTCTTCTTCTCTTCCTACCAGTTCCCTCCATCGTTCTCTATTCTCCCACCATCTCTCGTCTTCCACTTCTTCCCATATTTCTCCTCGGTTGACTACCCCGAACTTGACTCCCTCCTGCCACCTTTCTCTTGGTCTTGCAACTCTTCTCTTAGCTCCATTGTTTTCTGCTATCTCAAACATTGCTCTCGGTATTCTCTCCTTTTCCATTTTCCGCATATGCCCGTACCTCCTAAGTCTCTCCCTTTCCAATTTAAATAATAACCTTTCCACTCCCACTTCCTTCCTTATATTACTGCTTCTCTTCTTATATCTTCTATTCTTCTTTTTTTTTTTATTATTGCACAAAAGAACAAAGAACATACCGTACATATAAGAATAAAATTAAACTCTTTTCCACAAAGCCTAGGAAGGCTTATCTGTGGGTTAAAAATAACAAAAAATATATAATATATGTAAAGTTCAGACTAAGATGTAAGAAAGGAATACGTTTAGTGCCAAAAAGTAGGGTGTTTAGATATGAAGTGATACTAAGAGAATAATTTAGAATATAGAAAAGCATATTCAAGGTCAGAACAAAACTTAACGAAAATAATTACAAGTCCAAAACCAAAATTAAATAGATGACAATTTGAAAATAAACTTCAAACTAAAGATTTATTCGTAAATTGAACTGAACTGAGCATAAACAATATATTGACGAGGTGGAAAAAAAGTATCCTGATCAATTGAAACTAAAATGAAGGGAAAAAACGAATGAAAACATTCCCAAATAAGAGTGAACCTAGAAACAGGTATTATAGCTCCCCAATAATTAGAATGGTAGAACAAAAATACAATCAATATCAAATTAATAACTCACCACAAACGAGACAAATGGGAAAACAAAATTATTATATGAATACAAAACAAGATGATTGGAGTAAATCCAACAGATGAACTTAGATTCCAATTAGGGGCCCTATATAAAATACCATAGCAGAAAAAAGTGGTTATATGATATGGACTCAAGATTTAGAACGTTCAATATATAACTTTTGCAAATTTTACATGCTAAAAAGAAAAAAAATTAGAGAAAAATTAAGAAACTTCAATTGTTTTCAAATAGTCAGAGAAGACAATCTATAAGAAATTGAAAAGAATCGTAATTGATCAATCAAAGATAAACAATCAAACAATCAATCATAGTACAATATTGTCAACATACCATTTCTTCACGTCGCGTTTTACAACATTGAATCTATCTAACTTTCTCAAATGAGGAGGTAGTTCATTAAATATGAAAGGTAGAGAATATTCTAGTCTTCTTTGTCCATTTTTATTATTGAAAGTAGGAATTTTGTATTTTTCTTCAACTGTTGAACGGGTGTTTTTTGAATTTACATTAGGAATTTTGTAGAGGTCATCAAAATAAAATTTCAAGACGAATCTAAAGTTGAATAAATATTTGGGAGGAAGAAAATTGCAGTGTTGATAAATTTTGCTTGTGGCACTATTGAACTCAGATACAATATTGTTAGGTGTAATACTATTTAAAATTCTCGACTGGAGTGAATCAAGTATAGTAACATGAGAGTTTGATGCATTACCCCATGCGAAGATACCATAAGAAAGAATAGATTCGATTAGTGCTGAATAAACTGTCCGTAAAATTGAAAAAGGTAGAATATATTTAAGAGAATGGAGCATAAAAGCACAAGATCTCAGTCTGCTGCATATTTTATCAATGTGATCTCTCCAACTAAATGAGCTGTCGATTAAAAGGCCCAAGTAAACATGATTATTAACAATTTCAATGTTGGTATCACATCCAATACATGGATTACCCTGACTCATCTCGTGTAAGCATTCATAAGAATGACAAATCACGTCAATTCGATTATTACGTTCCTTGTTCAGGGGTGTACAAAAGTGAATTATTTTTGTTTTATCTGCATTTATTACTAAATTTAAATCATGAGTTATTTTAGATATATCATGCATTTAGATTATTTTGCAAATATTCAACTGCTGAATTTAACCTACTGTGACAGCTCAAAATAAGGGTATCATCTGCATAAATATAAATTTGACTTTTGACAACATGTTCGGCGATCGCGTTAGTATAAATTAAATATAAAATTGGACCTAAAATAGAGCCTTGCGGTATCCCAGATGTTAATTTAGTAAGTGGACTGAAATTATTCCCAATCTTTACAACCATGAATCGATTATCCAAATAATTTCTGAACCTACTCAACATACTACCCCTCACACCTACATGTTCTAAAGCTAATATCAATTTTTTATGATTCAAGGTGTCAAAAGCTTTCGAAAAATCTATAAATAAAGCTAAAATGTGCAAATTGAAATTTAGTCTGGAATTCACATAATCGGAAAAAAGAACTAAGAGGTCAGAAGTGCTTTTTCCCTTCTGAAAACCAAATTGCAGAGGAGGAATTAAATTGCAATCCCTCAAGTATTTAGATAAATTGATTTCAATCCAGCGTTCCATCAATTTCTCTATTATTGAAAGCAAAGCAATCGGTCTGTAATTTGAGAAGTTCATGTGATCACCTCTCTTATAAACAGGACGCACTATTGATATTTTCAATTTATTTGGTACCACACCTTCTTTTATAGATAAGTTAATGAGTTTGGCAATCACAGGGCTAATACTATCAACAATACATTTCAAATCTTT
This sequence comes from Brachyptera risi, assembly GCA_964007535.1. NCBI lineage: Eukaryota > Metazoa > Arthropoda > Insecta > Plecoptera > Taeniopterygidae > Brachyptera > Brachyptera risi. The sequence continues at coordinate 17,572,153 of OZ023327.1, read as the reverse complement.
AACACGAATTCTGTCATAACCTGGTTGCTTAGAAGTTTCCATTTTTTCTATCAAATTTTTCACTACGCTAGAATTTATAGACGGCATGTACAAAGATTGGATAGCTGAAGAGTCTTGTAGATTGTTAGCAGTTACGATTCTGCAATCATGTTTAATCCCCTCTATTTCCCTGGCAAAAGATTCGGCGAATTTATTCGGCGAATTTATTCGCAATTATTTCCCCTCTTGATGTTTTGCCTAAATAATTATTTATAACCTCATCAACTGATAACTTCTTTTCTTTACCTAAAATTCCATTAATTGTTTGCCATGTTTCTTTTAAACTATTTTTAGATTTAGAAATTTCGTCTCTGTAATAATCATTCTTAGATTTGTTTATTTTTTCATTCACCTTATTACACAAAGATTTATATTCTTATCGAAGATAATTTCCAAGTTGATTGTTACAATCACGCCAACGTCGGAATAGCTTATCACGATCCCGTATGAGCTTTGACAGTTCTTCATTCATCCAACCCCTATTAACCCTCTTAATTCTATTTTTGGAACCATCACATGTAAAAGTGGAAGGGTCATAACATTTTGTAAATCTTTTTACAATTGCGTCATATAATTCAACAGAATTGTCCATTTTCAAGAGTGAACTCCAATCAACTTCTTTTAATCTAATTTCCAATTTTCTCTCATTCATTCTATTAATAACCGACATGTTGTTGTAATTTACGCCATGTTTAGTTTTCAAATTTGATTTCACTACCAACGACATAATGGTCGGATATTTTTGTTTTAAAAATCACGGAATTTATATATTTATGACCACTGGTCCGAATAAAAATATGGTCAAGACAGGATACTGTCAAATTATCACCTTTAATTTCTTCCCTAGTTATTCCTATGATTGACTTGATAAAGTCATTCCATGCAAAAATATTTTGATATGATTTTGATCTTCTCAAATTTAAAATTTAAATTCATTTATTATTATTATCATATTATTATTATTATCATCAATATTATTTGTCATTGCATTATATTTAAGTGAATTGTTATTATATATCTCCACAGATAAACCCCATGAGGGTTTCGTGGAACCTCACAAGAGTACCCTTTATTGTTGTAACGCTTTTATTTGGAATCAATAAAAAAATGAAGAAAATATTATTATTATTATTATTATTATTATTATTATGAGGCCCTATTATGTTTTATAAATACACGACTGTGAAATTGGATTATAACAGGGACCAGCAAACTTGAAAATCACGTACGCTTACTAGTTTCTCAAGACAAGTTCCTTAACTTCAAGTTCCTTAAGTTTAGTTTCTTAGTTTCTCTTCAAGAAAAAATACTCTACGAATCAATCTAGTTTTCAGGTTCCAATTGGACAACTTTCATGTTACTTTGTGGGGCTATAATGAAAAACAGAACATCATTTCTGGAGGAATTTCTATGTAATGTAGGCCTACACGAAAAATAATTTTATTCATTAGTAGGGATAACACAGATTCTAAAAATCCAGAATCGATTGAGAATCGTTTTTTTGTGTACATTTTATGTGTTTAAATATTCCCGCGCTGTTATCAAGTAGCTAAAACTGTTGCATATCGTGTTATATCAGATGTACTGCTTTGTTGTGGTAGACGCGTACAAAAGTCACGTAACCATGGCAACCAAAATGGTCACCCTCTCCACCGTACACTCGCATTCGTCTCCTCTAGGCCGAACTATGCCTTCCGTCATGTACCGTATTTACACGCATATAAGACGCATTTTTCCATTTTTAATTCATCGAAAAGTCACATGCGTCTTAGAAAGATAAGTGAAAAAACCGTCACATTTTGCAAACACTGCCGGTTGTCCAATAATAAAGGATAGGACGAACCCGCAATCGTCGTCAGATTTGATGCACGGACGGTCGTCAATGTTGAAGCATATGGCGGACTCGCAATCGTCGGGATTAAGTCTTTTTAGTCTTATGTTACACTGAATAACAAGACGAACACTTTGGCACATCTGTTCATCATCAATCAACGATTCATGCCTGGAAGTCTGCTATGGGTGATAAGTCTGCAGGGGGCTTCTCATTCAACACTAGGCTAGATAAAAATGAATATAAACTTGTCGTAAAATAAAATATAATAAAATATTACCAATATTATTTGTTTATTCTCCAATAGAGTTGCTGAAAGAAGAAGGCTTGAACTAGCCATGTGCTAGTGTTGTAGGGTGAAGGGACTGGAACCTTCTTCTGTGGTTACAAAGTCTCGTGAATCATGTTTATGACCCTAAATATTGGGAATGTGATACTGCATCATAGATAAGTAAACAAAAAGGTTTCCAAAAATAGAACCTGAAAAGTAGGGGTGCGTCTTTTAAGCCGACGCGGCTTAGGTGCGTGTAAATACGTAAATCATCCAGTAACATTTTGCCTCATTACGAAAAGTCTCAACCGTACACCAACCGAACGTCGTGGACAAAGGCGTCTTCAAAAATCAATCAACCAATGTCATCATGGTACTCATAGCTCTAACATCATTGATATTGGTGACACAATGTGGCAAGAGGGGAAAGTCAAAGAAAGGAAGGGCTTCAAAGAACATGTGCCCACGATAGTACACGTGTGCGTCAGTTGACGTAAATGCTGAAAATATGTAGGCCTGCAGTTTTGTTAAAAAAAATCAAAAGAATCGATTCTCAAGTTTTAGTCGTTTGGCATGAGAATCAATTCCAAGTCAATTCTCGATTAATCGATGTTATCCCTACTCATCAGTTACATTTAGGACCTATATTTATTATCTGCTCATTTTTGTGAACAGTACTTCGAAGACAATTAAATGCTATTTTCACGGGAACAGTTTCAAGGATTGATCTGATTACTTTTAGGCTGGATTAAATAAGGTTACATTGATTAGGTTGATTGAGGTTTTTCATGTTAATGGCCTTGTAACCGCCCATGCACACTAGTGTCACCACTTCGGTGAAAATAATTGCAACCTTTACTTATTTTTGTCAGTATTCATGTTTTTGTGTCATACAAGTTCAGGTTTCAGAAGAGTGTGTTCAAATATAAAATTTAATGTAGAAATCATGGGTCAAGTCCGAAAAGTATTAAAAAAATGTGGCATTTCCATTGATAGTAACTAAGTTGTTGATCTAGAGTTTGCAACTCTCAATTTTCTAGTAATTTGCTACAAAATGCTACACTTCACATAAAAATGAACTACCAACCCTGAGTGTGAATGTTATATTCTTACAACTCTATTGAAAGTATGTCAATTAATAAATTCTGGTACAGTATGCAAACGCTAGTCTACCTTGATCTTTTTCTTCTTCTTGCGTAGTTTCTTCTCTTTGGGTAAAGTGAAGTTGGATGGCGAGAGTGGGTCCTCACCCGCAGACGGAGATGTCCCGTACCCGGGTCGAACACCGTCGGCGAACATGACTGACTTACGCTGCTCCTTCGTTATGGGGCCTTTCTCTCTGAAAACCATACATCAACTAGATATAACGATAGTAATAATTTATCCACAGTATACATGTGATATGTAAAGATACATTCACTATTCTGGTTTGTGCTAGGTGCAACATGCTTTGAGCAAACGGAAACATGCGCTAGAATACGAATATTCTATAGTGCAAGAATACGTACTGTTGAGAGCTGTGACAAAGTCATAGTTAGGCTTCAAATTGTGGTCAAGTTACAACGAAAAATTCTTTCAACTTCCACCAAATGTATACAATCAAACTATATGAGCTTCTTAATACTGTTGGACCATCAATTACCCAAATAAGAGTGCCAAAAACTGATATAACATCTCGTGCAGATTGGTTTACCAGTCGACAAATTGTGTCTGACAGTTCAGACAAGTAAGTAAACTTCCCGTTGCATTGTGGGTCACAGCGCATGTTGCCTCTAGAAAAGATGAACATGCCCATCTCTCGCTGCGCCCAGCAAGTGTTCATGCAATACGGAGAAACTCGCTCTATTATTGGTCGATGCACGTTGCCCAAAATATGTTGCACGTAGCACAAAGCACGAGCGTACCTCAATGTTTCGTCATTTACAGAAAGAAACTGCAAGCTTCATAATTATTTATTGATATTGGGTTCTAACGACGCACTGTGGTGATGCCTACGATCTATTGGCGACGGTAAATGATATATGAAATGATGAGATGGTGAGATTAGAGGTTATTTTATTATGTGTTTTTGGATAGTGGGAGAAAGTCAGTCGTGGCCTATTGTTACTAACCATCGCGTATTGACATGAGGGCCATTCCATAACAAATCAACCTATTAATGTTTGGTGACCATCTCTGATTCTGATGAAATTTGGCACACTTACTAACATCATGGCTTGGAATAATTATGTTTTTTTCAAATTTTTTCAATCATCAATTTCCAAGAAATGGGGTCATCAAAATGTGACCTCCCGACGCTCCGGTCACGCGCCGCCAAAGGTTGACCCGTCTAACTGCCTCCTAACTAAGATATGGAGTTGGGAGAGGTGTCAATGGAAAGGTAATGAAAATCTACATGTAACCAGTTACATTTGAAACATGTAACATGCTACACAACACCATTCGGCACAAAAAGTACCTATAGAATGCGCTAGCGGCAGCTGTCAAAAATCCAACATGGCGGAAGTTTGGAGGACATAGTAATCTCTCCGTAGTGTTTACTATGGCTACTTTGCTTGTAATGCAACTTGGAATGACCATGCTAAACGTTCATACGTGCGATTTTGTTTTATATTCATCTTTCGACAAATCTGTCCAACTTATTCAAGTGGATTTGGATGTTTCATTTGTAGATAAAATGTTATTGAAACTCAGATCGGATTATTTTAATAATATGCCTCATCACATTTGTTCAAACAATTGTTGTGAGTTAGTTATATATTACTATTACTACGTAAATGTTGTGTGAGATTTCAGATTATTAAATTATTTAACTCCTTTAGTAACCTATCAAAACCTTATATAGCCTAGGGCATACATTAGCCAATTAATTTACCCATTTAACATTTCAATTCGTTTATTGATATTACTTCAGAACACCATTTGACCTAAGCTAAAAGTGTCCAGTAGGTATTGGTAAAATGTGTAGGATTTTTAGAAACATTTTCATTACTTGTTATCTAATCTAGGTCTATGTATGACTACCTAAGTCCTAAGCACTCCAAGGAAATCAATTGCAAAGAAAACGTAAAAAATGTGTTATGGTTTAAGAGTAATTTATTTAATTATACGATTTTTGTTTTGTATAATGAAGTATACAAAACAGTTTTGTATAGTTATGTTATGATAGGCCCTATTTGGTTATTTGCAATTATTCAACCTAGAACATACCGTAATATCATCAGTTGAAATGGACAATGTCAAATAATTATTTACAGTTAAATATTAATTTTACAGTCAAATGTTATTTACAAAAATAGTATTTACAATTACCCTAAATGTTACAGGCACATAGTATTTGCACTTTTAAAACATAAAATTTAATCAAATGGATGGTGACAAATAATTAATTACAATGCTATTTGCAATTAATCTAAAAAGTTACAGATAGGGATCATTTGCAATTAACCTAAAATGTTTCATCAATTGAAATAAATTGCCGCATTTCGGGAATAAATGAAAGGAACATTTGCGGTTCTTTCCTGCAACAGAATTACCCTGTGGTATGCAACAATTTCGTCGTGAGACATTTTTGGGGCGAGAAAGTAGTCACAAACAACGTTGTACCATAGCCACGTGCAGAAATCTGTCCTCCAAACTCTATTTACGGTAGTCGCCGATAGAGCGCATAACTGCAACTTTTTGTGCCAAATAGGTAGCAGTACAGTGTACATCTCGATGAGATCAAAGGTCAATTAGGTAAATTACTCATTTTTAGAATATTTTTTTGTAATTCATCTATATATAGAAGTAACTGTGCAGGAAGTTTTGTATTGACTGGATGAACAGTTTTCAAGATATTAATGTTTCAGTTCGTACACCTACGATTTCAGGTCTCACATAGACCGGACTGTCATTAGTACATACTACATACCAGTAGCGGTAATGGCCATAACTTGGGAAACATTTGCGATATCAGGATGAACTGACAGCATAATAATTGTGTGAATACTCTTTTTTATCATACAAGATTTATATTTTAATGAAATTTGATATTCTTAAGACTATGAGTTGCTTGCAATGTTGACGATAAAAATAACGATCATTTTACTTTTTTGCAGTGATTATTTACTGCATAAGGGTTGTGAATAGCCCGACTAAATTTGTGTATACAATAAATATGGAACAATGTCTGTTGGATGAGATTATGAAATCATTGTCATTTTAGACCTTTCTACCGTGAAAAAATTGTTGAAAATGAAGGAAAACCAGGAAAACCAGAAATACCTTCACGAGGGTGGTTTTTCATATATCAATATAGATCCATTTCTCCTTGGTTATGTAAAAAAGATATTCTTCAACATGAAGAATGATAACAGAAAAATTCAACTTGATGTTTTTTCCCGTTTAGAAGATACAGATTTTAGAAAAAGCTAAAAAGTACTGATATAATAACAATTATTTACATGCTCAGGCCTAAATAGTTGGTACCTGCATCTTACTATAAACACCTTTTATGTGACTGTTGAACCTATGTGAATAGCCTGCTAAACATCTGGTAGTGGTACTTTGGTTAGCTCAGTGCTAAGAAATTGACTGAAAATGTGAGAAGGTGCACCCCCCACCCTCGAAAGAACCACCCTCTAAGAGGTACTTTCTGGTTTTCCTTTATTTTCGACAGATTTTTCAAGGTAGAAAGGTGTAAAATAAACAATGTTTTCATAATCTCATCTGAAAGGCATTGCCCCATAGTCATTCTTATGTAGTCAAAATATGTAGTCAAATCTTATGTACTGCTTACTCTACCTTGTATTTTTATCCTTAAGTCCGTCGTTTTTGTGAAAGAGAATTTTAAACTATTTCAATGTAACCATGAAATCCACCAACATGATGCACGACGTCATAATGACTTACGTGTGGACAAACATAGACTTATGCTGTATAAGAAAGGACCGCCATATTCAATGTCACGGTTTTATAACAACCTACCAATAGACATCAAGTTGATATCCAGCATGCATATGTTTAAATCCAGTCAAGAAACTGTTATGTGAAGATGCTTTTTACTCTGTTGATGATTTTTTAGCTTTCAGCTAATCTTGAACAATGCTTATTATATGTATATTTGTAATTCATGACGTATATCATACTGTTTGTACAGTGTCCGATAATAAAAACCATTATTATTATTATAATTATTATTGCGTACGAAAATGTAATCAGGCCGATTCCAACTCTTTATGTGGTGAATATTTGGTTCAAAAGGCAAAACGATTGTGATTGTCGTTGGTTCAAGAGACTTCCATCAGTTATAACTTATATCATCTTGATTTATGAATTGGGTGAAAGGGAAAGAAAGAACAGCAGCTTACTGAGATTTATGCGTGGAGAAAGGCCTACTCATTGGAGAGCCCGTAGATAGAACACAGAGATGAAAGGTGCACATGAGCTATTATAATCATCTGTGATTCTCACGTATATTAGAATTTTGTTATCTCATACATACCGTTCGAAAGTTATGACCAAAAAACTGATATTTCGCTAAATCGACTCCCATGGACTCTTAATGACACCGCTCCCAATTCTGTATCTTAGTTGGGAGAGAAGTTGAACCAGTCAACCTGTAGCAGTACATGACCAGGGGTTGGGAGGTGAACCTGTGGCAGTGCGTGACCAGGTGTTGGGAGGTCAAACTATTGGCGACTATATCTCGGAAACCAATTATTGGAGAAATTTGATAAAACAAGTAAAGTAAATCCCAACAGTCTGATACTCCTATAGTGCAACGAGTCAGTTCAAAATAACTCGAACCTCACCGCTTGTAGCGCTGATTGCCATTATTACGCTTCCGTCAACCTGTTTGAATCGTCCAATCCACGATCTCGAATAGTGATGAAGATCGTTGTTATAAGTCTGTCGAACGTTTGAGTGATCCAATCATCGATGTAGATTGTAGAATGACGTCGAAACCTCCCTGCTCCCGCCCCTACTTCCTGTACATACCAGGCGTGCTGACAGTTGTAGTTCGACAAGCGCAGGCAAAAGATTGACTTTGGCGACATTTTAATTCAATCTTTGTCCATTTCCAAGTCATAATTCGATGGCAAACTAGTCAAACTTTGAGTAGTTCCAGCTTGAGTAATTTGTGAAGGACAAATTTTGATTATGAATGTGCTTATATTTGCCTAGACCTACAATTCCACGCAATAATTTCCTTGCTATGAAACATCGATACGGGCTTGGCCTAGAGTAATGTAATTGTTTTTCAAACCCGGAGATTGAGTTTTTTTATTACAGAAATCGTGGCATATTTCCATCTTGAACACCATTCGAAATGTGCTTCGATTTAATTAATTAATTTCGATGAGGTGAGGTGTGCAGTTGAACAAAAACAGGAAGCTTGGACTAGGAAGGAGAAAGATAGATCGGCAAGAAATATATTGAAGTACTTAGAGAGGAAGAGAGAGGTTAGGAGCATAATTGAGAAGGAGAAAAAGAGGACGATGGTAGAGCTTGCCAAGAAGCTGGAGAAAGATGGGCAGGGAAATAAGAAAATGTTGTATGGAATTATGAAAGAAAAGAGGAGAGACAAAGAGGAGCAGAAGATCATGTATGATAAGAATAATAAACTGATTCGAGAACCCAGAGAAATTAGGAGAATGTGGAAAGAACTTTTCGAAGAGCTATTGAATGCAAAACATACACGGGCAGAAGAAGTGGAGGAAGCAGAGATGGAAGGAGAGGACTGTGTGGAGATGGTGTCAAGAGAGGAGGTAGCACAGGCAATAAAAAAGATGAAGAATGGTAAAGCAGCAGGAGCAGATGAGATCGTGGTAGAGATGGTGAAGGCAGCAGGGCAGTGGGGGGCGGAGTGGATGTTTCGTGTGATGGCGGCAGCATGGCAACAGAAAAGAGTGCCGGAAGATTGGGTGAAAGGGGTAATAACAGTAATATTCAAGAAAGGAGACAGAAAAAGAAGTAAGAATTACAGAGGAGTGACGCTGATGAGCCAGGCAGCCAAGCTGTATGAACGAATTATTGAAAGAAGGATGCGAGTGCTAGTGGAACCCATGTTAAGGGAAGAGCACTATGGGTTCAGAACAGGCCGATCAACAGTAGATTTGATATTTGCTGTCAGGCAACTGGTAGAAACAAGGTGGGAGGAGGGAAGAAGAGTGTACATGGCTTTTCTAGATTTGGAGAAAGCATACAACCATCTTCCCAGAGAAAGGGTGTGGGAGAGTCTCAGGGCAAAGGGCATACATGTGGGGATGATAGACCGTGTGAAAAGTTTATATCGAGAATGCAAGGCTTCAGTGCAAACAAATGGAGGCAGGACGGAGTGGTTTGAGGTAAGGAGTGGAGTTAGGCAGGGCAGTGTCCTATCACCTATGTTGTTTGTAATGGTGATGGATGAGATGATCAGAAAAGTGGAACCAGAGAAGGAAGGCCCAGGGTCAAAGACAATGATATATGCTGATGATATCTTGTTATGGGGAGACAGTAGAGACGAGGTGCAAGAGAAAGTAGAAAGATGGGAAGAAATGACAGAGGAGTTTGGGATAAGAATTAGCATGGAAAAGAGCAAAACAATGGTGATGAGCAGAGAGAAGAGAAAGATTGAAGAAAAAGTACAGCTGCAAGGTCAAGAACTGGAAGAAGTAGAAGAGTTCTCATACTTGGGGAGTATTGTCAGTAATACGGCAAAAGTAGAGCTAGAAGTGAATAAGAGAATAGCCAAGGCGGACGGGCTATTTCAAAAAGTAAGGAAGCTGATTTGGAACCAAGATTTTCCAAGGAGTGGGAAGATACTCATTTATAATGGGTACTACTTGCCTATCTTGACATATGGAGCAGTTACATGGTCAATCAACTGGAGAGAAGAAAAGAAAATAGAGGCAGCAGAAATGAAGTTTGTGAGGAGCATAGCAGGAGTGTCAATGTTGGAGAAGAAGAGAAGCAGTAATATAAGAAAGGAAGTGGGAGTGGAAAGGTTATCATTTAAATTGGAAGGGGAGAGACTTAGGTGGTACGGGCATATGCGGAGAATGGAAATGGAGAGAATACCGAGAGCAATGTTTGAGATAGCGGAAAACAATGGAGCTAAGAGAAGAGTTGGAAGACTAAGAGAAAGGTGGCAAGAGGGAGTCAAGTTCGGGGTAGTCAACCGAGGAGAAAAATGGGAAGAAGTGGAAGACGAGAGATGGGGGGAGAATAGAGAACGATGGAGGGAACTCGTAGGAAGAGAAGAAGAAATAGAGGATAGGCCTAGCAGTAGTGAAGAAGAGGAGGAAGAAGTCGGAACTGGCAGGAACCGATTGATATGAGAAGTCTGCCCTAGAAAAACTGGTGGAAACACCTCCTGGCCCAATTTAATTGGTTATCTGGGTTTGAGATATATATATATATATATATATATATATATATATATATATATATATATATATATATATATATATATATATATATATATAAAACCTAGTAGAAATACAAGTGTAATAGAACAGTGACCTACTTAATCGACAAATAGTTCGTACCTCACCGCTTGAGTGAGCTGACTGACATGACTCAAATTTAGCATTGACTTGCGCATCTTTATACGAAGTATAACTTACTACTATCCTTGGTAAATCCTCTTTAATCTGAAATGGAAGGAACCCCCAAAAAATGATTTTGATTCATGAAATTTCAGATTTTAAAACCAAAAAAAAATCTTTTTTCACAAAAATCATCACTCATTGCGCTTAGAATTCAGTCAATTTTGTATTGCGCGAGAGAGAAGAGCTATGCGACCGGCTGAGACGACGTAATAGACTGATCGTATTCACTCGGCTAGCCAGCCGACGACGCGCGATCATCATATTACCTGTTTCTATTGGCGCTCGGCCATCCCGAGTCAATAATGTGACAAACGAACATTCCGAGCTCAGCGCATGATGTTATGAATGTCAGACCACTCGGTCAGCTGACAAACACAAGGCTGAACATTTGACGAATTGGGAAAATAGGCTAATGATCAATTCAATCCAAAAACAGTGTTAGAGCAATTGAAGGGTCGAAATATTAGATTGAATTACGGATTAGCTGGAATTCGGATCGACCATATTAATCAACACCTTCAGCCAGGGAACGACTTCCAAGTTCAAAATATATGTCAAATTTCAAATTAACCAAGTGTGGATTAACAAGGGTTTATAGTAATTATTTGAAGTAATGATGTCAATAAGTGTGCCAAATTACATCAAAATCAAAGATGGTCACCAAAAATGTGTATGTAAAATTGCTCGATTTGTTATGGAATGAACCCTGAATTCATGGTGGGAATCAAACCCGGTCCCCTGAATGACGGTTAAGCATGCTAGCCACTTGACTACTCGTCTCAGTAGCTTCATATTATCTGACAAAAGAAAAATCATCTAGACGATAAGGTTTCTTATCTGCAAGCTAACGTTTTACATCACGTTTCAAACGATTTACATTTTTCATCATGCTTAGCTCTATAGGTAATTAGCTAAAACATTTGACAAAGTTCAAGTTCGGTCAAGTGTCAAATGAAACAATTTGTTGATGATCAACTGGAAGGTTTTTACCTCGAGTGTTATGTGATTTCAGGGTTTCATGTCATTTCACATCTTCGGAATGAATGTATTAAAACATAACCAGTAACATTGGAAAAGTTGTAAAAATATCTAGCATCTAATAACAGATTTTCAGATTTTGAAGTTATTAGACATATTGGTAATTTCGTTTCTCGACTTACCCTTTTCCTAAAGGTTCAAACATTTTCGTAAAACCGAGACGCGTGGCTGAGTGGTAACACACTGAACCGTCATTCGGGAGACCGGAGTTCGATTCCTGCCATGGTCGACCATCCTGACAGGGGTTTTTCGTGGTTTCCCTCTGTCGTTCAGGTTGATACTGGGATGGTTCCTTAACAACAGGCAACGACCGACTTCTTCCCACCATCCAAAACACCTAATAAAATAACCTTTCACCTCATCATCCCACCATCTCATTCATCATCCACTGATGCCAATAGATCGTAGGCATCAGTATAGTGCGTCGTTAAAACCCACAATGATGAATGTCCGTAAAATTCACAAAGTTCCCTAACGCGCCCCATACTATAACATGATGACACAGCTGAACTCACCGGAAGCCTATCGATATCAGGATCCCCTTAGAAGCTGGTGGCAGTGGCACAACTTTAATAGGCGGTGGCATTCGCTGCTTGAGTTTCAGGAGTTTGGGGGGCGGGCGGCTGCCAGTGCTCAGACGGACCTCTTCCAAGTTGAGCGTAACACTACGGCGTAAAGTATCACCTTCTTGCTGAAGGCTCTCCTGGAAATCACAAGCAACCATTCGTTTTATAAACATTTGTATACATTTGTATTTAGGGTTAGAGCCAAGAGAAGAGTCGGACGACTAAGAGAAAGGTGGCAGGAGGGGAGTCGAGGACGGGGTAGTCAACCGAGGAGAAAAATGGGGGCAAGTTGTAGAAGTGAGCCAACATTACCAGAGGAATTTAGGCTCATCAACAAACTCCCAATATATGAGGAAGTACTAGAAAAAGTAATATATGAACAGCTGAAGGACCACTTTACGAGGAACAACTTGCTACATAATAATCAGTCTGGTTTTCGGAAAAATTACCAATGTGAAACTGCATTACAAATTACAATTAGTCATAGACATGTGGTTAGAAGAATTAGGAAAGGGAAGAGACAGAATTATAATTGCACTCTTTTTAGATTTCAAAAGGGCATTTGAAACAATTGATAGAAAAATATTATTAGAAAAATTATGGAAGTAAGGGGTAAAAGAAACTGCATATCAATGATTTGTAAGCTATCTCGAAAATAGAACTCAATGTACAATTTATGGTAATAATAAGTCTGAGCAAATAGATAATGATTATGGTGTTCCATTAGGATCCGTACTGGGGCCGTATCTATTCAAAATTTACATCAACGATATTTTTGAATTGCATGTGACACAAATATCTTTATAAAACTGTTTGCAGATGACACCCTGCTAACCTTAGCAGGGGATAATGTCAATAAAGCTACTAGAATGAACAATTAAAGCTCAAGACTTTTAGTAGACTGGCTGAGGGTGAAGAAAGTCAAACTAAATGTCAGCAAAAGAAAGTGCATGTTAGTAACAGCAACTAGGAAAATAAATGATAAAATATTGAATGAATTTGAAGATTAATGCACGCCCACCTAATAGATATACATGTGGACAATGCAGAACTTTATAGAATATGTTCAGGAGATAGAATATTTAGAGGTAAGTAACCAAGTATATAAGCACTTGAGTTTCAAAAGTACCATTGAATAGATAACTGAAAAGATGGGGAAAAAATCGGATTCCTATGAGGGCTGGAAAATCCTCATCACAATGGACACGAATGTTAATATTTAAAACAATAGTGCTACCACATGTTGATTACTGCAGCACATTACTGTGGAGTGCAAGTGATTATGATAAAGGCAAGCTGCAAAAGCTTCAAAACCAAGCACTGAGGGTGGTCCTCCAGTGTGACCGTTACTTACCTGTTGGTGTTTTATTAGATCGTACTGACATGTTAACAATTAGACAGAGAGTTGCACTTTATGTGCTCACTTTTATATACACATTAAGTGCAACTAGGATTACGTAGTGAAGTTGAAATATTATACTTGCCTTATATTTAGCAAATTGCTTTTGCTTTTGCACTCGCAGTTTTTCAATTTCTTTTCTACGGTTCTCCTTCTCCTTCCTTAGTTTGTCTCGAGCCGATTTCCTCTTCAACACCACTTTATCAACTTCCATGAGGCTCTCTGTGAAGATAAGTGATTCGCTCACTGTTAGAATAACTACACCACAAGTCGAGGTATACAATATCATGGGAGCGCAAACCAATAAATAATCCAATTCTGCTAACAAATGCAATCTATAAATATCTTGAGTCAATTAAAATGTCTGCAATTGATTCACTAATTGCAATATTCAATATAAGATTACTATCAAGAGAATGAATACCAGGGTTTAATGGCGAGTCAACAGCAAATATTATTTGTACCTCTCAACATCTCTTACCCTCAACATTAATGTCAGGCATCAATTTTATCTGTATGTTAAACCTACCAACGAATATCTATTCACTTATTGGATTTAATCAACGACCCAGTATAACAATTGAGATCATTATTATTGTTTTCGAAATTATCTATCAATGGAAGTTCTCGTTTCAAGAAAACACGATACAGATAACACAAAGACACAGACGATACAGTTACTCATATAGTTTGCTTGAAGACGTGATGTGTCACTACGGATGACATTGAACAGGCACGTGCGTATTTAATCGCAACTGAATTGAATAATCGGAATCGTTTGTTTGGGCGCTTTTTCCCTTTGACTATCCTGACGCCATTTGGATTCCTTCTTTTAAATTCATTCGAACCTCACCACCTCGTGAGAAAAACAATCAAGGCAGTGAACAATTCAAACGAACTTGCATTGGGGAGGCGCAATCTTCAAACTCCTCAATATCTTCATCTGCTTTTTCTTTCAATTCTTATTCGAATTCTTCTCACGATATAGGCCTACGTCTCAATTTTCACTACCCCGTCCATTATTTTTGAAATTATCTACTTATTTTTCTCTTCTACTCATCTTTCTTTCTTTGTACATTCCATTTTATTTATGGCATTTCCATCTATTTATTCATCAATTGATTTATGTATTCTTCATTTTGACTAGTATATTAATTGGCACATGATATTATATATAGACCTAATAAATAGAAGTCAGAATGAAGAAAATAAAAATCAATTGATTGATAAATAAAAAATGGAATCTATATTGAATCAAATTTATTTAATTGTTTTTTAATATTTTAATAATTTCCATTTGATACATTTTTCCTATATTTTTTTTCTCTTTTCTTTACTCAACTTCATTTTTTCTATAAATTCATGTATAATTTTCACATTTTTTACTCCAGCCTGGTCATGAACCAGCTGAGGCAATCAGAAGCCCAGTTGCCAAATTTACTACCCGATATCATTCTTACGTGTTACAGTTTGATTTGTAATCTGAATGAGGTATTAAGGTGGCACCAACCCCTCAAATTTATACATCTACCCCCTGGACTTTTGCTATTTTCATTTTTCTATTTTCTATTTTTCTATTTGGACTTTTCTATTTTCAATTTTGTATTTTTCCATTTCTTCAATTCAGGCTTCTTGTAGTTTCGTGTCCTTCTTTCAGCTTGACTATGTCTGTGGTGACCCATCAACAGACCCTGGTGTTCGAGGAGAGATCCAGGGGGCGTGGTTGATGGATGTCCTGGGGACGATTGTTGCTGGCCTGGGCAACCCTTCATCATTCTCAATTACTTGAAACTCACTTTGTTTCAATAACTGAGATGAACAGTTTGTCTCAAATAATAAATCAATTTAATCAAACCGTTGAGCGTTCACCAAAGTGGTGATTCGACGTGATCTGAACACGCGACCTTCCGATCAAAACACAAAACATATCTTTGTTCTTCATACTTTTGTACATTTGTAATACAACGACTAACATGCAGAACGATAACAACGTGCAAACCGCCAACATTGCTAGCTCACCCAGACAGTAACGTCGAAGTCTCAATTGATGCCGACGCATTGGACACCAGTTTCGGCGCAGCGATACAACAATGCACGGACTGCGGTTGGCAGCCACTTGAGTCAGTCTTGCTCAACGGAAGTACGGTGCCTACGACAGTGAACTGCTTTCTGTATATGAAGCTGTTTCGTTTTTTTCGCCAAATGGTGGAAGGCAGCGAGTTTTGGATCCACACAGGCCATAAACCTCCTGAGGTTTGCATTTCAGCATATGTCAGATAAGTGTTCACCACGGCAATTTCGTTACCTGGATTTCATAGGTCAATTCACTACCGACATCCGACAACATCATCGCCGACGTTTTGTCACGCGTGGAAACAATTACTATTCCTATAGACTACACAACATTCTAGCTCGATCACAGGGGAGTAACGGCAAACTGCTGGCGGTACTGAACTCCAACATTTCTCTACAGATGCATCGTACGCCACTTGACAACTCAACGTCATCTACTGCGACACCACAACCATTCGTCCCAAGTACAGTGTTCTTTCTTCATTATCTATCATTATATATTATAGGCCTACATTATGTTATTATATTCATCATATATTTTATTATTTGTTCTTTATATATCATCAAGTATTATCAAGTGTATAGTGAGTGTTCAATAGGCTTCACTGTTTCACCCATCCTGGCATCGGAGCAACCATTCATCTCATCACAGACGTTCCGAAATCGACCAACACATGAACGATTTCGTCTTATTTGGTAATCGATTCAAACATATATAAGTAGACCTAGTCGGTCTTCTACCCATTTCTCCAGGCTACAGATACCTTCTCACATCTGTCAACGGTTTTACTTGATGGCACGAGGCCATACCCATCGTCGATATAGCGACTGGCTCTCTATAGCTCTCTTAGTGGGACGGATATCGGTCAAGAACGAAAGCTTGAGTCCTGTCAGTTCAAGTATCTTGACCATTTGACCAGTACGACGCAGTTCATCAACCTGCAGCCGATGGCATGGTAGAGTGTCTGCATCGCCAACTCAAGGGTGCCATCAAATGTCATGAAGACGAATGGTGGACCGACAGTTGGTCATACTGGGAATCCGTTCTGCTTGGAAGGACGACGTGCAAGCAACGCCCGTAGAGCACATTTACAGTTCCACACTCTGATTACCCGGTGAGTTTCTTGCATCACCAACAGCACCAACAATGTGTTGGTATAATATACTTTTATATACTTTTAAAATACTTATTCATATTATACTATTGTACTCGGGTTAATTTTAATTGTAATAAGTATTGTTTGAAATGAAATGTTTCAAAAATTGACTTCTGAGCTATCGAATAAGCATTTACTCTTATTTATATAACATCTATAACAACCCGTTCAAGATCATGCCAAGAACCCAAAATTCTAAGCGATACTCCGAAACAGCAAGTCCGTTGACGTATCCATTGATCGACATTTTATCCGATCCGAGTTCCATCCAGTCCACTCATCGACCCACTTCGACAGGCAATGCGAGACATCTTCAGCAGCTTCATCACAGTGCATTCGGCCAACACCCTGCACCGCATAAATTCTCCCCCCCCATCTCACCACCTGACACGAATATTTATCGATCTGCTCTCCCCGTTCTCATTCCTAGGACCCGGGGAGTCCTGCGGCGACCAATCTTCATACTCTGATGTTTCATGATAGATCCAGGGGCCGTAGTTGATAGAGACCCAGGGGCCGTCGATGATGGGTGTCCCGGGTACGGTTGTTTCTGGCCATGGCAACCCTTTATTACTTTCAATTAGTTAAAAACTCACCCTTGTTATGGTAACTGAGATGAACAGTTTGTTCTCCAGTTTGTCTTGAATGATAAATCAATTAATCAAAGCGTTAAGCGTTCACCAGATACCTTTGATACTTGATTTGAAAAAAATCCAACATATCTCAAATCCTATTAGCTTCTAGCATTCCTGATCACTAACTGCCCAAAACTCTCAAAACTCAAATCATCTCTAACCAGAATGAAAATGAAAAATCATCTCAAAACTTGTTTTCCCTACATTCTACCACTTTTAAAACATGTTGACTCTGTTTGAGAGTCAGCTATTATTTTTTTTTTTCTTCAAAGGTTATTAGTTACATTCTACGTGTTTCGAACTACAATGGTGAATGTTGGTTTAACATGGTTCATTTCACGATTTTTCAAATGACAATTTTATTGTATGTAGCCTGAATTAAAAAAAAATAATCAAGTACATGGGCCCAAGATGGTCTTCAATTCTTCAGAATATTAATTCTAGTCCAGAAATCGTGTTCCAAGTAACACGCACTTTTCGTTGATGAAAATTCTCAACAATGGGCTTTTATCTTCATCATATTTCAAAACCAAATTATCTCTACTTTTCAACAGGGAACACACACAAAGAATATGGGCATGTAAAAAATTGCGAGAAAAATGTTTAGAGGCACAGAAAAAAAATAGGTACATCGGACAGGCCATGACTTTAAAAATCTCATTTCAAGTGAACAACCTATTTTCATTGTTGAAAATTCTCAACAGTGAGTTTTTATCTTCATCATATTTAAAAACCCAATTATCTCTACTTTTGAACACAAAACACAAAATAAAAATCATAAGTACAAAATTATGAGAGAAATTTCTAGGGCTAATGTCTACGGCTAGGACACCTCTAGATGATTGCCAGCATACTGCATACTGTCAGCATACAGGATACATACCTAGGACGGGTTGCGGCGACGCCGGTGCGATGTTTGGTTCCAGTTTTACTGGCGGCACGTCGACGGAGTGGACAGGCACATCAGGTAACTGGTAACGTACAGTCTGGAAATGGCAATCAACAATCAACACACGGCTACCGAGATCGGTCGACAGCGCTTCACTCAGTCTACTATTTCCGATAGTATCTATTTAAATTTACACTCATAGAAAGAAATGGTGAAATAAATTAAATAAATCAAATAATACACATTGTTCAACTTGGATCTGTCTAGTATTGGCACAATCAGTTCGGCCACGTTTGATAAGAAACAAAAGTGATTGATTTTTCCGAAATAATACCGTACACATGAGAATAACTCAAGCAGAAAAAGTAAAAGCCTAATAATCCCTCCTGCCACAAAAAAAAATCCCTAAAAAATTAACAAAAAATCAACTTAGACAGGGACCACAATTATTGATACACCTACAAATTTTCTCATCGATGGGATCACATACATTTGTAAAGCAAAATGAACAAAATGAAAACTAGGTGCAACATTTAAAGTACAATGCTCCCAGTCAAACGGTGAGTTGTTGAAATGATAGCGGGTCATGAGTATGTTTGACTTCAATGTATATAGAATAACCCTAATTTCCAATCAATTAAATTAGTCAAAACAAAAGAATGGTCCAACTGTCGATTTGTGTGTGATTTGGTGTCGATAGTTGTGTTTGTTTGTGGTTTTGACAAGTAGGCCTATATTTTATTGCTGCTTAACAACCCAACGAACAGCTACGTTATACAGGGGTGTAAATGAGCAGGTGATGATGAAACTATTAAGAGATATTTCAAATTGGGTTTAACGAGGCACTGTACTGATGACTGAGATCTATTGGCGTTGGTGAATAAAATATGAGATGATGGGATGTTGAGATGAAAGGTTATTTTATAAGAGTTTTTGGGAAAGTGGGAAAGAGTCGATCGTGGCCTGTTGTTAAGGAACCATCCCGGTATTAACCTGAACGAGAAAGGGAAACCACGAAATAACCCTGTCAGGATGGTCGAACATGGCAGAAATAAAACCACGGTCTCCTGAATGACGGTTCAGTGTGCTAGGCACTTGACCACTCGCCTCACTCAGTAAAAACTATTAAGTGATAAGTGCCAGGACGTTTACAAAAACACATGCCTTTAGCAGAACTCAAACCCTCACCTGACCTGACTTCAGTTCTCAACGCAGTGCGATACTTGGCTGAACTATGGGGTTGGCTGACACGTATATTTAAAGTTTACCCGGTTTAATATTTACGCTGCAAGATTACGCCGTTGTGATCAACATTCAACAATGCACTGATGATACTACGATTATTTAGTACTCTCAAATCAACCCTACATGTACGCTTGTCATGAATCTGAAACAGATCCATCTTCAATAATACTTTGGTCAGAAAAAAAAGCCTGCTTCTAGAACCGTCAAATTCCTCTCCACGATGTCCACTTACAAACTGTATTTATGATTCAGTAATACTTATTAATCAATCATACATTTGTATTGTTTTATAAAACATCAAATACAGCCCAATATTGAGTGAGTATTAGAGAGAATCTCACCTCTGAGACTATATACTGAGACGAGACAGGTAACGGAGACACTAACGGCTGCGGAGACTGAGGTTGCTCAACAGGTAGCGGAGGAGGAAGGCTAACAAGGAGCATGGAAGTAGGCACAGCAAACTTGTTCTCAAGGACAAAAACAGGCTGTACAGGTTGGAGCTCTGGTCGGTAAGTATTGGAATACAATAGAGAGTGGCTCACCTCTGGGATCAGCTCCTGCGACGAGACGGGTAACGGAGTCACCAACAGCTGCGGAGACTGAGGTTGCGGAACAGGTAGCGGAGGAGGAAGAGTGGCTACGGGCATGGAAGTGGGCACAGCAAACTTGTTTTCGGAGATGAAACCAGACTGTACAGGTTGGAGCACTGGTCGGTCGCTGTTGAACTGATGCCCCGAACTAATGAAGCCGTGCTGCTGTTGCTGTTGTTGGCCAAAGTAGTTTGGCGGAGTCTGTATCCTCCTAGCGCCACCAGAAGGATCGTAATTATTCTGATAGGCCCAATATGGTGTGGCGGCAGCAGCAGGTTCGACGGGAAGGGGTCTCGGTGATTGGCGCAAGCCAAGTTCGAGCTCCAGTCGCTCGTCCAGAGACAAACGTTTGGGCGAGAATTCCAACACAGATGACGGGGAGGTGGCGCCTGTATCGCTCACAGGTTCTTCCTTAATAGGAACCAAATTTTTGTGCGCGCAATATACTTGACGGTATTTATCTGAAAATAATAGTCACAACAAATGAGCACGGCATTTAAAGCTTGAAGAAACAATCTTAAAAACAGCTAGGTGCTGCACTGATACGGAATTATTCTTGTTACCATAGGCCTTTGATGCATTAACACAAAAGAACAGTGAATTATATGAAATGCAACTTGTCTGTGAAAGCGGGTTGTTTCGTTTGAGGGGAAAATGATATTTATTTCATTCATATTCATAGAAACTGGTATCGAAATTGAAATTATTGTGATAAAAAGCAGAATCGAACTCGAAATTATTGTGAAAGTGAAATTGAAAGTATTGCGTGAAAAATTAAAATCACAAATTAAAGAGCAAGCATTCATCATAGATTTTAGAAGTTGAAATCAATATAAATATATGTTAATGAAGTTATATTAGAATCAAAAATTTTTAGGCACCAAGGTTGGAAGTGAACGTCAAATTGGAATGGAAAACATTTCACTTCAAGACCATGGTTCCAATAATCACGTGTTGCGTATTCGAAGCAGTGTTGAGTCCAACTCCAGACTAGTAACTTCCAACAATGCTAACACTCAATGTTACCGTATCGAACATTGTTTAGATAAGAACATATAGTGAAATCTATCTATTGTTTTCCAAATAACCAGGAAAAATTATCTTCCCATGCAGGAAAATGCAACACTGTTTATATGGGAGTAGATTGTGACAAACTGTAGCCAATGTTAGAAGTGGGAAAATAATGGATCTGGGAACGATACATCGAGTTTTCACTGTACACTAAAAAGCACAAATTGAGAAAAATGACTAGGATCATCTGAAATGGAAAAAAATTGAAAACTGAAAATAGGAATAAATATGGTGGCAGACTAGAGGAAACAAGAGTACAGTACCTTCAAGCGGCACA
Organism: Brachyptera risi; assembly: GCA_964007535.1. Lineage (NCBI taxonomy): Eukaryota > Metazoa > Arthropoda > Insecta > Plecoptera > Taeniopterygidae > Brachyptera > Brachyptera risi. The sequence goes on along the minus strand of OZ023327.1, from coordinate 17,550,490 downwards.
GAAGAGGCTAGTTTCAGTTCCTCATCGCTAATTGTGGTCGAGTCTGCGACGCTCCTCTTCAAGCCGACAAGCGGCGAGAAGTTAGACACAGGTGAGCTAAACTCCATATCCATTGAAGAGCAATCGTCCCTGACTGCCTGCTCCTGCTTCTCTGGCAAGGGTATGTTATCGAGCGGGTCCTGCGAAGGACTATCACCTCTTCGTCGACAATTACCATGCCTGAAGCACATGCCACATTCCAGTAATTCATTTTTATTTATATCGGGTTCAAGGTCGCACTGTAATGGTGACTGAGATCTACTAGTGTCGGTGAATGATGTATGAGATGATGGGACGATGAGATGAGAGGTTATTTAATCAGTGTTTTTGCATGCGAAGGAATCGGTTGTGGTCTGTTGCTGAGGAACAATCGCAGAATGGACCTGAACGACAGAGGGAAACCACAGAAAACTTCTGTCAGGATGGTCAACCATGGCGGGAATCGAACCCCGGACTACTGAATGACAGTTCAATGTGCTAGCCACTCGGCCACACGTCTCAGTGATAATATTCATAATAATCATTAATAATTCATTCATTCACCAACAAATCACCATCATAATAATTATCCACTTCAAAACTACATTTTTCCAGTTGGTATTCACACGAGACATGAGCAGGTGCATAGGAACTTTGGTACAAGGGGGGGGGGGGGGGGGGGAAACAGGTATATTTCTTGTGTTGGAAGTTGATTTATGTGGGGCACAGCCCCAGAAACCCCAGGCATCAGAGGTGAAAACTTTGTAGCCCTTTCATTCTTTTCAGCCCATCTATGGAAAAATATTCCACAAATTAGTCAATTGTAATTCATTTGATATCACGTTCCTAATAACATTCTGTCATATCACTCATGCATGACTTCAATTTTCCTAGAAATCCTTCTTTTTATTTGTGCCCAAGAAGTTTGGAGGTCTGCATGTATTTGGCACAAGACATTTAGCTATAACCAATCATCATCTGAGAAGAGTTATTAACATTCTTCTTTTGTTTACTAAATTATTATTCTGCTCAAGACTCAGGACTCGACTCGTGAACCATTAGGACTCGACTTGGACTCGAAGCTGAAAAATGGACTCGCACACCCCTAATAACTTCAGTGAAATACGTAGAGGCATGAACTTTTAGCATTTGCTATAAGCGCAATATAATTGTGTCATCTCAAACCATAATTTGTGTTTTCGTGATGTTCAAAACCATTCAAGGTTCTTTTTAGCTATTTAAAGCGATATATGCCTTTTACAACGATTAATCAACATTTACCTAAAATAAGCGCCATTTGTTAGGAAATAGCAATTTTTCTACTTACATTGTAACTTGCACTCCAATTTTTTTCAATCAGATGCAAGTGCCATGAAAACTCAGACCTTCCATTCCAATTTTACTCCAATCATTCTAGCTTTTGACCCACCACTAAATGCAACAAAAGGTCTTAAAATTGGATTCCATTAAGAAAAATGTGCTGATTAACATACTTGGAATCGCCAAAAATCTCACTCACCGTTTCCGAGTAAATCGAGGTCAAAGGTCAAAAATAATGTTTCTTACCAAAATAAAATTCCCATCTTTTTTTCCAAACACAATAATGATATTTTTGGAAAGTTATAAATTGAAGTCCATAAAATTACAGAATGATTGAAAGAAAAATTGTGGGAATCGCATGAAAATTGAGTGGTCAGTCGAAGGTCAAAGTATGACCTTATTTGAGCAATTAGGAGAAATGGATAAAACTACTCAATTTTGAACAGGTTTTGATGCAAGGTTTCTACCCACATATTATTACCTATTCTAGTATTATGATCGTGAAATAACTTCTTCACCTCACCTGAGGTCAAAGGTCAATCACAATGTTTTCTCGAGTGTGACAGGTTAAACGATGCACACCCTCATTCTGCGTCCAGATAATCACTTTCCGACCTGAGATGTGTTTGATGATATATATTTTAAATACTGGTCGTTATTCTGGATACGATCGAAAATTGAAATGTTGAAAGTCGCCCTCCGTAGCTCAGTCAACTATGACAACGCTTCATAAACTCAAGTCACCTTGAGTGTGCGGCAAATCAGATGTGGTTCTTAACAAAATAATAACATTTTAATGTAGTCATGAAGTAAAGCCCAGACAATGACGAAATCATTGAAGGCGAATGTGAAATCTCTAAATGTCATACTCTTACTCTGAGGCCAGACTGTCACTTTCTGACCCGAGATGTGGTCAATGATGACATTCTTTCAAATATTGTTCGGTTTTCTCATTCAACCATATAATTGCACAAATTTCAATATTATTGATAAACCTTCAATTTCATGTTTTCAAAATTATTATTTTCAAATAGGCCTACTAGCTTATATATTTGAATCCGACCGTATACTGATGTTACAAACAATGTCACAATGGGATCAAAAAAGAAATTAAAATCGGCGATGAAGAAATACATATAAAACAGCTTTTGAGTCAACGTCTCTTGGAAGCTGCAGAGTCGTCAGGAGACCACGGTGCATCATGCTTTCAATACGAGATGGCTCAATATTATCCTTCCATTTTTTGAAACGTCAGGTCTATCAAGATCAGTAAATTAACTTCAGTTGGTCAACGCAATGAAAGAGTAATTAGACGAGCTTTAGCGAGGATTCAATTTGACATACTGAAAAAAATTGGTGTTCGTTTTTATGTTTTTATTTTTTTTTTGTTTTTTTTTATGTTTTTTTGTCGGTTCTCCACAGGTCAAACGGCTACAGCTATCAACTCAAACTTTTTTTCGTCATGGTTCCTCATCTAACTTAGATCTGTATAGTTTTGTGGCATTATCGGGTGGTAACTTTTTTTTTTATGAATTTTAGAAATTTCAAAAATCCCCATTAGAATAACCCGGAGGAAAATACTTGAAAAATCAAAATTTTTCAAGACCTCTCAAATTTTCGCCGAATATGAAGGAAACTATTAAGCACATTTTGAGACATTTTTCGCATCAATCGGATGAGAAATAACGAAGAAAACGCATTCATAAAGCATTTTCCCATCAATTTAGGCTATTACGGGAACCAATTAAATCTGTAGCAACAAGTATCACCAATTAATTCAAAACGATTGAAATGAATGAAGAGGAAGGCCGTGACATAACTGATTCTTGTAAGGTTTTTGAACGTTTGGAGTGATCCAAGGTCTGTAGATGTAGATTGGGTTGACAAATTATTTTTCATTCTAGATTTCTATACCCCTAAGCTCGTCTAACAACGCGCATCCCGCGTTTTCCTAGTATAAGTCTACAGAACACCACTTTTCTTGGTCCTAAAAAAAATTTCATTTGATGAAGGTCACTTATTGCAAAGAATTCCATGGCCTCGTTGAAGTACGTATGAAAGTGTCTACGAATTGTACGTTGTGAGGTTGAAAAACGTCACTGTGATACGTTATTACTTATTAGCATTTGACAGCTAAGTTGGTGGACCCTCATCTGAAGATTGTACCCACATGAGAAAAACTCACTATTATGTAGGGCTTTGTTTATTTGTGGTATTGGATAGGAAGATTTTCTGGGGATTGGTATTACCATGTCTTCTTCAAAATGGATAATTGCACCAACCATCTGTTTTTGAGACGGCATGGCCACCGGGTGGACGCCAATCCACCAGAAAATTTTCTTATCCAATACCACAAACAAACAGTTTCATATATTGACTTGGAAAACAGTTATAAAAGAGAAAAATTGAAGACCACCATTCCACGGTAGATGCGAATATGTTGATTGTGAAACACGGGATTTGAAGAACCCCATCTCATTCAACAGTTGTCCTTGGTCAAGACACTGACCTGGTAATATTACTATGCTTCCTTGCCAATTCTGAATTGAGCGGCATTTTCCTCAAATTTGAAGTCAAAGGGAATCAACAAAAAAAGATATGAAACACTGACGAAATTGGAAGGTTACTAGGTTCCGGTGCGGAAAAAAGGAAAGATGATACACGGTTGGACGACCAACGCCGCTCCACTATTTATCTAGAATAGATGGTAACAAATAGCTCTCACGTTTGGCCAGAGAATCTTCCACCTTCCTCAGCAGCTGCAAGAAAACCTAGTAGTTCGTGAGTTATCCACGTCAGTTTTCACCATAAATGTCACTTTACAATCTGAATACATTCGTCATTTTACTGAAAAGTAAAAAAAAGCATATTCAATTACATGCAACTGATTGTCAGACATGAAAAAGTGAGTGAAACAATGAGCAAGGGTTGGCAGTTGATTGATGGAAAAATTACGCCTTCTGTCACATCTAGTCTACCACCAGCTTCACATCATCTCCTTTCGATAATAGACGGCGAAACCGATTTAAGAGACGATCCTAATTTCCAAATAACATGTTCGACCATATGTGAGTGATCTGTAAATGTGAACAAATTGCAGGTTCATCAATAATATTGAATCGGTTTGTGTAATTATATGGTTGAATGAGAGAACCGAACGATATTTGAAAATATATCATCATTGACCACATCTCGGGTCATGAAGTGATAGTCTGGCCGCAGAGTAAGATTATGCATCGTTTGACCTGTCACATCTGTGAAAAAACATTGTAGTTGACCTTTGACCACGAGTGAAGCCATGTTATCTAACGATCATGATACCAACCTGTATAATGATTAGGTTTGTACGAATGCTGCACCAAAATCTGTTCAAAATCGAATAGCTGTTCTCTCTATTTTTCTGAACTGCTCAAATAAGGTTGACTTTGACCTTTGACTGACCTCTCAATTTTCATGCGATTTTCACATTAGTCTTCAACGATTTCGTCATTGTATGGGTTTCACTTCATAACTCCACTTAAATGTTATTGTCTTGTTAAGAACCACATCTGATTTGACGGACACCCAAGGTGACTCGAATTTATGAAGCGTTGCCATATTTGACTGAGCTACGGAGGGCGACTTTCAAAATTTCAATTTTCGATGGTATCCAGAATAACGACTAGTATTTAAAATGTTATAACATCAAACGCATCCAAAGTCGGAAAGTGATTATCTGGACGCAGAATGAGGGTGTGCATTGTTTAACCCGTCACACTTGAGTAAACATTGCGATTGACCTTTGACCTCGGGTGAGGTGAAGAAGTTATTTCACGATCATAATACTAGAATAGATAATGTGGGTAAAAATTTTGCATCAAAACCTGTTCAAAATTGAGCAGTTCTATCCATTTCTCTAAACTGCTCAAATAAGGTCATATTTTGACCTTCGACTGACCTCTCAATTTGCATGCGACCCCCACAATTTTTCTTTCAATCAATCTGTAATTTCATGGACTTCAATTTATAAGTCCACAAAAATATCATTGTGTATAGAAAAAAAGATGTGAATTTCAATTTGGTAAAAAACGTGATTTTTTACCTTTGACCTCGATTTACTCGGAAACGGTGAATGAGATTTTTGGCGATTCCAAGTATGTTAATAAGCACATTTTTCTGAATGGAATCCAATCTTAAGACCTTTTGTTGCAATTAGTGGTGGGTCAAGCCATTTTTTTAGCTAGAATGATTTGAGTATTTGTATGAATAAAATATTCGTTTACCAACATTCCTTGGCCTGTGGCAATCATTTACTATGATCTTTTAGTTTGTGCATTTACATTTACCCAAAATAAGTGCCATTTGTTAGGAAATAGCAATTTTTCTACAAACATTGCAACTTGCACTCCAATTTTTTTCAATCGGATGCAAGTGCCAGGAAAACTCTGACAGATCTTTCATTCCAATTTGTATGAATAAAATATTTATTCACCAACACTCCTTGGCCTGTGGCAATCATTTACTATTCTCTTTTAGTTTGTGCAGTTCAAGTAGTGTCAATGTGGGGTATACTGATGTCAAAGTGTATATGTACATTGTCTTTTCAGAACTTGTTTATAGCTTCTGAAATGGCTTCTAATATATGAATACATCATTTATAACCGGAACCTTTACGTTTGTCCAGGGACTTTTTGATGCTAAATTGATGCTAATTTTTTATTTGACTGATGTTAAAAATGCCATTTTTGGAATAGCTCTTTCATTTATTTATTTTTCAGCCATTTGTTAACGGTTGATACATTTCAAACGTACACTGTGTAAATGCTGTCAAGTCAAGAATAGTGCTTATTAGTTATTATGCTCATTTTCATTCAGTTATCAGTTACGATATTAAATTCTGGGGAAACGCCTCTGGAAGTGAAAGAATATTTTTAATATAGAAAACTGCAGTACGGATAATTACCAAAAACAATTGGAGGACATGCATTCTACCTGATAAAAGTAGAACCAAACAAATCACATCGATTACAACTAATAATGACATGCCTAAAACTGATAATTCTGCATCCGGTAAAATCGGTGATAAAATTGTGATCATGCCCAGTTGTAAAAGAAAATGTCAAGAACTCAAAATTATTACTGTGGCATCCACAATACAAAGTGCTCATGTTCATACAAACCAATAAAACAGATTTCCCTTCCATTGATCATGCACATAATACCAGTAAGAAGAATCTTATACATCTGAGCAAATATATCAGTTCACTAAACGGCAAAGGTCTTTAAATTTCAGGAAGTAGGCCTAAACTTTATAATATTCTCCCATCAAGTATTAAAATTCAACCTTTAAGAGGCTACTTTGCATCTCACAACCCATGAGTAAAACTTGCAGGGAACAGTCAAAACAGGACAAAAAGCGTTAATACAGGCCTTTAGCTTCCAACACATGGTAGGTAAACGGTAACACCAATCAGTCTAATTCTTTTTGCAATAAAACAACAATGAGTATATATGTGCCTCTACATTTACTAAAAATCATAATTTTCTAATTAATTACTCTAAAAAAACGTAAAAACAATGAAAAACAGGTAAAAACATGTCAATTTTTGACAATTATTTTGAAAGGGTTGAAAGCATACCATGAACTAAAGCTCTTCGTACGAGCACGTATTGAATACTAGTGATCATCTAACCGAAAACTGTAAGTCAATACGATGATTGGTTTTCCGTTGCCAACTTGGGCCCCGAACGTCTACAATCAAGCCGGTAGGCAAGATGTAAAGAGGCCTCTTAAATCAATTTAAATCACTTCTCAAAGAGCACCTCACAATTAATAGTTTCTATTATGTGCAAGAGTTTGTTGATGCTGGATTTCAGTGATTTCATATTACTTATTCATTTTACTTGTCAGTGTATGGACATATTTGGTAATTTTTTTTTTTTCATCCAACTGATTATCTATATTATCTAGCTATCTATATATTGATATCTATGTATCAAAGTGTCTTTATTGTGGTAAAAGTAATCAGAATAATTGGAATTCTATTGATTCACCTCAATTCAATATCAATCAATCTGGAATCTTTAAATGTATCGATACCGGTACTTGTGTATTATTATTTATTTGTTTGATATACCGTAATTACTATTCATTTATACATCATAAATGATCACTTACTGCCATACTCAATTGTAAAGCTATTTATAAGTTATATAGTAAAATATGTAAGTTGTGTACAGATTTCCTCATAAGAGGGTTAAGGAATAAACACTACTACCACTAAAAAAACAAATAAATGATGCTATGATTTTATGCCTCTAGCAATACGTAGTCTTACCTGTCATCCTTATTGTCTGAGCTTTGCTGCCGATCGTAACTCCTCCTCCGACTATCTCTACGCCTGCTGTCCCTGGAAGAAGGACTCCTACGTCGGTCCGAGCGCTCGATACTCCTCCGCCTCGGACTCGAGCTCTTGGGTTCGTTGCCCCCGTGACGTCGCTCCACACTGCGCCGCCTTTCGTCACGCCAGTCCGGACCTTGGGACGATTGATTTCTATCACGACACCGGGCATCGGTTCTTTCCCGACTGTCTCGTCTCTTCGATTCATCTGTCTTCTCACCAGCTCGGTCTCTACTAGAAGCTCTGTTGGACACATCGTTCTCGATATGCTCGTTACTTTTAGAACAAGCTCTTTCTCTACTACTAGCTCTTCTACCAGGTGTCCGCTTGAGATTATCTCTATCCCGGCTATCTTGCCTCCTTTCCCTACTTGGCCTTCTCTCCTTACTTGGCCTCCTCTCCCTACTTGGCCTCCTCTCCCTACTTGGTCTTCTCTCCCTACTTGGTCTTCTCTCCCTACTCGGTCTTCTCTCCCTACTTGACCTCTTCTCCCTACTTGACGTCCTCGTACTATCTCTCCTCCTTCCACTATCTCGCTGCCTGCTATCTCTCCTCCTGGAACTATCTCTCTCCCTGCTATCCCTCCTCTTTGAACTGTCTCTACTTAGGCTTTCAACCCTTTTCAAAGAATCGTCTCTGCTTTCGGATAACTTTAGGGAATCCTCCCTACTATCAGATACAATGAAGGAATCTTTCTCTACAGATATAGTCTTTGACAATTCATCTTCACTCATTGATTCCACACTTTTCACTCGAGTAATTTCTTCGGTTCCTGTCTTTGTCGAGATGTTGGTCGAGCTATAAGCAACTTGTTCGCTATTGGTTTCCGAAGGCTTCTCCATCAAATGGCCATCAGGGGCCATGGCTTCACTCTGATCTACGTGTGATGTGGCTATCTGAACTATATCCAGCGGTACGGCAGGAGCGTCGCTCCAACGAGACGCTTTCTTCGGAGGAGTCACACTTGCACTTCCGACGGCTTTCCACAGCGACGATTTAGAATCACTAGGTGTGAACGGAACAGTCAAGACACTCTCTGTTGGTTGCGTTTGTAATCGTATAGTAGGCGGCAGTAACTTTACAGTTATCATGTGTTTGGGTTTATTGGTATTAGAATCTAGTCGCTCTCTTGTAATTTTTTTGGAAACTGCCTCTGGTAATGAAACGGGTTTCAGAGTCGAATCTTCCGGAGCAACAGCGTTATCAACATTATCATCAGTCCCTGGAGGCAATGGAATATTACCCAGGGGTAAACATGAGTCACTCTTTTTCACCAAGTCATCAACATCATTCCACTGCCTGCTTGATTCGAATTTGAGATCACCACGCTTTGAAGAGCCACTTTCTAACGACATATCGCTCTTTGCATCATCATCATCTTCATTGTCGTCCTCATCTGGTGACAGTTGATCCGACAAAATCAGATGAGGTGATCCGTCAAGTGGATTGCTAATTGTTGATTTGTCATCATCTTCCTGACCTGGACTGTAAATCTCACTCGACGGAAGAAGTAATGCATCAATATTTGAAACCACAGCACTTGCTGGCGTGAAATCATCATCTTTGGCACTGTCATCCAGCAAACTCGTCGCTAAAACGGAATTATTATCAACTGAGCTACTGGACATCACAATCTCTTTTTGCGAATCTGCATCAGACTCCTCGTTGCCAACCTCGATCTTGATCACTTCTCGTAGATACTTCAGCTCTCGAAGACTGCGATTTGCCACTTCTTGATTCAGATCATCAGAAAGAGACGAGACCAAAACTGCTTTTTCTGTTTCAACGACCAGAGGTTGGTTGACAGTTTTCCGAACCTTGAGCCAGAAATCAGAGCCAGGAAATGTATCTTCCAAATTGAAGGTCTCCCATTCATCTTCGTTAAGTTCCGGCATTGTTTTTGCTCTCAGCTTCTCATCACAATCATTCTCCCACACTTGAGTAACATTTTTCAAAGTGGAATTTCCAGAAATGCAATCTTCAGACTCCAGCTTGATGGCCACTTTCAAATCCTCCGTACTTTGAATCAAATCCGCCACGCCAACAACCAAACTACATGTAGCATTATCAACCATGTCCTGTGGGCACTCGCCCTGACATTGTACAGGAGCCTTACCATTACTACTTCCTTTGCTAGTGTCATCTGCCGTAGATTGTATCGTCTTCGAAGAAGGAGGGTCATTAGTAGTGCGACTTTCAGCATTATCACTCGGTTTTGAACTGTACGAATTCTCAGGAGAAGTAGTTGGGGATCGTTGGCGGTTACAATCCACAGGGGAAATAGACTTGGAATGTATCCGACGTTTTTTATTCAATTTACGTGCCTGTTTACCATCGTCATCTCTAAATTCATCAGAACACCGACGCTTCTTCATCTTCAACTTGGTTCGACTTCTATCACGTTTATCTTTTTTTTTCTTTTTTAAAATTACAGGTTCAAGTCTCTCAGTTGAATGATCTGCTGTGACACTTTCATCAGCTGATTCACTTGTATCTTCCACTTCTTCAACTTGCATTGAAATTACAGAATGTTTCTTTTTTGTACTCTTTCTCTCAGAAGATTTCCTATCCTCATCATTTGCCTTTCGTATCCGTCCAAGTTTCTGCTTGCGGCTACTTTTCTTCATCACTGATGTTTTCTCAACTTTCTTTGCACGTTTTTTATCGTCACTGGAAGATGTAGAATCGAAACTTTCGGAATCTGAGCTACTGCTCAATGAGCTCGAACTCTCTTCTTCAGATGAGCTCGATTCCTTTTTTCTTCGTTTAGACTTCTTCCGTTGCTTATGCTTCTTCAACTTCATCTTCTTCTTCCTCTTCTTTGCCTTTCTCGTTTCTTCTATATCTTCTTCTTCCTCATCACAACCGCTTTCTTCAGAGCTGGAACTGCTGGAACTGCTCACGCGTTGTCGTTTTTTCTTTTTTTTCCACTTTAGCTTACGTTTCCTCTTGTCTTTCGATGAGCGAGACGCCTTTTTGCCAGTCTTTTTTGCCTTGCTTGTAATTTTAGACTTTTTCTTGGGAGGTGTAGGGATTGGAAGTACTTCAGTGGATAATTCAGAGCACTCTTCACTACTCGGCGTGACAGTTGACTCTTCGATCTTGACATCTTGCTCGTTGTCTCCTTGGTCTGCAGTCTCTCCTGAAACTGACTTGATGAATTCTTCATACTCATCTCTCAGTACCGGATTGCTGTCAATTCCAGGCGAGTTGGGCCACGTAGTCAGTCCGCTCTGATCTGGACTCACAGCTTCCTGAGGTTGTACGTTTTTCTCTTCTACCACGTCTACCTCGTCGTCTGCAGAATGTGTAGCGCCTTCCATATCACTATCCCACTTGGATGTTACAGCAACTTGAGCATGAGCTTCAGGTTCGACACTCGCATCAAGCTCCAGCACGGTGTCATGAGCTTCATCGACAATCAAGTCGTCTAATAGGCTGGGAAGAGCAAAATCTTCAGCTTTACTGTACCAATCTCTCGACTTCTGACCTTCCTCCACAGGGTTTTGTGATATTACAGAACTTGCCGGTCTCTTCATCATATATTCCATCAACCTAACCGACTCAGGTTTAGCATAGGTGAGGATTTGTTCCCTGTTTCTGTAACGCGCACTCGGGTTATCAGGGTTTATGCAATAAGATAGAACTGGTTTACATTTGGAGTAGCGAATCATATCTTGAGTGTATTCTTTATCTCTCTGACGAGCTCCTAAGACTCGAAACGGATCACGTTGCCTTGGTGGATAATCTAAAGGATTACAAAGTTCTTTCTCAAAGTCGGCTGCATGTTTCTGTTTTTCATCTTTAGATTTACTATGATTCTTGCCTTCCAGTTCTATCTTCGTGCGTCGAATTTGATCAAAGTCTAAGCCACAAGTATGAAACTCTTTCCAATTCTTTGGCAATGTTGGCAGTTCCACCTTTTCTTTTTCCTTTTCTCTTTCTTTCGACTTTTTCCTGTCATCGCGATGGTGATCTCTGCTACGACGTTCAGATTTCCTTCGACTACTTCTTTCCTTCCTGTGCTCATACCGCTTTCTTTCCTTCTCTGTGTCCGAAAGTAAACTATCTATGAACTCGTTGCCTCGTTGTTGATCCGACATCTGAACCCTATCGAGAGGTGTGCCCGGTAAAGGAATGGGAGCTGTCATATCGCCAGCAGAATTTGGAGCAACTGCCAAGCGGTATGCACTTCTCATTAAAAGTTCTTCGCGTTTTATTTCCTCTATCGCTGAAATTACAGCTCTGGCCTTGTCTTCTCTGGTAACACCTGTAACAGATCCGGAATGATTTCAATCAAGACGAGCTTCCACTATACATCCAATCAATTATAATTTATAGGTATAGATATGACACATGTGCAGCTATAAATTAATTCTCTGGTTCATTCAATAATTTATTGCTTTTCCTATTTCTACTCATCTCACTGAATTTTTATCTTCACTAATTACCAAGGACTGAGACCGTAGCCGCAACCGTTAAAAACCCATATTTTTGACAACAGTAGGCCTAAGCACAACCTTCATCATTTTTGTGGTACAACCATAATCGTTATTAATTTTAGGGTCCAACCATAACCGATAACCCTTGTTTGAGTGATGACAACCACAACCAGCAACCTTCATGGTATTATTGGTGATTCGGGTCTTGAAAAGGGCCCAAAAAGGCTTGAAGTGGTTGTTTCATCAGAGACACTGAATCTGAGGAAAAGGAAATATAACTGGACTCTGTTATGTCAAGACTTTTGGAGCCGAGCTTTTTTTCATTGGGGGGGGGGGGGGGGGGGGTAGTTGAGACAGTATAGTAAAATATCTCTTTCAAGATTTGAGAGTAGAAACTAGAAAGTGGTAGAAAAGATTAGCACAAGTCAAAGAAATGCCGCCACCCAATTTGTGGAAATTCCCGAGTCCAACAAAACTTGACTGGAAACAGCACAATATAACTGTATTGACACAAGAGATGAGACCACAAACCTTTGGTAAATTGGAAAGACGGTCAATCGGGACCTTCATCTCTCCTGCGCATGGTTGTAACAGTAAAATGGTAAAACAAACATCTACAACATATCTTCCACCCCTGACTACTCACCCACCCTATACTGACAAGACTGTAGACGAGTCATCTTGCACGGGCGGAGAATGTACCATCGAATGATAAATTTACTCAAATTAGTATTAAAATCGTGAATTTTGAAACAAATTTTATATTCTGTTCATTCGATCATTTTTTGGACTATATTTTTCTCAATTATTAATACCATAGCCGGGACCTTCACAAAATGTCCTTCATAACCGTAAGGCCATAACAGGGACCTTTATACATAAAGGTTTCAGTCCCTGCTCATAAGTACACCAATACCTGACTTGGTTCATGAAACATCAATTATGCCAACAGTTTGGAGCTGGGAAATATGACTCCATGAAAACAGATGTGCAGAGTTGAACTGTAGAGGCTGTTTTAATTTGAGATCCAGTTAGAACAGCAGACCCCAATTAGCAAACATCAACAGTTGTCAGAAAATGTTCAGTATTCATCATTTGCCTTATTTATGGTTATTTCTAGGGTTGCCAACAATAATCGATATATCGATTTAGATCGATATTTTTTCAAACGATACGATAATCGATTCAATCTCGGCGATACGATATTAATATGATTATTTTCAATTATTGAAATAAACGTTCTTTCCTTTTCAAACTTGCTATTTTTACCCTTTATGTAATTGCTCCAATCAGTGTGTGTGGCGCGAAAGTTCTTGTTTTCTATTGGGCACTCGAAAGCCAATAAGAAACGCTGTTTGCAATGACATCAGAGTTGATATGCGCAAGAAACGAAAATATAGACTCGGGCCTATCGCGCGGTTGGGTTCAGGGTTGTTTATGAGGTACAGTACACTGGTACAGACTGCAACGCACTTCAACCTATGAAGGGTACCGTATTGTCAAGAATATGAATATAAGCCCAGCTATGCGACAACGAAACGACTTGTGACAAACTGTTGAGAGGCTTCAATTGATTGCCGGTTTCGAGTGTTTTTTTCACGCTAAACAGTCTCGTGCTTGTCTAGGTCTGACCGCGTCAGAGTAGCGCGTAGTAGGAAGACACACACTATGCAGCAAACAGCTTGACGTGATAATTACGTTTATTATTGCGCGTCAAATAAAAATTATGGAAATTGAGAAAATGATGCTTCTTCATGGCAAAACATTTATTAAACGTGATTTTAGTGGAATATCTCTCAGTTTCTAGTCGATTCCGTTATTATGAGTGTAAGGATGTAGTAAGCTTACGCCCAATTAAAATGAGCAAAACAAGTATTTTTGACCGATTATAGGCCTAGGCCGAGGGTGACTTTTGGGCTTGAAATTTCGAGGAAAACCCTCGGATTAAATTTGGGACTATACGGTTTCTATAATTAGATAAATAATGAATTCCAGATGTACATTGTTACTCAAGTACTTTTTTTACAGCTCAGAAATCTGACTCTTCCTCTATCCCATTATCTTTCCACCCCTTCCTGCTAGGACCGAGCTCCCGCATGTAGTCCAAGGTCAACCACTTGTCAATGAATCAATCAAAACAGCTGCTTAGACCGCAATTTGTAACATAATAATTCCGATGCGATACGATATTTTGACATTCGATATGATTATCGATTAGGAGAAAAAATATCGATATCATACGATTAATAACCGATGTTAAGTAAACGATAATCGATATGAGTTTTCATATCGAACGGCAACTCTAATTATTTCAATGTCAGTGCCCGCAAAACCACCCTGAGAATAATAAGAAAATTCAATTTATACATGGTCAACCATCTAAGCCCTCCAAGTGCAAAAGGTAAAAAGACAGCAGGTTCATTCAATGTCAAATCAACATAGTCATTTCCTTGACAATCTTCAATTTTGTCTTGAAACGGTCTTGAAGCTACATTTTCAAAATGCCTTTTGAAATCCCTGCATGTAGAAAAAAATGAGGCTTCTACATTGCCCGGTGTAGAAGATGAACAATTTGGTACCACTCAAGGCCCAACCAAATTTAGTTTTTTGGGTCGGGACGTAACTCAGAAACTAAGAACGTAAGAAACAGACAATTTTCCACGATTGTTTTAGATGCAAATCTACATATATTTACCAAGTTTGATCAAAATCGAAGGTAGTCAGGTCAATTTTGTTGCCCGGCTGAGTTGATTTGATAAGGAATGATCCAGTAATAATATGAATGACCGTCACCTTTCTTTGCAGCAGCAGATTTTTTCTTGATCACTGATACGTCAACAGGTTTCTGATCGTCTTCGTTGGACAACTCGAAGCCTTTAGCTGCCACCTGCTTCACCGTTGGTTTCTTGGGCAAGTTGAACGCGAGACCAGGACCGCCAGCTTGTTTTGGAGACGAGAATGCCAACAATCGTTTTTTGGCTTTAGCTTTGCTGAGCACCAGGAATCGATTGACTTGACTAGTTGTAGTTGGATGACCAGACGCCAAGTCCTCATCAGACAAGGGGCCACTTGGAGAATATCTAGAAAAAGTGATACTACGCTCAGTTGAACATAAATGTACGCACATATACTTGTATCCACGAAAGACTAAGGTCATCTACCAAACAAATATTTCTAGGAACTTGGGTGATCACATTAATACTTTGCACATTCAACGTTTTTTAAAGATGTCGTCGTATTTCTATTCGTAAATCTTGTCCTTGAATCATAACACCATGAAAATGCCACAGCTATACAAATATGATGGTGATATTTGTATTTTTAGGCATAATGTTTGTAGATAAACTTCTTCCTTTGTTGATGAATGCAGGTACACTGATGAAACAGTTTTTTCAACGTGATTACATACCAAAGATTTGTAAGAGCATAGGTATATTGTCACCAATAACATAGCTCGGTACTTGGTTGAGATAATAAGATGAATAGATCTGCTTTCTGGCAGTATGGTGACACAAAAAGTTATGCCTTGTGTGGGACTCGATCCAAAGCCAGACTGGCAACGCCAAACACACGTTCACTGAGCCAGAACGGCGGCCAACATCAATATTAGCTCAATACCAGAATTTTCCCTCTAGTTTGTTGACTAGAACCATAGATTTGTCATATCAAGGCAATAAAACTACAATTTTAGTTGATATTCATTCACCTATTCAGGTAAACCTATAGCTAAAATGTGTGCACATTTTTTTTTCAACTCAATGAAAACCAATATGCATAATATCACATCCCCTATATTCAAAGGGAACCCTGCTGTTTTTGCTAATCCTACCATCAAGTGTGTTACTAATACTACCACTGTACTAGTGTCCTTGGTTTAATCATTCTGATGGATGGTAGAAAGTACATACATGGGCTGTGCGAATTAATTGTCCATCAGACCTAATTTAGGTGGTCTAAAGAAATTCATCCACCCTATTACTTTGGTACGAAATGATTCATGAATTATTATAACAGTGAAGCAAGTGACTTCCGCCAAGTTACACACTGCAATACGGATACACAAATACCAATGTCATAGAGCTATATATGTGTGTACAATAAAATCAAATAACAATACATAATTCAGTTCCACATGAGAATATACTGGTGTACCTATCTACTGTGATACTAATTTTGTACTTTCTAGTGGTGCTTGTGTGGGGATAAGCATCCCTCCTCATGATCACAATCTAGGTCATAATTATCAATCATCAATTTAAATTCATTGAATTCATTGTTAATTATTAGGCCCACTATACCAAACAAATCAACTTTCAACTTATTTCAACTTTAAAGATGAATCACCTTCAATTTATAGGCCCCTGAACACAGATAATTGAAGTCAAATTGGGATGATTGTATTCATACATTTAGCTCTATGCTCACTATGGCATGTTAGGCACTCACAAATTGGCTAAATTGTCAGATATCGAAACTAGTTGTAACATCGATTGTGCGTGTTTCCATTCAGTTAGGGGCCTATGAGCTAAGCCTATGACGCAGAATTCAATGACAAAATATTTCAAATCCAAAAAATATGAATATAAAAAATATAGCAATATTAGAACAAAAACTAACTGGACATTTTATATTGAACTTTTTGACAACAACAATAGACTAGTAAGCAAAACTCAAATAAAATCGATGATCAAATGTTCTAGTGATCAAGTTATAGTGTTCAAGCTATGACTATCAATAACGTGACAGGATAAGCAACATGGCATGTTCCTTTTGCACCATGCGTATATCAAAGGGATGCCGCCTCACAAATTTGATGATAATTTGCTGGTACCGGTATTATTATATGTTGATCTATACAAGTTATAGATGTAATGCAATCTGTGAATCCAGCTCTTCCCAACTGCATTAGGGGTCATTCCATTTCAAATGACCAAATTTTAAATAAATCTGTGCTCGACCATTTTATTTATTCATTTTTAAAAATCATGTGTATTGCAATTTTCATGCTGAGTTCAAAAATGCAAACCAAAAAAAATTGGGACTAACCATTTTCAAGTTAGGACTCTCCAAAGTTTGGCGAAAAGACCAATTTTGACTTTTGCGGCACATATTTAAAGTTTTTGTAAAGTCTTAACCGTTCAAGATATCAAAAAAATCCAAAGAGATAAAATGATCTGCATGTTTGGTTCTTCAAGACCAAATATATACATAGTTAATAAGTCTTAAGTTTAATGTGGTCAACAAGGTTTGGTACTTCAGGCACATTACAACTTTTGTTGTCAACTTTGACTAAGAAGGGTTGAAAAATACAACTTCAAACTTTTTGTGTGAATACTACCTACTTATAGGTGTCATTATAAATTACAAACTTCAAGTATTTTTACCCCCTTCTAGTAGAAAAAAAAACTTGAAATCAGGAAAAAACTCAAAATGGCCCACTTAGGGGTAGATTTTCACCAAAAAGGGGGTGCAGTAAAAATACGTGCATTAGTGATTCAAGAGCTCCATTACATGAACTTCAATTCCTGAGAGTTTCATCAAGTATTTTGAACTGGTTTAGAAGTTATGATTTTTTGAATATAATTCATAATCATAAGAATAATAAGTACCGTATCATAGATTAAGAGAGTAAAATTACAAAGTATACAGTAGATATAGAAGAATATGTTATATTCTAATGCAAAATGTACTTCTTTTACTCACTGAAGTAAGTTTGTTGGTTGTGCATCAACGTTTCTGTTATTTCGATGCTTAGATTATTGCTTATATTGTGTGATCTACCCGTCGCTGTCGTTAGCTCAAGCGGAGATATCACTCCTAGAATGTTCGAGTCTGGAACCCAACTAGAATCGTTGGTCATTTTAAAGTTAGTTCCTGGTCCACACGGATGAAAGAACTTAACATTATAATCTCGGTTCTCGACCGATATATTGATCACTTTTCCAAGCCACCACTGCTTGTCATATATGCACGCAATGTAGTCCATGTTGCGTATATTGATGACCTGACCAAGGTTTGATCTTGCTTTAGTGATCATTACCTTCTCGAACACATTCGAGCACAATGTGTGATAAATTTTTACGGAATTTACATCAATCGGAATGAAACCGTGGTATGTTCTGGTGTTGGGAACTGCTGATGCATTTTCATAACGAGACGTCAGTGCATTTTCTTCTTTTTTAATCTCTTCTGAGGATACAAAATAAAAAGTTACTCCATGGATTTCAGACTTACAAAAATTGAACATATCCAATGGTGTCATGATGTGGTTTTCTTCTGTTCATTGAATACTAGCTTTCGTGACAAGCCGTTTTGTGATGCCTCCAATGCCGTCGCATGGTCCTTTCCCGTGAGAGGTGGCACAGATTTGCCATACGGCATCTATGTCAAAGTCTACCTTATGGTGACAAAGGTTGCTAAAATTTATATATTTATATATAAATATATATAAATTAATATATGACAAGCAGTGGTGGCTTGGAAAAGTGATCGATATATCGGTTGAGAACCGAGATTACAATGTTGAGTACTTTCATCCGTGTGGACCAGGAACTAACTTTAAAATGACCGACGATTCTAGTTGGGTTCCAGACTCGAACATTCTAGGAGTGATATCTCCGCTTGAGCTAACGACAGCGACGGGTAGATCACACAATATAAGCAATAATCTAAGCATCGAAATAACAGAAACGTTGATGCACAACCAACAAACTTACTCCAGTGAGTAAAAGAAGTACATTTTGCATTAGAATATAACATATTCTTCTATATCTACTGTATACTTTGTAATTTTACTCTCTTAATCTATGATACGGTACTTATTATTCTTATGATTATGAATTATATTCAAAAAATCATAACTTCTAAACCAGTTCAAAATACTTGATGAAACTTTCAGGAATTGAAGTTCATGTAATGGAGCTCTTAAATCACTAATGCACTTAATTTTACTGCACCCCCCTTTTGGTGAAAATCTACCCCTAAGTGGGCCATTTTGAGTTTTTTCATGATTTCAAGTTTTTTTTCTACTAGAAGGGGGTAAAAATACTTGAAGTTTATAATTTATAATGACACCTATAAGTAGGTGGTATTCACACAAAAAGTTTGAAGTTGTATTTTTCAACCCTTCTTAGTCAAAGTTGACAACAAAAGTTGTAATGTGCCTGAAGTACCAAACCTTGTTGACCACATTAAACTCAAGACTTATTAACTGTGTATATGTTTTGTCTTGAAGAACCAAACATGCAGATCATTTTATCTCTTTGGATTTTTTTGATATCTTGAACGGTTAAGACTTTACAAAAACTTTAAATATGTGCCGCAAAAGTCAAAATTTGTCTTTTTGCCAAACTTTGGAGAGTCCTAACTTGAAAATGGTTAGTCCCAATTTTTTTTGGTTTGCATTTTTGAACTCAGCATGAAAATTGCAATACACATGATTTTTTAGAAAAATATTAAAGATGGTCGAGCACAACCATTTGGTCATTTGAAATGGAATGACCCTTAAGCAATATTGGAATAAATTACATTTGAATTAGCCAATCTAAATTCAAAATACATCTGTAAAAGCATTTAGACCCCTAGTCAAGAGCCATACTGATATATTTACTATTTGATAACTGGATAATTACTCATCATCTACGAGAAAGATCAGAAACAATATGCAAGTATACAACTATGTACTATACATTGAAATACAAACCTAATACCAAAGACCTTAGTATCTAACTTCGTTAGAAGACGTAAAACTAAGCCTTCTAAGCGACGACAGAGCGATGCTAGCGCACGTATCGTAGTGGAGTGAATTATTCTTCTGGCGAGCCAGTTGGAATGATTTCAAAAATGATTTTTTTCTCACACCTTCTGGGATTCACATAATTATCCAAGTAATGTTTTTCTTCTAACTAATATATTTCATGCATATTTCATGATTCATCAATATGCCTAGGCATCATGAGTGGTCGAGACAACGCTATATGTTATATCACCGAGTGTTTTAATTATGTAATCAAGGCAAAAGTGAAGTAATTCTTCAGTTTCGGGGAGAAACAGGAACGTAAGTACAGCCTAGGCTTGACCAATTATTGAAATATCTGTTTATTCACACATCTCCATACTATTTGAAACTTATTAGGAAAATTTCTATGAATGATTCACAAAACGATAATCACGTCAGTTCGGTGTTGTACGCATTGGACATATTGGTGGTAAAGCAGATCTCTCTTCTAATTCACTCCACTGCGACAGGTAGCACTAGTGAGCAATGTCGCCAAGCGTTTACATGGTAAACAAGATCAGTTTTACGTCTTCTAACGAAGTTGGATACTAAGATCTTTGCTAATACGTACGATTTGATTTGCGAATCTCAGAAATGTACACGAAAGCACTGATTCCATCATGGTGAAAATGCTCTAATGTTAAAAGGATAGGACTTATGCCATGTTGCTTATCCCGTTACGTTATTGATAGTCATAGGTTCAAGTGAAGTGATCAAGTGTTTGATATAGTAGGCCTATTGCCCAGGAGCCACATTCTGAAAAATTTCAAAATGTGAAATGAACTTATGGTTAGCCTACTTCACTAAAAATTACCAACAGCTATTCCCAAATCACTTTTTTCTCATTCGATTCCATTCCCTTTTATTCCACATTCTCTATCACTTGGAAATCTCACGATATATTTGATGTCAAAATGAGTTGTGAAATATTGTGCCAAATACTCGAGATGGTTTCATATCACTGCCACTAGGATAACTAACTAACAGGGTAAGCAGAACTTTACAGTTACACCAATTTGTTTACTTACTCACGGGCTGTCACTTGGCTAGAATGTGCTAGCCTACAGAAGGGAGTCTCTCATGTAATAAAAATGACATAATTTTATATTTCCTGATTTTTGAGCTCATTAGCAAAAATGAGAAAAAAGTGGAATGGAGTAGGCCTAGTGAATGAAAAAATGGTTTCACTAGCTTTATTTAACGTTTCTTACCTATTCGGATCTTCCTGTGGTATAGTTATCTTTGCGAGTATTCCATCCTCTGGCATCGGTATGTTACTGTAAAGGGAGTCAGAAATTGGAGCAATTAGGTGTAAAGGAGGTTTGGATTTAGACGGAGGACAGTTGCCAGGCACCTTTCGCGTGATTGGGGTAGGTATATTTTGTATCGATGGTGAGGGGGTTGAGGGGGTTGGAATCAGAGACACAGGCTCTGGGTCCCTAGGTAATGGAATATCCATTGTGGTATCAAGTTTCACTCTGTAGTTAGAAGTAACTATTTTCAGCACAGCAGAAGTCGCATTACGTTGTGTATCTGAAAAATTGTATATCATAGATAGGGTTAAATTGTGATAACTTGTCATATCGATTTTCATTGAAAATGTCAACTTTTTTGTAACAAATATGTTCATCACTGTCTAGGCTTTAGTGCTCAACTGTCAAAATTCTAGGCCTAGGTGAAACTCTTACAACTTTGAGCTTGAAACTAGAACTTTGGTCTATAAAGAATAGGCCTTCAAATCTGCTTCAACTTTGTCTCATAGGCCTAAGCCTCCTTTGAACTAAAACTTATAAGCATAATTAGGACCAGATCCAGAGCTTTGAATTCTGATGTCATGATACTAATGAAAACGGCAATAAAAACACTGATTGTACATTCTATTTTCGAGTGATTGTACGGTTCGGAGTTTGAACATATGGGCCTACAGCGATATAATTAAAACACCTTAGTAATAACCATTATAAATAATAATAATAATTTGTATTAATCCAGGTTGGTCATACAATGATATTGGACAAGTCACTTGAGTTAGAAAGTAGAGGTTACAAAATGTAGACAACATAGATATGAGTAAGTAAAACCTAATATCGTTTAAACAATAGGCCTACATGTGTAGCCTACAAAATATGACACAGGCCTAGGCCTACTAAAATCACTATTATTCAAAATTCATCCAAGGAGTAAAAACATTTGTTTATCAAGACATTTTTTCAATCTCATTTTGAAGGATGTGCTTCCTAAATTTTTTAATTTGTTGGACAACTTTTTATGAAGCATACACCCTGAATAGAAGGGCCTTTCTTGACATGGTTGGATGTGTGCCGCAACATATGAAAATTGTTATGAGCCCTAGTATAGTGGCTATGTAGGGGCCTACACATTCATTGGTTTTAGCTAGATGCCTATTGTCACACATGAATAAAATAGAGTAGGCCTAATATATGTACGGACACGGGACATTTAGAATGTTGTATTTTCTAAAGAGAGTGACATGAGTCTTTATAGATATCGGCAGAAGGGTTGAGACTAGCTTGAGCTAAGTAACGTATAGCTCATTTCTGCAAGATGAATAGGCCTACTTTATTTGCAAGAGGTGGTTGTCGCCACAATATGATCTCGAATTGAATCCTACAGTGAATGAAAGCATAATACACAAGTTTTGCGGAAGCAAAGTCACCAATGTCTCCAATACGTTGAATCACTAGGTAGCATCCTGACAATAGGCCTACCCTACACATTTATAGGTAATTGAAAGATTCAGCAAAAAACAAAAAGTAGGAGGCACTCCCCAAATCGACCCACGGACCTTTGGAATATCGATCCAGTATAGCCTAGGCGTACCAATCACTTGCGACTTTTTTCTAGAGAAAATACTAATGTAGGCCTAGGCCTATATCTGTTGGATTCAAGTGATCCCACACATGCACAAATGATATATTCTGATGTCACTGTTTGCCAGTCTAGGGCAAGATTCTGATGCCTGAGGTAGTCCTACCCCTGGAGTAGGCCTAGCCCTAGCCTAAGTCTAGACTAGACCTATTGGACAATTCCGATGAAGATATTTGTATGGTTTGCTTAGCAAAGGCTGTCTATACTCAAGACCTAGCTCCTAAGCATTAGAGAACTGGGAATGACTTCATCTTTTGAACATACTTTTATGATGAACCAATACCACATATCAAGTGAATCAGATGAGGTTAGTCTTGAAAGCGTTCAGCTCAGTAGGCCTAGGCCTAGCCTAGGCCTTGAAGCATTTTTGGCTTACCTGGTCACAATGTTTAAAAATCAATAAAGGCTAGTGTTGAGCAAGACGAATCGTAAAATTATCGATACCATGAGTGGAATGGTAAACGTAGCGAACTTGAACCACTATATTACACAACGATTATATTTACACACACTCATACATATTAAAATCACAAACAATTAATTGCCTCTGTAAACAGTTTCGACTCCGCCATGTCCTCAATGCGATCGCGATCGCTGAAAATCTAGCGCCGAACATAGCCGAGTCCCACCGGCAAGTCACGGCACATGGAACAAATGAAAATAAACCAGCGCCTTCTTAAATTGAGAATCGCCATGACAGTGTACCGGGATTATTTAAGATACAATACAAATTATCACGTATGGGACAGAAAAATTATTACCATCGTGTATTTATTCCCAAAGAATTATTTAATCTCAGTATTTATTATTTATTCTTCATTCATTTAGTAGTGATTATTTAGAACAAAATGGAAATTGAATTAACAGTAGATTTTTGAAATGTAGATGCCTACACCCTAGTAATTTTAGAGTGATGTGAGCTTCCCTTGTATTTATTTCCAAATATTATTTGATTAATTATTTATTCATTGAGTCGAACTGAATACGGTAAAATAAGAAAATATGATAGAGAATTATATTGAGAATTTTAGTTCTACGTGAAAAATATTTCAGTCAAAACCATTTTGCTTCTTGCAGGTAACAAATTATGAAGAAAAAAAATGTAAAGGCACATAAATATTGTTCTTAATTGGGCTTCTATATTTTATTCTTGTTATTAAGACAATAAAATCATACAATATGGTTAATCCCTTGAGGCTTTTCTCGGTATAAGTAGCCTATTATCTCAAGCACTTTGAAACATTTCATAATAATCAATATAGATTCACAAAATATTATATTATAATATACCACAACCAGCATTTAAACAATAAGTCGTAGTTTTGATTCGGTTTATATATATATATATATATATATATATATATATATATATATATATATATATATATATATATATAAATATATATATATATATATATATATATATATATATATATATATATATATATATATATATATATATATATATATATATATAATTAATAATCAAATCTTTATGGATAATTAAAAGTTGAAAGATTAATAATAATTAAAAGATAAATAAGATAATTACACCTTTCAAGACATTCATTGAAGATGTGTTTTTCTGCATAAGAATCTGTTTTTTGGTTCCTATTATTTATCATTTATATAATTATTTTCATTTTTAGCCCTCGAAAATGACCACTATATTGTAGTCGAAACGTCGGGCAATTAAATAAATATTTATTCGTCAACGCGACTTTTAATTATCCATAAAGATTTGATTATTAATTACATAATGAGTCGTGAAAGCTTTCAACAAAACATATATATATATATATATATATATATATATATATATATATATATATATATATATATATATATATATATACTGAATATATAAATATATAACATATAAATATATACATATATGAATATATAAACTCAGGGCCGTCGTTATGGGGGTTTCAGAGGGGGCGCGCGCCCCTCCAATAACTTATCCTTCTTTAAAAATATATAATGTTGACCTACGAATAAACACACAATAGAATATGATGATGGGTACCGAGACGCGTGGCCGAGTGGCAACACACTGAACCGTCAATCGGGAGACCGGGGTTTGATTCCCGCCATGGTCAACCATCCTGACAGGGTTTTTTCGTGGTTTCCCTCCGTCATTCAGGTTGATACTGGGGTGGTTTCTTAACAACAGGCCACGACCAACTCCTTCCCACCATCCAAAAACACCTAATAAAATAACCTTTCATCTCATCATCTCATTCATCATCCACCGACGCCAATAGATCGTAGCCATCTATTGGCTGAGTCGTCAAAACCCAAAATAAAAAAAAATATATGAGGAGTTGATGACTTATTAATATGAATTGTATCAGTATACACTCTACTACTTTAGGCCCACACTTCCTTTTTTTTTTCCATAATGATTCAATTATTAGATTCCGAAACGATCGTGAGTCGCAAAATTCACTTGCAAAATGACCATATTTTAAAAAAATCACTGCTGGTAATTTTGCTGGGAGAAATCGTGAAATAGCTTGGAAAATCTTCATAATAATTAAACTATTGAAAATAACTCTGGTAATGTCTATAGTGATTCAATCAGTGGACTCCAAAACCGCTTGTAAATATCAAAAATTACTTGACAAATGACATGGGTCTATTTCAAAAAATTCCCTGCGGGACTTTGCTGGGAGAAATCGCAAAAGTATAGCTTCAAAAATGTCCATGATGATGCAATTATAAGAATCCAAAACCACTCGTGAATCGCAAAAAATCTCTTGAAAAATGTCCATATTTTCATAATTTCCCTGCGGGGCTCTGCTGGGAGGCTTCCGCCCCCCAGACCCCTTTTTCGTGCGTGGCAGGT
This sequence comes from Brachyptera risi, assembly GCA_964007535.1. Lineage (NCBI taxonomy): Eukaryota > Metazoa > Arthropoda > Insecta > Plecoptera > Taeniopterygidae > Brachyptera > Brachyptera risi. Next base: position 17,524,813 of record OZ023327.1, on the reverse strand, counting down.
GTCCAGCTGGGAGGTCATTTCATTCATGTAACCTGTGCATGTAACCCAATACACAAATCCTAACGACGTCGCTGTATAAACTGTTCAAAGAGACCAGAGCATCAGAAAAAAAAAGATTTCATCTGATATGTTGAGAATATCAATACATTCACACTCCTAATACTGCCATATGGTTTAGTTCTTGGAAAAAATCTCCCACACAATAGTGAACTTCAATATTCATTTGAATCTTCCAGTACAAACATCACTGGTAAAACTATTAAACTTTGAAGCTCCAACTTTAGCTCATTATTTATGAATATTATTTTAATTTTGCAGCTCAGTACACATATCTCAGAACCTATTGGAGTAATTTCCATGAAATTTTCATCATACCTTTATTGATCTCGTATCTATATAATCCTTCAGGATCTTCTATATGGTCATAATAATAGGTGTTACGTTGGGAGCCCGTAGACTGGACCCCGATATTGTGGGCCACAAAAGTGTATGAAATGTCGTGTGGATATAGTGGACCACAAACTAGATATACTGTACCCCAAAGCTCGTTGGACATACTGCACCCCGGTATTCTGGTCCCCAATATAGTGGGCCACAAAACTAGAACATGGGGGTCCAGAATATCTTTTCCAAATGACCGAAGTGGTATTGTGGACCCCAATAAACTGATACACAGAGATTTGTCATTGTTGACCCCAATAAACTGAACCCCGATATTGTGGGCCACAAAAGTGTATTAAATGTCGTGTGGATATAGTGGACCACAAACTAGATATACTGTACCCCAAAGCTCGTTAGACATACTGCACCCCGGTATTCTGGTCCCCAGTATAGTGAGCCACAAAACTAGAACACGGGTGGTCCAGAATATCTTTTCCAAACGACCGAAGTGGTATTGTGGACCCCAATAAACTGATACACAAAGATTTGTCATTGTTAATACACTTCTGTGGCCCACAATATCGGGGTTCAGTTTATTGGGGTTAACAATGACAAATCTTTGTGTATCAGTTTATTGGGGTCCACAATACCACTTCGGTCATTTGGAAAAGATATTCTGGACCACCCGTGTTCTAGTTTTGTGGCCCACTATATTGGGGATCAGAATACCGGGGTGCAGTATGTCTAACGAGCTTTGGGGTACAGTATATCTAGTTTGTGGTCCACTATATCCACACGACATTTAATACACTTTTGTGGCCCACAATATCGGGGTTCAGTTTATTGGGGTCAACAATGACAAATCTCTGTGTATCAGTTTATTGGGGTTCACAATACCACTTCGATCGTTTGGAAAAGATATTCTGGACCCCCATGTTCTAGTTTTGTGGCCCACTATATTGGGGACCACAAAACCAAAGTATTTGTACAATTTTCTGGTTTAAACATGTGGGCCACAATACTGGGGTCCACTTTATCCTTTTCTTGGGGTACAGAATATCGGGGTTCACAATACTGTGGTCCACAAGAGCGGTACCCTTTACGTTTATGACAGTGGACCCTCCATAGGAATGTTGTTAAAGTAAACGTAAACATTTCTTGAAGTAAAATGAACATTACTATCAGAATTATCCTAGAGGATCATATGAATAATACTGTGAGGAATAAATACAAAAAAATATGGTTCAAAAATATCATCAGGATTTGGCACAATATGTTCCAAAATTTGGTCAAATTCACATGTTGAATCTTCATGCACTAGTCCCCTTAATGATTTTATAAATTGGGTAAAAGAGAAAGAAAGAACAGCAGTTTACCAAAGTTCATTAATAGAGATACTCATAGTGGAGAGTCCGTTGATAGAACACAAGAGATGGTTTGCACTAACACACAAGATTTTTATGATTAGCCCTCTTTAGTCTGTTGGAACAATGGGCAAGGTAATCAACTTCAAAGATTGTGCGAAACCACAAATAACCAGTCAGGATGGTCGACCATCGTGGGAATTGAATCCCGACGCACTGAATGATGGTTCAGCACACTAGCGACTTGACTCAGTGTTGGAAAATAGTAGGCTCAACTTTTTCAACATACACTCAATTGAAAATGAATTTTTTTAGTTTTCACTCATATTTTTGCTATGTAACTTTTTAATTTTTTTTTAATTCAAGAATTACAGCTTTGGAGCATAGGTAGATACATGAATAGTGTTAAGAAAGTGTTCATAATACTGTACCATAGACTTATAATACGAAATCTCACTTGTTCGGTGTGGCTTTTCTACTGAAAATAATTGATACTAAATATAGTACAGTGCCTGGTAGTTTAAATTTTTTGATAAAGTTGATAATATCCCACATTTACAAGTCTAAATCGATTAGCATTTTGCTACAACTCTTCAGATTATAGTTTATTTTCATCTTCTCCTGTGGTATTGCGTTCCACAAGCAGATCAACTTTCCTTAAAGATTGGCATCCTGTATTCTTCTGACATCTTGGTAGAAATAGCTTCTTGGTGTGGTCTTCTCTGCCGATGAAACTTGACTTCTCGATCTGCTTATGGATGTCATCTCAGGCTGGCTCTTGCAAGATAGCTCGGAGAAGGAATCGAAGTGTCGTCCTTTTACGTCGCAAATGTAATTTTTCACATTTGTAGCGAGTGAGACTGTGAGAGTTGCTGTTGCTAACACTATTAAATCGATCTTTTCTTTTCTGAATTGAGTGTTTGGACGGATGATATACTAATGGACTTTGTGGTATCCAATGGTTTAGAAGATTTACTTACAGTAAATACCTAGTTTTCATACCCATTTAAGGTAGGTATGCTTTTATAACTTCTCAAGAAATGATCGACAAAAAACACTTGAATAGACTGTAAATCATCAGTTTGACTTCATTTCTTCAAATAATCTAATACTTTAAACGAATCTATCACATGAATAGAACTACAGTGAAAAATTATACATGCAATAGCAGACAATAGTATGAATATATGTAGAATTGAATTACCAATACTCATCTATTTTATGTCTGATCCTATATACAGTGAAACCTCTATGCATTGTTCCCGGATCCATCGTTTTCCTGCTTGTATCATTCACTTTTTCTCACCCTACTCCCATTTAATCAATGTTAAATTTTCTTGGATGCATCGTTTCCTGCATGGATGGTTTTATTTTCCTGGTCCCTTGAAAAACGATGGATAGAGGTTTCACTGTAGTAATTTATAACAACGATCCCCTTTTGTCATTCTGTTATTTAATGTCTGACAAACCAATTCAATTTATTGAAATGTTGTTCAACTTTTTAGAACGAGGTGAAGCTTCTCTGATTGGATGTTTATCAAAATATGTTTCAGAAATTTCAACGGCACCAATGGTCAGACACATTTGATTAAATAATTATGCTCACTGAAAAATGTTCTCTAAATGCTTCTATATAGGCCTACTGAATTCTTCTTTTCAATTAATTTTTTCATGGTATGATAAGTCCATTTGTCTGACCTATCAGCATTTGTACAAATAATAATATAGCTAGACAAGCCACACTGCAGTCAAGGCGAGCGAGATCTCTGTACTCCCTTGAAGACTCACCGAGTTTTTAGAATTACTGAAGGTCTAGGTCATCGTATTGATCAAGATTTTGAATAATTAGATATAAAATAAGGTATAATGATTTATACATTTATGGAGATGGGTAGATCAGTTAGTAGAGCTCTGAGCCGTCATTCAGGAGAACGAGGCTTGATTCCTTCCGGCCACTCATTCTGACCAAAGTTTTCTTGTGTTTACTCAAGTCATTGAGTGAATACTGGAAAGGTTCCAGACAACCAGGCATCCAGGCTCCAGCTGATTTCATATCACTTTTTCACAATAAGCTTACAATGTACCAGTGGCGGCCCGACAATACAAATTCGGGTCCATGGCCTCGTGCCCGAAAGGGGTGGGTAGGTGTCTTGTCAGGTGGGTCCCAGAGGGACCTACCTGACCAGACATTATTTGATGAGTTTCAACGTAGATCGTCATACTGAATTAAAAGATGTGTTACCATTATGCCCATGTATGTCGTATGTCTACATATTTCAGCTGAAAACAAATGCGAATGTATGCAGTTGTATAGACGTAGACTTCAAAAGGTACGCATGCAATATGTAGGAAATTCATTTTATCTATTCATAATTATGATTTTGAACAATACCATTAAACGTTCACTCATCGTGTTGAGGTGGATGTCTCGTTTTTCCACATCTTGTGGACGTTGTTAAGGGAAAGGATGAGCAAGGGTTACAAAAGGGAGAAGGAAATCAAAATGTCGAAAAACTTTTTTTGTTTTGTTTCTGAGTAGTCGACAATTTCTCACGAATATGCTTATAAACTCTAACACATGGCTATTCGTTAAGGTTATAAGTGGAATTTGTTAATCACTCCTTCCATCGAATTTGGATCAGGTAAGAACTAAGAAGGAAGCAATGCTTCTGCATACCCCATAAAACAATGGGACTACATCTTTGAAAATGTGCTGAGAAAAAATTATTGAAATATTATAATCTCAAAATACTCTCCTGCAGGGCGATTCCATTTTAATTGAGTGGTTGTCACGTGAAAGTTCGAAATATCTCACAAACCAAAAATTACATATTCAAAATGACTTCAAAGAACAACTCAAATACAATATTGAAGGTTCATAATTTCTCACAAAAAGAGAATCACTGTTTAAAAATTACTCCGAAGAACATTCCAAATACATCTTTTTGGGGAAAATTCATGCGGGGCTCCTTCTATTCAGGGTGGGTAATTATCAAGTAAGGGCTTGAAATATCTCACGAACAAAAAATTATATTTTTAAAAAGACTTCAAAGATCACAACCACTTAAGAAAAAAATCCCTGCGGGGCTCTGTCAGGAATAGGTGAAGAATAGGCTAAGCTGTATATAGTATACCCTGAATATGTAACAGAAACCTTCTCCAGAATATCTTGAAAGTGCAAAAAATATAATATTTCCTGAAAAACTTCCCTGCGGGGATGTTGTATCTCTAACCCCCTCATTCATGTTTTCTGCAATTATTGCATTTGTCCAATTTTCTATTTGAATTTCTCACTTACGAAGCCCCAATACGGAAATCCTAACGATATATCTTTGTGTTTCTGTAGAGCACACATAATTCATTGTCAGTTACTCAATTAAATACAACAGAGACAAATTTACCTTATTTAAAACCGTGGCCATAGTCGGTAGCCCGAACTCAGTCGGTTCAATCGTGGATATAAAGGTGTGCGATAGGGGCAATTTCCCCTCCACCCTCATGAATTAGTAGTGACAAAAACAGGAGAAAGGAAGAAAGAAAATAGGAAGAGAGAAGGAAGGAGATAAATATCTCTCAAGACTGTTTATGCCACGATTTCGTATTTTACATAATTGCATTGAGCATTCTAGGCCTCCGTACTGTTTCAAAATGTCAGATCTAGTAGGCCTATGTAGTTTAGTTAGCAAAAATCAACGAACAACACTGACGTGCTTTTTTCAGGTTGTGAATGTATCATGAGTTTTGTAAATAAAGATGATAATAACGACGAGGGTCGTTTGTATGGGAGGGGGGGGGGGAAGAGGGATGCTGTTCGGTGGCCAAATTTGAGAGGTGCTATCGGGACCCATTTGTGACTTTCTGTCAGTGCGTATCCTATACATTTTATCCCATTCTATTCACATCACTGAATGTAATTAAATGTCCTCATTCAAATATCATAGTTATTGAATGGCAGATTGATTCAGAGTTTTATTTGCTTGGAACAGTCAATAACTCAATAAGTCTTGTTACCACAGTAGAGAATCCATGTACCGGTATTCCAGAAATTTTGTATAGTTCCCGAAATTCGTAGAATCGTATTGAAAATAGGGAATTTTAAAAAATGTCCCTGCGGGGCATGGCTCCCCCTTGCATTCACCTTTTATATGCTCACTCAGTTTTGGGGGCGCACAATTGAGTGCTTGCCTGGGGCGCTAAAATGACACACAAAACGACCCTGCAGCTACAAATATTGATTCTGCCACTATTTTGAATTCCATAGGTAAAATGATTTCGGCATCTAAACGTTATTTGAAACACGCTAAACAGTATTGAAAATGGGTGTGATTTCGAAAAATTCCCTACGAGGCCATAAGGGGGCCTCCCCCCTTACCCCTCGCGGGTCACCGGCTTCGCGATCCTGATCTCATATGGCATTTTCTTCTATACGAACTGAAATCGCCTCCCCCCCCCCATGAATATTTCATCGATCCACCCCTGCAGTGGGTGGGTGGTGGTGTCTTACTTATCTGGCCCCGCGTGTTTGGGTCACTTCGGGCCGCCACTGCAATGTACTTTAGAATCCTTACCAAGAGGCATAAAAAGAGTACCATGTAAGTTTTGGTTTCTGTAATTTCATCACTTACACGGTTACACCAAAACTTCATTTATATTTAAGAGTGGCATAAGTGTATACCGGTAGTGAATACTTTGCCTTTTTGTGATACAAGTGGGGAAACACAATAATTAGTTACTCTTGAATCATATAATTAGAAATTACGATGACTATGATTTCACCAGACCAATTAAAACATTAAACCTCCTATAAGCAGTGTTGGACTGGTGGTACAGAGGCCTCCCAGGGAGGCCCATATCATCCCATAAGAGTAAAAAAAAGTTACCCATGCAACCTTTAGTTCGCCGCATGCTTTTGCCACTGTCTTCACACTGGCTACCCTGGTTCTCAGACTTGTTCAGAGATTCGGAGCGATTGTGAATGCACAATTTTCTAATATTTATAATAGATTTGTAAACCAAATTCAACAGAGATTTTCAAAAATCAAAATAAGATAGCAATTATTGTCTGTTCCCAGAATTCCACGTAATATATATCATTCATACATGAAAATATTTTCAAAAATCTTGTACTTGCAAAGTAATTTTGTATTAATATGTCATCAGAGGCCTCCAGAACGGTCAAGGCCTTGTAGGGGATTTCCCGGTATCCCGGTGGGCCAGTCTGACCCTGCCCATATGCACTAATGATGTTACTTCTAGCAGAGTAACAGGTTCCTAGCAGGTATTATTCTTAGCCAGATGAATATGAGTCATGGCTGCTATTCTACTAGCAATTAATTATGCTAGCGTAATAACACTATTGAAACAATGATCCAATAAACCCACACATAGGTTTACCTTTCGCACATATATACGTCCTATTGTTTTGCCAGTGTGATGTATTTGGGTAGGTGATATTATTACATTCTGTACAACCTTTAAAATTGAAGTATTTTTATAAACACTCATGTTGCAAGATCCTCGCAATAATGTTGAAAGTGATTGAGTTTAAGGGGGTAGCCCCAGCATGAAATTTTTTTTGTCAAAAAAAATTATTTTCATTTTTATTGAAGTAGGCCTATTGTTAACAATAATTCGGAAAATTTGTGACCGCAGCTCACATATTTAAAAAAAAAAATTTATTTCAAGATTTGAATGCAACACAGATGGTAATGCATACTCTGCCTATTTGTAATAAGTAATGAAACTTCAGGTACGTTTTCCCAAGAACCAAGTTTTTTCTGACCTGTAACAACATAACTAAAAAACTACTGGTCTGATTTGAAAAAAATTTGTTTCAAAATGTGTATTTTTATTGTCATTATCGTGTGAAGTAAAACTATGAAAATAATCAGTACATATGAATATTCAGGTGTGAAAGCGCGGCCTCAAAATCATATATAATCTGTATTAGATATGAAATGATTGATTATATAACTAAAAATTGCAATAGATTTTTTCTGGAGGTTCACACGATAACAGTGTGTATGACAAACAATATCCACTAAAATTCAACAAGATTGATGCATTTTCGAAATTTAAACCTTGTGATTTGTGGCTGCATGTTTTGTATTTTTGAAAAAACATAAAATTACTCAAATTATATTGAAATTATTTTTTTGATTTTCTTCCAATTTTTTTTTTTTTTGATCATGTGTGAGCAATGGAATGATGGATATAGTGTGCAAGTTTCAATGAAATATGGTGGTTGATTGAGCGGGAAAAGATTTCTACATTTAGTCTTAATTATCCTATTCCATGCTTTGGCCATCCCCTTAAGTAATAATTTCAGTTACTAACGATAGTTTTCATTAAAAATAGTTATGTATCTGGCATAGATAATTGACAAATTAAATAAATCATGTGTTGTACAGAGTAATGGTCTAAATATGTTTTGGAGTGTTAAATCACACTTCATTACTTGCTGTCAAAGACAAATTAGGGCATAGTAAAAATAAAACCAAAAATAGTCAAAGGTATATTTTCTCAATAAGAAAGGTCATTTCATATGGCGTCATATTGTAATGTTAAGGTTCCTCATTGGCTTTGATCCAAAAAAGTGAACACCATCTATTATTAGTCCATCCAATGTTGTTTAGTGGATTTCTGGGAATAGCCCAAGATCAGGGGAGGAAGTACAATTCACTTGCTGAGCATAATGTGCTTTGCTATAAATAGGTATACCAAACACAAGCTAACATCATGGCAAGATAGAACAGTCTGTTCGTGCATAGAATGCCACAGTGCAAGTATCTGCAGAGTGGCGTGCTAGGAATCAGACAGAAAAACATATTCAAGGAGACTGGGAACATTCAGCTGTCTAAACAAAACAAGTAAGTTAAACCGTGTTTCATATTGTTTCAAAGTAGATGTGAACACTAAATGTTATTCCGTTACCTGTAGCTTTGGTGCATCACACCGTCGAGATTTAATATCGATTAATGGTAAATAAGTATATTTGTTTAATATAGTAAGATTTGGAGGGCTGTATCAAGGTTTAGCATTGTCATGCTAGGTACTGTGACAGTAGCCACTGTCTTCGTAGAGTCACATGCTTAAAATAGATCTGAAACAAAAGTTATCCACTAATTTTCAATTCATTGTGCAAATACAATATGAAACATTATCACAGAGAGAAGAGTATATTCAATTAATGACATAGATACCCATGAAATAATGATAGGACAGTAGTAATAAAAGGAACACTATTGCTGTTCATTAGACGGTTGAATTCATGAAGAAGATTGTTTGCAAAACGATCCCACCAACAGCTAGGTTATAAGGGGGTACAAATGACCAGATCATTATGAATTTATGAAGTGACGATAGGTGAAGATACGTTTACAAAAACCCATGCCTTATGTGGGACTCGAACCTATGCCTATAACGGTGACTTCAGTTTCCGAAGCGGTGCAGTTGAATAAAAAATATATGTAAATGTGTAATGCAAATTACAGGCTAAATAATAAATAACTACCACTATAGGCCTATAATAAGTACAGAAAAAAGTCTGTGTTAAACTTCAATCTTCAAGAATACTCTTTAAAAATGAAATTGAAAAATGGATACTAGAACATAGGCCTAGTCTATCTACATGATTACCTTCAATGCAAATTAAAAATGTACCATTTTAGTGGGATTTACATTTAAACTTTTGTTTTTCAACTTACTCGCTATCTAGCAAATTTCGCTATAACTGACAAATGGTTTATTCTGTACTTATACTTATTGATTATTGTAAGTAGTCACTTTTTCATCTTTATATTTTTCACTACCGGTATATCTTTATTAAAATTATATTCCATTTTGTATATACGTACTGTTTATCTTAGGCCTGTTCCTAATGATGTTATTCAAACTATGTTTTGACATTACATCTCATGTTCACGTTTGTTTGATTTATTATGTTTATGTCACGTTAAGCCCAAATGTCCAGAGCCACCCAAACCTCTTCATCACCAATGCAACTATCCACAAACACTCCACAAGAAACTGCAACACCTTCCGCACATTAACCCACAATCGCTCACTCTTCAATCACAGCCCACTCCATCTTTGCACCATCATCTACAACAAACTACACTTGTGCATCACCAATTCAACTAATGAAAAATCCTTTGCATCCAGTCTGAAATCCTTTCCAATTCATGATACTTACTATACACTGGGAGAATTCCTTTCATCCTAATCATACACAATCATTTCACCAACCTCAATCGACAGTTAGCTGGGATTAAATTAAAATATCTCACCCTTACATAATTTACGCCTTACCTATCACGATCATATTTCTTTTCTAATACATGTATATACACGTATAAAAATTGACATGGACCTGTGGACCTAAATTATATGTATATTCTTAGTTATAAAGCTGACGTTTCCTACATCTGTATTATGTACAAATCTACAGAAATAAAAATAAATACAAATATAAATACAAATACAAACAGGCTTTGTGGGCTATATTGTAGAATACCATGTGTTTCCTTATATGAAATGTTGAAGAACAACAACATTTCATAGCATTAAAAATAGTATGCATCAATTTTGGTTTTGAGCATAGATTATAATCATCCAGATTGCTGCATGCAGGATTTGGCTCCCATCAATCTACTGCTCGACTAAGTAGAACATGAGCTTTAGAATGTAAATATACTTGTAATTATCAAACTAGAAATTGATAACATCAACACTACATGGTGAAATAATAATTAATCATAAGTAGAATGCTAGGCTAAGTCAACAGCAGTGCTTCTGAGATTTACGTTGTTGAAGACGTTGAAGCACGGAAAGTATTTTTCACAGTTCACAGCTAATAAAAACATATTATTATTATTATTATTATTATTATTATTGAAAAAAGACGAGGAGGTGGAATTGTTGTGTATGTTAAAACTGGAATAGATTTTTTGTTGGATGCTGATGTGTTTAGCAGTTTTGAAGGTGTAAAAGGTTCTATGCTGTTAAATGGTTTCAAAACTAATTTGTTCACAATATACAGACTGCCAGGAAATGGTTTTCCAGGAAATGCCAGGAAATGGAAATTTTCTTGAGGAAATTGATTTACTATTAACTAATGTCAACCACCGTAGAGAACAGGTAATATTTGTTGGAGATGTGAATCTAGATCTGAATTGCAACGAAAATATAAACATACAATGTTACGATAACATTATGTTTGGTCATGGAATGCGTCTTTGTATTTACGGCAATACTCGGGTTGATGAACGATTGGGTGTTTTTTCAAAATCCTGCATGGATCACTATTTTGCCAGGATGAATAACAAAGTTCCTGACCTCTACTCGGCAATTTTAGAAACTAAAATATCTGATCATTTTATCATTTTCTTGGGAATTCATAATAATGGTGTAACTATTGATCACGACAATGGACATGATACAATGAACTTGAACTTGGACATGAACTTGACAACAATATTGAATGAAAATATAGTTAAAAAAAGACTGAAAAGTACAAATTGGATCTCTCTATCAGAAAATGAATTTGACCATCTCAGCAAAATCTAGGCCTATGGTAAAATAAATGTTATATTCAGTAACGTTTATGAGAATGCGAAAGAAACAAAAAATAAGAAGCTCATGTCTTATTCTCAACAAAATTCGAAACCATGGGTAACTTCTGAAATTAAAATTATGATGAAAGATGGAGACAATCATTTTAGGAAATGGAAGAATTCTAAAACAAATTTGATTTATAGAAAAACGTACAAGGGTCTGAGAAACATTATCACTAGACAACTTATAAAAACTGAACAAAATTATTACAAAACACATATAGATTGTAAAGGCAATATTCGAGAAACTTGGCAGGAAATTAACTGCATCTTGGGCAAGAAAGAGAAAAACTTGGTGGATGAAGTTAGTATAACTAAACACATGGGAAGTATTTATAGCGTGACTGAGATTGTTGATGGTTTCGTCGACACTTTTTCCAGTGGCGTAGCATCGATACGCCACGATTGTAAAATAATAACATCATTGGAAACCAACACTTCGGCACTTCGATCTATGCATTATGTAAGGGCCACTTCAGATGCAATTAAGAAAATTATTATGGAGTCAAACTTACGAAAAGGTCCTGGAATTGACAATATAAGATTGAAGGATTTATACTTCATATCCAAAAAAATTAGTCCAATAATTGCTAATTTTATCAAACTTACTGTTAAATATCATCAAATTCCTTCTGAAATTAAAAAATCTATAATAAAACCTGTTTTTTTTTTTTTTAATTGGGTTTTTAACAACGCACTGTAATGATTACTAAGATCTATTGGCGTTAAAACCTGTTTTCAAAGGTGGTGACCATAAGTGTTTTGAGAATTACAGACCAATAGCGATCTTGTCTGCCATAGATAAAATCATAGAAAGATTCATGGCCGATCACTTGATAAATTACTTGAACAAATTCAGAATTATCAATAGTAACCAATATGGTTTTCAAAAAAATAAAAGTACATCTAAACTCTTGTATGATTTCTCTGACTTAGTATACAGCGCATTAAATAAAAACCTTTCTCTGCAACAATTTTATTTATAGACTTTTCTAAAACCTTCGATACAATAATTCATGACAGATTAATACTTGCATTACATAAAATTGGAATAAGTGGACCAATGCTTGAATGGTTCAAAGACTACTTGGCTAATAGATCAATGTCAGTTCAATTTGGAAATTCTTTTGGAAAATTTCTTCCATTCACATCGGGTGTACCCCAGGGCTCAATTCTGGGACCTCTTCTCTATTTAATATATGTTAACGACATGCTGAATGTAGTGAAAAAATGCTCTGCATTCTTGCATGCGGACGATACGGCAGTAGTTGCTTCTCATAAACATTATTCGTTGGCAAGTGAGTTTCTCCAATTTGAATTCAATAACATCTTATGTTGATCGCATGACAATGGGTTAACAATTAATTAAAAAAAAAACAGAGTTATGCATATTCATTCTCCTCTCATACTTTTGGAAAATGTCAATTTGATTTTTCATGATCACGCTTGTTTGCACACAAATTTTAGAAAAAGTTGTACTCATTTTTTAGGAAATTGTAATTGTTTTGTTAAAATAGCAAATACCAATCAGCATACGTATTTAGGATTATTAATAGACAATAAATTCAAGTGGGATAAACATGTAGATCTGGTATGTAATAAGCTACGATCTGGAATGTATAGTATATACATTATCAAGCCATTTATAAATAGTAAAACGCTGAAAATAGTATATCATACGCTTATTGAGTCTGTGCTTAGGTATGGCATTTTATCTTGGGGATTCATAACTAATAACTACTTGGACAAAATTGAAAGAATTAAAAGAAGAATTTTTAATATAATCTCGTTGAAACATCACAGCCAAAGTTCAAATTCCAGTTTCTTTACAATTCGTCAATTGTATCTACTTCTCTTTATCACATCAAATTATTTTTCACAGAAACACAAGAATTCATTCATGCATTCTCATCAAACACGTAATAAAGACAGATTGATAGAGCCAATAACCACTAACTCGTATGGTAAACAGGAAAAAAGATTTTTAATCCCTCATTTATTTAATAAAATCCCTCCTGAATTTTTGAGATTCCAAAGAATGGTTCAAGTAAAAACCGAATTAAAGAAGTATATATCATGTAACATTATTTTTGAGGAAGTTTAACATTATTTTTTGCTGTTTAGTAGATAAAATTTCTGTTTTGTTCAATTAATCAAGAAATACATTATTGAGTTGAATTTGATTCAATTTTTGATTATGTATATGTATGTGTGTTATATCTATGTCTATGTATTTATATATCATCCAGACAACTGAATTAAGTATATATGTTGTTGTATTAAAAATGTTAATAGACCCGCAGACAAGTTGAAATTTTTGACTTTGCAGGTCTATAGTATTTTAATATATGCATTTTTGATAATAAAAAAAAAACTTGCCCAAAAAAATTATTATAATTATTACTATTCTTTTCTGTAACGTAATATTGCAAACTATTCAAAGTGATGTTTCAAGTTGCATGTGTGCTGTCAAGTTTTGTTATAATGGTATAAGCCTGTAATAAATGAATCTCGAAAATGAATTCAACGAAAACAATGCTTCACGATGAAAATAAGAACGTTGTTTCAACAAGCTGACCCACTAATAATTTGATTATTACTACTATGAAGAATAGTCATTTTCAAAGGTCAATAGATTGAATTGTAGTCAGAACAGTTGACTACCGGTAATAACAATATTTGACATAACAACTCATCACATTTCAATTATAATTATTGATGTAGTCATTTAATTGTTCGTTTTAAAAACAAAATGGAAAATGGAATAATTAAAATATGGTTCAAAAATATCTGTGCATAAGCTGGTCTAGTGTTTGAAGTTTGAACTGTTTTATAATAGTCAAGTGTTCAAGAATGTCTGGTCCAGTTGGTCAATAGTTAAAGAGTCCATTTGACTTATCAACTGATTGGTCATTAAGATAACACATGTAACCAAGGGTGATGACAATTCAACATTTGTTCAATTTTGAGTGACCTAGTGAAAAATTGGGCCTAAATACAAGAGTTTTTAGTTTTCAGCTTGCGGGTCAGGCTCGGGTCCGTTTTGTTAAGTGGAGATTTCAGAATGAATTGATTTATAATTCAATCCAAATGCTCATTAGTCATTTGTGTTTTTTCCGTTCATTGTTTATTTATTTACATATCAACAAAGCGTCTGAAATGTAGCTTATTTCTGTCAGACACACAATGTTTCCAATGAATGTTTTCAAAATATTCAATATCATTTCAAGTTTATTCAATATACAGAAGAATAAACTACTTTCTCTATAGATCTACTCTTTATATAGGCCTAACCAGTATATTGGGCAAACACAGTAAATGCGTTGTACGATGAGCGATACAGTTGAATGAAGTTCTCTAAAAATCTACACACCTTGACTTAAATGAAATATGCTCGAGAACTCTTTACATCTTGACTTGAAAACTGTTAAGTCTAGAAAGCCATGAATCACCGTGGACAAGGTGATGAATTATGAGTAACCACTATTTATAGCTATGTAGTATTTGATTTAGAAAATGTATCTATTAAATGATTATTTTCTTCAAATCAACTAATCCAAACTAGGAAAAAAATGTGTAATGAGGTGTCTCATTTGTGTTCACTTTCAGTAACAATTATGATATTTTTGAAGAGATTATTGTTTTCAAACATTTCCTGTTCAGCTTATTCTTATGGATTTTTAAAATCTGTGATGATGTTTCTCAAAAGTGGTATTTATTCGATTTGGTTCCAAAACTACAAAATTCCAAGCTAGATAAGTCCACGTGTCCAGAAATTGTTAATGTTGATCAGTCTAACCGTGCGACGGAATAACGGAATAACGTAAACGGAATAACAAACAAAATAGGACGGACAGACAAAGGTCCATAAGAGTAGTATGGAGTAGCACCGTCGCTCATCTAATAACTTCTTGGAATTGTTCATTCAGTTTGGTTTAAATTTTTGCAATTTATGTGAAATGTGCCTTCTACTCAATTGCAAATTTGGCATATTACCTTGACTCACTGCACATTCGTTGGTTCTAACTTCAATTGGTAAAACAATTGCGAGTAGTGTGTGATTGCATGTTTAAACTTGAGTTTATAATAATAATAATAATAATAATAATAATAATAATAATAATAATTCATTTATTCCGTGAAACATTTCTGCATACATCAGATATACATGTTTATAGAATAAGTCAATATATAGTTCGTAATAATACTTAAAATAGTTTGTAATATAAATATAAAATACTCTTTGTCAGTACAGTTTAAAAAGTTTTTTTGAATGATTTAAATTCCTGAATACTGTAGAACACATTGTCAATTAGGAATGTTTTTAAAATCTGCTTGAAGCGTACAATATTCTTTTCTTTCTTAATCCAGGAGGGCAGGCAGTTGAACAAGTATGGTCCGTTGTAGTTGGGATTGTTATTCGACATTGATAGATTGGTTGACGGCAGGTGGTAATCGTCGTTGTTTCTAGTGAGGTGGCTATGGATTTGATTGTTTTGAATGAGATTTGAATTTTTTGATTGTACTGTTAGGATCGAATGGAAAATGTATATGCTTGTCACAGTGAGTAGTTGAAGTTCTTTGAATAATGGTCTGCAAGATGTTCTTCTTTGGGCTCCTACCATAATTCGTACAGCTCTCTTCTGTAGAGTGAAAAGTCTAGACACTTTTGGAGATCCCCCCCAAAATATAACTCCATACGAGAGGTGAGAATATATTGTTGCATAGTAGACTATCTTCAGTACGGCTGTTGTAGTGACCTTCCTCAGGTTACTCAGGAGGTAGGGGGCAGGTGCTATCTTCTTTGCAACGCTGTTGATGTGCAATGACCAGTCAAGTGTATTGTTTATATATATACCCAGAAACTTCACTTCTATGCTCTCTACAAGACTGCGATTCCGGAGACGTATTAGCGGACTGGCGTTGTTTTATGATCTGTTACTGTTGACAACGTGACTGATGTAATAAGTATCAACTAAATGATGCTGTTATGATTTAGTGTGGGCAGTTTTGTCAAATTATCCAACGTGATTTATATTTGCTTCTTGATTGAGTAAGGTTGTAATGAAGATGTTGAATATTGTGTCCTATGAAAATCGTGAACCAACAATAAACAACAATAAACAATAAACAATACTGCAAGTTGTGTTGATAAAATAAAAAAAAAATTCATATATATGAAGTAAGGTATTTGTTTGGTCTGGAAACACCCTGCCCCCCCCCCCCTCTACCAGGATTGGATTGGGGCTAAAAAGCAGCTCAGCCATATAACATTAAAGACTGTAAAAAGTAAGAACGTAAGATTTTTTTGACTCTTAAGTTTATTAAATTGGCCTTTGTCACTTTTTACTTTCATAGCAGTGACCAGTTACCCAACAATTCAGTTTTCCTGATTAATGATATTATTCTTAGGCAGTGTTGGACTGGGGCCAGAGGGTCTCGGTCCCAATAGGTTTTTACCGAAGGTCAAACAGCCTCGATAGGCGAAGGTAAAGCCTAAGTGGGCCGAGGCCCAGCATTCGCAGGAGGGAATTGTTTTCAGAATGCAAGCACTTCGGCAATAACGCGGTCAACAAATACCGAGACAAGGAAAACAGGTGATTTTCCTACAAACAAGCCAATGATTACAATATATAAATCTATTTTAGAAACCTACGCACATCCAAGAGAGCAGAAAATGTTGAGACAAATAAATTCATGTAATAAAATATGTATGCATGAATGTACTAGATGAATGACAATAACACCGGCCCCTAAACAGGCTGAAGCATGCGGCCCAGGGGCACTCGCCCAGTACCCCGCTAGGCCAGTGCGAGCCTGCCCTCCAACCAATCGAACATTTGTAAACAAATTGTAAATTATGCTCATCCTAGGGAATTACGTTATTTTGCAGCTTGTCAGCAAAGCGAGAAAAACACAACAACAAACATGGATGCCAAGGAAAGTATTTCACTCAAAGAACCAGATCCTTCTTCATCACGGGAAAATCTACCCCCAGGAATTCTGTTCTCAATTGAAGAGGAGCTACGTCAAACTGTACAACACTTGGCTATCCAAAATATGCACCTGCACACCACACAGCAAAACACTGAAAAGAGGCTGGCTATTGCCCTTCAACAGGTCAACAGCTGTTTGCTGTCGCAAGTCCAATCATTGATGGAAGAAAGAGACGCAAGCTGTGACACAATCGAGAGACTGAAAACAGAGCTACTAGAATCCAGGATGAAGACTGACTGTAAAGAAGCTGAGGAAGAGATGGCAGAGACAGATCTCGATAGAACGACAGAAGGAGAAGAATCAGACGAGGAGCATGCTGAGAAGAACAAGAGAGAGTTGGAGAGATTTAGAGTAGACTTGGGAAATAAGCGAGAAGCACGGCATCGAGCTATTTCTGCTGTCTCTGCCGAATTGGAGAGGCTAAGAGGAGAGCTGAATGAAGAAAAGCTTGCTAGAGAGAAAGCAGAAGCACAACTTCGAGAGCAACCAGCAACAACGAGTCAGTCGCAAGAGTTGGTGCAACAACTAAGGCATGTCCAAGAAGAGTTGCTTCTAGTGAACGAAAGATACGAACAGACACTAGAAGCAAACAAACATTTGCAAGTAGACAATGAACAACTGTCCAACAGTTTGAAAGAAGAAACACTCAAGGCTGAAGCAGATAAGGAATATTCACAGCGCCGTATTGTGGCACTGAAAGAAGTAGCTGCATTGAGTAAACAAATGTTAGCAATTCGTGAAAGTCAAGTGTCAGACCTCAAGGGAAAGATAAGCCATTTAGAAACATTACCATCTGGAAGTCATACGTCCAATGCACAATTGCAGGCAGAATATGACACTCAAATAAGTAATATTAAATCACTGAAGAACTTGTACGAAGATCGTTTGAGAAGTGTTACGGCAGAAAAGGACAAATATCAGAGGGAATGTGCAGATAAGTCTGAAGAATTAGATGTAATAGTTAAGAAAAGCTCAGAGCTGGAAATCCGATTGGCTGAGTTGGAGAAGTCGGCCGAGGAGCGGGAAGACTTGAACATGAGTCTTCAGACACGACTAGATCTTTCACTCGAGGAGAGTAAAAGTCTTTCCACTGAGATTTCTTTAATTAATAGTACATTCACACAGATGTTACTTGGTAACAGTTCAGCAGACTTGGACCTTGATAAGCTAACCAAACGTTTACAAGAGAATCACGACCTCATCACAGAGATGACCACAAAGGAAGATGGTAGTGAAACAGCTGCAAGTCTACCCAAACTATTACTAGATCTCATTAACCAGGTAAATAATGATGAAACAGTGGAGGAAGCATCTACGTCCGGCACACAAGAAGCCCCATTGACTGAAGAAGATCCGAAAGATGCCAACAAGACCAGTCAAGAAGTAGATAAAGTAATCACTCATGAAGAGGTCACTAACGGCCTAGCAGTCGAAGAGATTGCGTCCAACCTACCAAAAGTATGGCGTGTTTTGATGGAACTACTGAGTCATCACGTTGTTCCCACACCAGCAGGGGATAACATTCCAAGCTGCTATAAATGTATCGAGACACCGTCGGGTCCTCAGTTTGTGCCGAGTGTCAGCAACACGTATATCAGACTCAAAGACTTGATTCTGGAGAAGAAATCTTTACAGAAAGATCTGGGAAAACTGAAGCAATTGAATGGACATCTAGAATCAAAGCTACAAGAACAAGAAAAACGCTTGCTTTTAGTTACAGCAGAGTTAAGAAAAACTTGGAGCGTTGTCGGACGATTACGATCGCAGTTCAAACAACTGCACACACACGAGCAGATTCTGCGGTACGAGTTACACCAGAAGAGACATTTGCTGACCGAGTTAAAGAATGAGTTGGAGTATTGCAGAGAGAAGTGGGAGAGAGCACGGCAGAAAGACAGGGAAACTGAAGTAGAATGGAAGAAACTAAGAAAGGAGTTTGCAGCAAGGAAAAGGCAAGATCAAAGCAATTCAGGCGAGAGTGGTTTCTCAGATGAAAGAGAGAATGATAGTGGGGATGAGGAGACAGTATCTTCACCAAAACCATTAGCTGTAAGTAGTTTAGCATCCGAAAACAATACCCCAACAGATGAACCTCAAGAAGGATGCTCCAAAGAGACAATAACAGAACTAGTAGGTCCAACTGACAATAATATACAAGTTGAAATCAAACAAGAAATAGACAAACAGAATAATACAGAAACTGATACAAGCAGAATTGAGAAGGCAAAGGTATTAGAAGACGGTGGATTGTTGAGGGATGTGGTAACTTCTTCGGAGGCCCAATCACCATTTACCTCCTGGATGACATTATTGAAACTGTTCCGATGTGAGAATAACGGAATGCTTCTAGAACAAGACCTACTAGATGACGCTAAGGCTCTCGAGTCAATATTTTGTCTACCACAAATACAAGTACCTTGTCAGGTAGTCCAAGTAATCTCTGATAATAGTGTAACCTCTGATAGTTCTCTCTTTGAGCAAAACAAACTACAGTCACATAACTCTCATTCAACAATGTCAAATGTTGATCTTGGTCCCTCCACCGCAAGTACCAGTAGTAGTAGCACAGTTCGAGATGCACTAGGAAGAACTCCGGAAGAAGCATTAGCAGCTAGAGCGGCGAGACTGAAACGACTCGAAGAACAAACTCAAATGTTGTTCAAGAAAGTTACGAGGACAACCAATAGGAGTGTAGCGCTATCCAATCGTTTAGAAGAATTACATGGCCAATATGGCATACCTAATCCCCCACCTTTACCTCTGACGATTCCAGTTTTGAGGATTCCTTTGCAAGACCCCGAAAATAATGACCCATTGCTTCAAACATCCTCACACAATACGGAAGAAACAAATAACGAGCCAGACGCACCAAATGTAGAAAACGAAGATGATTTGTAAGACTGTACATTGTATTCAATTGAATCAAACATCCACCAAGGTAACAGCCTAAACATATTATCACACGAAACTATAGTTTTTGTTATTATTATAAAATTTTATAATCAAATTGAAAAATATTCATTATTTATATGCCTGATGGAAAAAAATACATTTTGAGTAAAATGTATGGGTCTATGATTGTAATGATTTTGTACATACATAGTAGAATCATGTTGATTGACGTGATTGCAAATTAGTATTTAAAATAAATGTATTACTTTGGCTAAGACTGGTTTCTTCTTGCGACTCATTTCTATAACTTCCAAGTGGTATTTCATCTTCATCTTCTGTTTCATGGCCTTCATTTTCCTGTTTAACTTCTACATGTCCTATACTTGTATACCAAACCGAATACCGAGGGTGAAGAACGTAGATCTGTTGAACCTTCATTCAGAAGCGGGGCTTCGATTCCATCCATAATGGCTGAGGCG
Source organism: Brachyptera risi (assembly GCA_964007535.1). Classification (NCBI taxonomy): domain Eukaryota; kingdom Metazoa; phylum Arthropoda; class Insecta; order Plecoptera; family Taeniopterygidae; genus Brachyptera; species Brachyptera risi. The sequence continues at coordinate 17,504,086 of OZ023327.1, read as the reverse complement.
CATCGTATTCACCTCAGTCGTTGAAGCAAATACTGGGCTATCAACCACTACATCCTGGCTCGGTATACAGGACATCGATTCAGATAATTGTAACTTGTGATTCTCGTTCTATTGTCAAAATTAATATTTTTTGAAGTGACGTAAGTGGAATAAAATAAATGTAGTTTACTCTCATGCTTTGTGCTACCTACAACATGCTTTGAGCAATTGGCAACGTGCGCTGACCAATCAGAGAGCGAGTTTCTCTCAGTTCCATGAACACTTGAGAGTTACATGAGCACCAAGAGATGGGCTAGGCATATCTTTCCCAGAGACAACATGCGCTGAGACCCACAATACAACGGGAAATTTTGAATACTTGTCTGAACTGTCAGACCTCATTTGTTGAAGCTGCTATTTATAAACCAGTCTGCACGAGATATTGCATCAGTTTTCGGCACTGTTATTTGGGTATTTAATGGTTCAACAGTAAAAAGAAGATCATATTGTTTGATTGGATATATTTGATGGAAGTTAAAAGAATTTTTCGTGGTAACATAACCACAATTTGAAGTCCAACTATGACGTCATCACAGCGCTTAACAGTAAATGTATTTGTACGCTGAGCGCATCTTGCCCGTTGCTCAAAGCATGTTGCACCTAGCACAAAGCAGAAGAGTAAACGTACCGTAAAATGTTTATTAATTGTTTGTTAAACATGTTCAGTTTGCAGACAGGCAGGCAGTAAGGAATTGGCTTCTCTGGCTATATTTTTCAAGTACGTTCAGCCTGTTATCGATTAGTAATATCAAGTATTATATATTAGTGACACTTCAATCCAACCCAGTGACACTTCAGTCCAACTATTGGTATTAGTAATTCTAGGTTACAAGTTATTGAAACAATCTCTTTGCAAGTTTATACTATTTCACCACTTTCACTTTTTTTAGAATTAGGGAGCTCCCTAGAGGCAATTACTCCCAATTAGCGAAGAAAAATTATGTTTTATGTTAGTCTTGACCACCTCGAATAATAATCGAAACTAGTAGTGTACAATAACTAACTGAACATAGAATATATAGTCAAGAAGTGAAAACTAAAACTTCAGGTTGGGCTTGGGACCTTTTTTCGTCACAGATGAGCCTTGTCCAAGTATCTAATAAGCCCGGAACATAAGTACCTAATAATTTTAACGTTGATATTATGATTACTTTCCTCTTGGTAAGGAATGCACCAGTTCTTAACAAAGAAAATAAATAAACAGAAAAAACAAATGTTGACATCGACTGCCGAATTTATTTCTCTTAGCAACGTTCAATCCATTCTATTTTGCAGTATTTATATGTCGATACAGAATCATTGACAATAATCTAAGCAGAGCAGTGAAGTGCGGTTCAAGATATCGCAGTAAGCACGACCAAATGCGAGCAATTAGCACATTACTGACAATAGGTCGTGGCCAATCAGTACTAGACTTACATCCAAGCTGTCACATCATGAACTGCCATAAAACTACAAAAACCGGTTCTCATTGTAAGTTAACAAATGAAAAAAGATGAAAATATTCACGTTATCATTATTATTCAATATCGGTAATTTTATCGATATTGAAAAAAATAATAAAGAAAACAAAATGTAGGTCTGGAATAGCATTGCCTATAGATTCAAGTGTTTGTGACATTAGCTAACTGCCTGTTTGCTTGGCAAAAAAACGATATCCAATTCACATAATTTCATCAGCATTAATGATTAGATCCAGGTTCTACAGACTGTATGCTATACCTAGTTTATATTAGAAAATAAATTCAATGCTCTCCATTTGAAATTTAAATATAAAAAGTAAAAATTCATGGGGCCAAGTAAAATAATGAAGTAACTCAAATAAAAATTAAAAATACAAACAGCATCACAATTTAACTTGAATGTCAATCAATTTATTTCTAACTGAGTATTGGCAGTGAAAAGTCATGGCAGTATAATTATTAAAATAAAGTAGAAAAACTTAATTTAAAAAGTTCCTAGTACCTATATTAAGTGTAACGAACAAATGGAGGGCGTCTACGAGAAACAGACTGGTCCAATCTCGATCCAGAAGCTCTGATCTGGTTGTCCGATGTCTCTAACGGCAACGTCGAGGATCGGCAGTCGCACAGCTTTGTCCGTGGAATACGTGAGCACCGTCTTGGCCCACTCTGGTTTCTTGAACTGAAAGCCAAACAGAATCAATTAGGCATACGTATACAGAATGGAATCGTTATAACTACATTTGTGATTTGATCAGTTTTTGTTATGAAATGAACTGGCTGACATGAGTGAGAACTGTCTTTGCCTTCAAGGAGACACAATGGCAACCCAGATAACAAATGAAATTTGGCCAGGGGGTGTTTCCACCACTTCTTCTAGGGCAGACTTCTTACATCAATCAGTTCCTGCCAGTTCCAACTTCTTCTCCTCTTCTTCACTACTACTGTCCTCTGTTTCTTCTTCTCTTCCTACAAGTTCCCTCCACTGTTCTCTATCCTCTCACCATCTCTCGTACCACTTCCTCCCATTTTCTCCACGGTTGATTATCCCGAACTTGACTCCCTCTTGCCACCTTTCATTTAGTCTTCCCACTCTTCTGTTAGCTCCATTATTTTCTGCTATATCAAACATTGCTCTCGGTATTCTCTCCTTTTCCATACGTCGCATATGCCTGTACCACCCAAGTCTCTCCCTTTCCATTTTAAATGATAACTTTCCCACTCCCACTTTGTTCCTTATATTTCTGCTTCTCTTCTTCCCCATCTTTGACACTCCTGCTATGCTCCTCACAAACATCATCTCTGCTGTCTCCATTTTTTTCCTTCTCTCCTGTTCATTGACCGTTCATTTCAATATTATATAAAAAAACTCACCCTGCACTCGTCTTCCGCCACGTCATATCTGAACCTCTGGTTGCCACGCGGGGTCAGCTCAGCATCGTTCCACGCCAGCAGCTTCAAACCCTTGCGGTAGGTCCGCTTGACCGCGTCGAAGTACGCCACAGAGTTGCGGCAGTGATACGTCAGGTTCTGGCTGGCACCGCTCGACAGCAGCTGAAGGAAGCCCAGCTGGTTGCTGTCGGCCTTGTACGTTATCTGTACCATAGAACAGACATTCATATAATGTCGTACAATTCATATGAATATACAGTGGAACCTCTTTAGCCATTTTCTCTGTAGTACATTCATCACCTTGATAAGTTTTATTTTTTGTCTCCATCCATTTGCTCCCACAAGTTAAATAGTTTCTTTAGTAAGTTTTTCACTTTGGTAATATTTTTTGTCGAGTTTCCTGAAAAACGTACTAACGAGGTTCTACTGTACGATGTTTATGATGTACAGTATGATGTATTTTGTTATATTATTATATGCACATTTTTTGAAAGTGGGGTTCGATTTGGAGAATATCTTTTTATTTATATTGGGTTTAGCAAAGCATTGCAATAATAAATAAGATCTATTGGCATTGGATGAATAATTAATGAGATGATAGGATGATGAGATGGAGGTTTCTTAGGTGATGGGAAGGATAGTGGGAAGGAAGTGGTCGTGGCTTATATTGTAGGAACCATCCCAGCATTAGCTTAGAGTACAGAGGGAAACCATGAGAAACCCTTGTAAAAATGGATGGTGGCAGGGATTGAACCTGGTCCGAGATGCCTCTTACCTCCCAGGTCACATAAAGCAAGCGCGTTAGCAACTGAGCTGCATGTGCCAGTGACACAGATAAAGCAGATATTCGTATAATAATAAAGAATTCATATGAATATATATAATATATAATATTATAAATAGTATAATATTATAATATTATTCCGGTCACACAAACATTTTTGGAAAGTAGGGCTTAATTTAAAGAATATCAATTTGTGATGGATGACACGAGAGATTAATGATAGGTGATGATACCAAGTAAGATAAACAAGTGACATGAGAGTGATAAGTGAAGAGTATTCATACCTTCATTCCTCCTTCCACCTCTCCCACCCACATCTCTTGCTCTTCTCCGATGTAAGTGATCTCCGGTGTTTTCTCTGGCTTCGGTAAGACACATGTGGTCTTTTTCTCCATATCACAGAAGACTAGGATAGCATCACGGGTATCGCCTTCATTGGGATCAATCCAATATTCACCTACGAACAACCAAACGGGTCTCAACAACATGTTTCACGTAAACTTGGAACTGAATACGACATGTGAATAATTGTATCTACTGGATCTAGTTGATAGCTAGTTGGCTTTCATTGATAATGATATATATCAGTCAATCAATTATTATAGTCAAAATAAAAATATGTTGAGAAATCAAGTTGGTGAAAAGAAAAATGGGGAAATATTTCAATGATTTGATATACCGGTATCGAGAGATAATTGAATACACATATGGTCAATATGCCAGTTGGAAAATATAAGCGAAAGGCAAGATCAGTCATTGTTGTAAGTAGACATGGATGATTATTATTTATTAATCACTCAGTGAAAACACAATACTTGTGCTGTGAAAATAATTGTACGAGAAATCCATAGATGGGGCTCACTAATATTTGAGTTATATTTCTGGAAATACATATTTTTTTTGAAAAGTTACCGGTTTCCAACAGTAGCCTATATGCATCAGATATTGAATGTCACTTGTATAGTTACTAGTGAGAAAACTTGGATTTTTGAAACTCAACAGGTCAAAAGTTACACCTATATTTATAATACAATCATGCGGCTATACAAATTATAGTGTTCACAAAACCTGTACAATTAATACATTGCAAATGGTATGATTATACTGTATAATAAACCAAGTCTTTATGAGCCACACATTTTTAAGCAACGTGCTTTGACGAAAATAGAATAGTACAGTAAACCCTCGTTAATTCGAATTCCAAGGGTCCTCAAAAATCAAAATTCAAATTATGAAAAAAATGTTTTTCATTTGTAACTCAACAGGTATAATACAGTAGTATGGTGTGGGCGTTCAGTTTGGTTGAACCATGTGCGCCTCGAACGTGGTTTGTTCCCTCTCACTTCCCCCTCGCCCTCAGGAAGCCAACGTGGACAGCCATGTGGTTATCTTCAAGTCAAGTGTTTTCTCAGCAATTTTTACAACACAACAAGGAGTCCCATTATATATCATACTATATATCAGGCCTGCCACCAACTTTTTTTTAAAAATCCTATTCATGTTACCCAAAAATCCTGTAAAATCCCGTAAATTATGCGTTACTAGTTTGAAAAATGAGGAAATTTACCAGAATATATTGTAAAATCCTGTCAAATAAAAGTTAGGAGTGTTAAAAATTGGGAAATTTTTGAATTATATTATTTTTAATAAGATTTATTGGCAAGCAGATTTTACACACCCCTAACACACTGTCTTCTTCAAGTTTTACCTTGATTGATATTATTCTGTCAGTTTTTTATCAGTATCTAAATCAGTTTTACAACCATTTCAGTTTCGTTTCCCATTCAATTTTAAATTTTTGTCTGTACTTAGATCTATCGGGCGAACATTTACGTTTATTATTCATAATAGTAATTCAATTATTACTTTGCACACGTGAGTTCTTAACCTTAAACAGGAACACAATTGAACAAAGCGGCAAAGTTTGCAGCGTAGTTGCAGAGTGAATCCCAGTGATATGCCTACACTTGACACGTGTGAGCCATCGCACCACCTGTTTGGTTGACTTTCTACCCCGCCCGCTTGTAGGCTAGTGCGCATCACACTTGCTCATGCGATTTAGAAAGTATTAGGTATGCCGCTTACAAAAATGTCAAGAAACACGTCGGCAATTAGTATTCTTAGGAGAGGGGAAATTTCGTCGGGATCTTTTTTGTAAGTTGATGACCATTCACAATGTATTTCGGCCGATTTACCGCCGTCTATCTATGTTCAAATTTTTGTGAAGTCACAGATATCCGTGAAAATACGCAAATTTGCTCAAAAATCCTGTACGCTTTTTTATACCTAAAAAATCCGTGAAAACAGCAGGCCTGCTAGATATCATCATGTCATTCATTAGGAAATACTTATCACAGTTCACAGTGTTAAAAGAGTCAAATTACTAAACTGAATGTTAGGATTGAAAAGTAGAAAGCAAGGCAATAAATATAAATATTAGGGTTGAGAATGAAATTAATGAATTATTCTCTCTACATGCACTAGCCGGCTGATTTATTTATTATTGTTTAGTGTTTGTTCAATACGAATTTCAGCAAAAATTACGAATAAAAGTTGTCACAATTATTATTTTATTACGTGAAATCCTGTCGTCCATTATCCTAAACATTACCGCTCGGGTGTCTCGACCAGCCAGTTGTCTATGTCTATGACCCTGAAAAGAGGGGGGCCTCACCCCTCATCATGCTTGCACGCGCTGCACATGTGACTGTGACATATCTCTGTAGCTTGCTGGGACGCCCAACCGTTAATGTTTGTGGACGACAAAGGATTTCACGTAATAAAATATCCAATTGTGACAATTTTTATTCGTAATTTTTGCTGAAATTCGAATTAAACAAACACGAAACAATAATAAAATAGTAGTTTCGACTAATCATCAGTTCGAAATTCGAAATAACAAAAATTCGAATTATCAAAATGAATTAACGTTGACATCCCTATACCAACGGCCGGGGTCATTTCTCTGGTTCCAATTAGCACGGAATTCGAATTAACCGAGTTCGAATTATCGAGGGTTTACTGTAAAATAGTACATGCTTCAATGATCTCAGAAATTCAATAATACAGTGAAACTTTGACCTTGAGGGGAGATAAGCTAATCGTCGTTATATTACGTTTGTCGTTCAACCAAATTTTTCAATAAAATTCACAATAAAACTTTGTGTGTTTGTTTTACAAGGCATACATAAAATACTGTCAGTCGTCAATATTATAGCATGGGGCGGAGTTTGATCACTGATAGCCTGCCATGTGGTACATATACATTTATAGTAAGGCACTGTATAATAATGCTGTGTAATAATATTTTGACATTAAGTTCATGTCTTCAGTCTGAATTGATGCTTTAATAAAATATCCCCCCCTTCCACCTCCCTCCTGCAATTTACTGTGTGATTTCAAGTGTCTGAAGTGTTCAACTGTATCATATTTCTCCACCTGTCAGTTGTAGTCAAGCAGCATGCCTGACATTGAACAGACATGGTGCCAATCATGATGTCTGATGTGTAGAAGTAGGCCTATACACTTCGCTTTATTTTGGAAGGGTATATAATATTAAAATAATACCACCGTATAGTGTCACCAAGAGTACCTGTACATAGGTAAGAATATTGAAACATTGAAAGTATCATTAGACGACCGGTAGTTAATTGCTTAAAATGCACCGAGCGCGACGGGAATTGTCTACTGCGAGTTGAGACCACATCGACCTCCAAACTAGCATGCGAGGCGACGGTGCAATTGCCGGCCGCTAAACGCTAAACAGTCTTGTTCGTGCTTGTCAAAGTCAGACAAGGTCAGACTACACGCAGTCAGCAGTGGGATGATGCACACCATGCAGCCAACAGCTCAAAGTGGTTATGTTTATTATTGCGCGTCAAATAAAAATGCTGGAAATTGGGAAAATCATGCTTCTTCATGATGAAAAATTCATTAAACGTGTTTTCAGTGGAATATCTCGCAGTTTCAAGTCGAATCCGTTCTTATGAGTGTGCGGGTGTTGTACGCCGAATTAAAATGAGCAAAAAAAGTATTTTTTACCGATTATAGGCCGAGATTTGCAAGTAAGCTGAGGGTGACTTTAGGGCTTGAAATTTCGAGAAAAACCCTCAGCTTATATTCGGGACAAAATGGTACAAACAATAACAATTTTTTAGTCGGTTCGTCGTAGTATTGATGGTTTTTCTTGGAAGGGAACCAAAAAAGCGTTGTATTCTCGCGATGGTCGTTAAATTAAGGGACGTATTAATAAAGAAAAAATACACATGGTCTTATGGGAATTGGCCGGGACCATCTCAAAACGATGATATATCGCGATGATCACTGTATTGAAGGACGTTCTAAAGAGATTCTACTGTAATTGGTACTGCTATCTGTGTAATCGATAATTTGTCACTTCGAATCTTGACCAAAAGTTGCCCTTTTTTGTGTTTTCAAATGTCACCGCCTTGTATAAACTATGAATTTCCGTTTCACTGTTCTTCTTACCAAATACAAGCCTTTTACTCGCCCCACAATGCCACGAAGACTTGACCAGTGAACAAGTACGCAAGTAACGTGTTGAGTAAACCTGTAAAACTGGCAGTTAGTCTAGGGCTTCGTTTACCGTTTCATATCTTTGTATAACATTTTACCCTCCAATACCATCTGTACCATTTTACCACCCAATACCATCTGTATCATTTTACCACTCAATTCTATCTGTATTATTTCACCACCCAATACTATAGATCTGTATCATTTTATATAAGTCAATACAGGTATTTTCAACATTATTTCCACCTCATCACAATTTACCATGTTATTTCAACCTGTATTCCTAATGCTATCCTGTGTATGATAATCCTGACAAGTGTAATTTAAAACTTCTCTTCTTCACCAGAGAAAGTGTTTTCAATTCAAATATAGTAGAGATAATATTTCAGAAGTGATATTTACAACATTTACGTCATTCAAGTAGTGTTAGGTAGTTAGTTAACGGGTAGGTAGGCCTTACCATTGGGTAGATTGGGATAGGCCACGTTGATATCGCGGCAAGTTTTTCCGGGTGCGTTCTGTTGGCCGTCGGGCTTGCGGAAACGTTCGAACGATGCCTTCAGATGGTTATACGCCTGCAGTACCAGCTCGCGTCTCTCCTCTTCGGTGATGTCCTTTCCGAATATCCTCGCAGGTTCATCACCGCTCAGCGGATCCGGGCCCTTCGTACAAAAACAACGGCCACGATATATCACCACAACACTGTCGAATGATTTTTTGAAGTGCCGTCCGTCAAAGCATCGGCCGACGGCAACTTTCAACCTATCACGTGCAAGAAAAAACGACTCGTGCATGAGAATCCCTCGGTGGGAGGGAATGATTTTTTCCCATCCAAGTAGAGCTGGAAGCTCATGTCAGTCAGAATACCACCATTTGATTGTGGTTTGATCGTCGCACTTACATTTTTTTTTGATATTAGTTCAATGATCAATGATTTTCATCAATAAAATTGATTTTTTTTTTTATTTTTGAATGAAATGATTTTCATCAGATTATTATATCATGAGAAAAATTATTCACATTTTTATATGACTAGACCTACTTATAATATATTGTACTGAATCAGAGTTATTATTCAATAATGGAATCATTTTCACCGTTTTATACCTAGTTTCTGTCGATAGATTTCATACCTTGAGTGATGTGAAAAAACAGTATGGGAACCAACATCAATGATGCCGTGCGATATATTTTTTTTGATTAATTTCTTTTTGCCGAAAGAGTGGCGCTAGTGTATTTGAAAATTATATAATAGTCAGCTGTTATCCCAGATCCTCATTCTGGACCTCGTTCAGTGACAAATTGACGAGCCTCTGAACGCAAATTAACAATGATATCAGCAAATTTATTAATTCACATATCAAGCATAACAATATATCAATGGGCCTACAGTAAAAACCATTTGTTTTCACTGTCAATGTTTTGAAAGGCCATCCTAACACAAGTATCTGTGCAGTATAACCGGAAAATAACCCGGCCTGGGAGGTATGGTAGTGATTTCGTGGCCTGACTGTCAAGTGGCTAATATGCATGTACACTCTTCACTTATATGTAATCTATTGCTCAACGTAAAACAAACAGATCCATGTCAATCGATACGAAGCTGCGTACAAGCTGTAAATAAAGACATCAGACTAAAATAACGTAGAATTGAAATGAATGTGAGTGTTGAGTGTACCTTATTTTGTCCTTGGCCTAGGAGAGCAGCCAGAGCAGCAGCGTCGTACCCCAGGGGTTCTCCGGGAGGTCCGGGTGGTCCAGGAGGTCCTTGCGATCCATTCTGTCCGTGCTTGCCAGAGTCTCCAGGTGGGCCGCGTTGGCCAGGTGGACCAGATATGCCCTGGGGGCCAGTATTACCATCGCGCCCAGAAATGCCTGGCAGAAACACGATCACACACACATAAATACATATATATATATATATATATATATATATATATATATATATATATATATATATATATATATATATATATATATATATATATATATATATATATATATATATATATATATATATATATATATATATATATTTATATATATATATATATATATAGGCCCACAGTCGGGTCCACATATAACAAACTCGGCTTTAACGAAATTTCGGTTTTTACGAATTAATTACAATTACCCTTCAAATCTCCTATCCTTACAATGTTAAATAAAGACCTATAACAAAGAAGGCCTAATTTATATTTTAAAATTGGGTTATTACAATTTTTTTGTCACTTTTCAGCATATTTTGCTCATTATTTTCAGCTATTTCCAACAAAATATTCGAAAATCGGAACATTTTGCGTAAATTTATCCTCAGGTTTTTTATTTCTACATTTATTTTGAACGGACTGTACATCGTAGCAGCTGGTGACGCGTACGAAAGCAAGCCGTCATAACAACTCCTACTCACTCCCCTCCCCCACGCACAGTGGAATGACCCAAATCCAAACATTCGCTCAATGCGCGCAAAATAATAACGTGATGGTGACATCTTCAATGACTTTGTTTATCTATTTTTTTGTTTACATTACCTCATTTCCATTTCTGATACAGTAGTGTCTTGTAACATAGGAAATGAAACATGAGGTCATGTGACAGCAGATGATAAGTTCTTTATGAAAGGACATTGTTGTTTTCTATTACTTTCTATCAACATACTAAGTGATGATACCATGTGATGATGATGTGTCACCTAATACAGTACTATACTAAGTCGTAAATGTATCTTTATCTCTGAAATTCAAGTGGTGTTATGAAAAAAAGCAATAAATCTCTGTAACGAAATTCTGTTTTTACGAACAGATTTTCATTCCCCTTGAAATTCGTTATATGCGGGTCTGACTGTAATATGCATATAATTCTCTGATTAATGGCTACAACAAAAGCTGGAATATATATATAAAAGCTTGGTGAGACCAATTATTACTTATGCATCAGAGACAAGGCCAGAAACAGTATATACCAACAGACTTCTGGAATCCACGGAATTGAAAACAATACGCAAAATTACTAGTAATACACTTTTGGATAGAGTTCGGAGTGATAACATTAGAACGATATGTAATGTGACTCCAATATGTGACTGGGTGGAAGAAAGATGTGCTATGTGGAATAATCACATTGACCATATGCAAGAACATCAAATTGTAAAATTGTGAGGCACAAATTTCGAAGAGATGCGCGATGTGTAGGAAGACCAGAAAGAAGATGGCAACACAAGCTTATTTATTCAGTTAAGAAGAAAGAAGAAAAAGATTTAAAATATATCTGCACTGTTTTAGATAGAACGGCACAGGCGGATCTGAACTAGGGCAAAAGAGATCAATTTTATAATAAGCCCACGAATAAATTCACAATGACTAATTGTTCATTTGGGTGTCCCTCAAGTCAATTAATACTCTACTCACTTTATATCAGCTATTTCTTTTCAAAACTTTTGTTGTACAAATTTCATTATGAATATTTACATAGTTGTAGGTGGAGATGTTGAGTTTATAATATGGTCATTTGCAACTTGGTTTTCTCCTAAATGTGACTCATTTAGGAGTCATAATCTTATTTTGTCAAGGTGTGAAGACCTTATCAACCCGTTGTTGGGTTGTTCATAGCCACCATTTTATTGACCCTTTATTTCGATTTATGCCTAGGAGAGAATTTCGTTTGTGGTTCAACTGAAAAAAATGATAAATATGTATCTTCTCCATACAGCTATGATCGAGACATCGTTTGAATAATTATTTTATAATCGATAAAAACCTTTCCCATGGAGGAAAGAACCATGGGTTGGACTCTGAGCACAACAGCAAAGGACACTGACAACCAAGCTACCGTGATATGGTGATTTATCACACATTATTTCTGGCTTGTTTCCATCATTTTACTTTGGCAAAAAATCATCGTAAATAAATTCCGTTGATTATATTTAAATAAGAACGATAACTAGAGACATGTAAAAATAGCAATTGCTATAAAAGCTATGAAATTTAAAAGTGCTTTTTCACATGTTTTTCTGATATTTCTTTATGTTTCAATTGGTTTGATGTCGTTCTATAGTGTTTGTGAAAAGGCGACAAAACGCTACGAATGTCTGAATACACTACGTTTCAATATATTGGCGATATATACTCTATATTCGGAATAGAAGCATTATAGATGCTATTTTTCCCACAATTATTTCAATTGAGGTGTAAACGGGTGAAGTTAGTTGGGGAATTTGGAAAAAAGTGCAATTGCAAATGTAGGCGGAAGGTTTAAGCCACTTGTGGAGACTATTTTCCTAAAAAATATCAATTGGGGTGTTTCTCTTGAATACCTATTGTACGCTATATAGTGGTTGTAAGGGTACCGTACTGTTTTTACATTACAAAACGTTGTTGCGCTACAAAACACGATGTTTCAAAATAATAGATGCACCAAAGTGCTACTTTTCATTATTCTAAATGCTACAAAAAGAAAAAATAGAAGCTATATTTACATGTCTCTAACGATAACCAGTGATTAAACATCAATAAAAAGGGCAAATAAATTCTACATCAATACATTTTAGGAAACGAAAGTTGGAAACATCGAACATAGAGTTGGAACACTATGAGTGTCATAAGACACTTCGATAAGCGACTGCCACGGATGTGTGAGAGCAATAGTCAAAAAGCTGCTCAAATAATAATAAATGAATATTTTTACAATGAACCCTTGTTAATCCAAACTAGGTTAATCCTAAATTTGACATATTTCGAACTTAAAGTCGGTCCCCGGCTGAAGGCATTTCAATGTTAATTAATGTGGTTAGTCCAAATTCCAGCTGATCCGTAATTCAAACCAATATTTCGACCCTTTAATTGCTTTAGCACCGTTTTCGGATTAGATAATTCGAAATAGTTTGAGTGAATTATTTATCCAATTCCCAGACTTTTTATTTGACGCGTAAGAATAAGCCGAAGCCAGCTCAGCTGTTCGCTGCTTTGAGTTGTGTCATCCGAGTGCGCTCTGACCTTGACAAGTACATGATTTATGATGAGCTAGGAACACTCGTTCGTCAGACTCGGAACGGCCGAGTGCCAATAGAAGCAGGCTCTTGCCAAGCTAGCCGAGTACACATGATCAGTGAAACCGTTTCTCACACGTGTGGCATAGCTTTCTCTCGCAAGCATCCTTGTAATTTTCTTGTAATCATCCTTGTAATCCTTTGTAATCCTTCATCCTTGTAATCCAAGTTCCTTGTAATTTTTTTTGTGATAGTATATTCTCAGGTATTTCTCTTCTTTTTTTTTAAAATATTGTTCAATCTAAAAATTAGATCTCTTACTTATGCTTTCATAGTTGCCACTCAATTCATCATCATATTTACATTTTCTTGATCACCTTCTTCATAAATTCTTCATAAATTCAACATAAAAATTAAAAAATATACAGATTATAATATTCTTTGTTTCTCCCACAGTCAAGTCTTCTTTGAAGACTTTGTGGATTTTTTGACTGCCATGTGTATTTTTGTATGTGAAAAAAAAAGATTAATAAAAAAAAAAAAAAAAAAATACGAAATACGCTTCAATCCTGACGAGGGAGTATGATGATTTCAGTGGAAAAAGAGTTTTTTGGTTATTCCGAATGTTTATAAATCAAAATCATTGTTTCCGGGTCTCTTGCATTTCGGATTAACACGGGATTACTGTAGGCCTATAAATAATAGATGATATTTTCGACTAACATCACTTCGATTAATTTTGAATAATCAACTATTTTCACGTAAAATAATTGATTATGATTATCAGACAAGATTCAATCGAACGCCAACCCCTATTCCGTACACACCCTTCGTTCCTGGTTCTCCATCTTTGCCGGGCAATCCCGAACCTCCTGTCATGCCCTTGTCGCCAGAAAGTCCTTGTGATCCTGGAAGACCTTGCAGACCCATGAGGCCACGATGTCCTTTGGCACCTGAAGGTCCTGCTTCTCCTCGGTCTCCTTTACCACCCTCGGGACCACCGGGACCTGGCTTGCCTCGACCACCCTACGACAAAACGCACTTGATATCAACAACACTCGACTCGACAAAGGTAAGCAAGGCAGTGAAGCTCGATCATATGATATATTCACTTACTCATCAGTAAATTGAATAAAAGAATGTTTTTTTCTTACATCCACATTTGATTATTGAACTATTCAATCATTAACTCACCATAGGCCTAGATATATATTGTATTATTATATAATTGAGTATTACAATTACCACTAGAATCTTTGCACCACTGGGAACACTGTATTTAACTGTTATGTCTCTAAGTGTGTAAATGAAACTATTCATTCATTTATTCTTTGGATCTTACGACCCACGTAATAGTTTGCTAACAGCGCACGTCACAAGAGTCCAAGAGGTTACGAGCAAAGTACCAGTAGTTTTGAGATAGCTTTAGAACAAGTAGAGATAAAAATCGTATTTTCATGACATATTCTCACCAACATATGAACCTCCCTAAAATGTAGTTCAGATAAAAAACGTATACTTAGGAGATATACTCACTAATGTATGAATCTCCCTCAAAATGTTCCAACTTTTGCTTCATCCAGAGTTTTCTCCGCAGATGATTACGGATTACGCTCTTGATTCGGAAGATGCAGATCCGAGATCATTGTTTCCAGAGATTTCTCATTTCAAACAGCCTACTGGCCGTTTCCTCTGTACTGATCACATTGAAATCTAACCAATGTCAATGAAGCAAGCGCATACATACCATTGGTCCTTCAACACCTTGAGGTCCTGTTTCTCCTCGAAGTCCTCTTTCTCCCGCTGCTCCTGCTGGGCCGTTCGGTCCGGAAGGACCCTAGGAAATGAAGAATTACATGTACAGGGTTTATCACATTCAATTAGCTCCTGATTATGATTATTGTTTGCTTAACGACCCCACTAACAGCTAGGTTAAACGGGGTTACGAATGAGCAGGTGATGATGAAACTATGATGTGATGATCCGTGAAAGGATGTTCACAAAAAGCCATGCCTTATGCAGGACTCGAACCCACACACAACAGTGACTTCAAAGTCTAAAGCGGTGCCTAAGCTGACCAAGCCACGGAGGAAGGCGATTATCTCCCGTCAAAACTGAAAATGAGTATTAACACGAGCTATGAACAATTCTAGTTCTAGGCACATCAACATCAATGGGAATATGAAGTATTTGATTTAATTATAGAAAAAGAACACGATTGTTTCGAGTGTGAACGTTGAAAGTGTAATCTTATGGACAGCTGCTTGGCTGGTAACTTCAGGCTGGAATGTTTTAAACTTGAAGCGAGTGCTAATCAACTCAATATGTATCAACAAAACAGATTATGAATTGGGTGAAAGGGAGAGGAAGAATAGCAGCTTATCGAGTTCTTTCTTTCCCTTTCAACCACTTCATATATCCAGCCTCAGGCCATTTTCCTACACACATTAAGCAAGTGAAATGACCAATTTAGGTGGCTAAGAGAGCCCTAAATTTTGTCTAATACTGTAAAGCTGGCCTTACATGAACATTTTCGATGCGATATCGCAACCGCATGCAAGAGCGATATCAGCAATTTTGAATTATTGACCAATCAGCGAAGACTGCGTGATGGTGCGTGGTTTTTTCGCACAAGTACTCAACTTTTGGCTCGCGACGCAATAAATCGCATGCGGGATGGCCGGATATAGCTTGGGTTCAGGTAAAATCCGCTTGAGGTCGCCATCGTACTGCTTCCCCCAGAACAGCTGTGTTGATTTTATTTATTTATTTATTATTTGTCGATATTGATTTTAGCATGAATTGTTTTAAAATAATTCCATAATTGATCAATTTGTCCACGTGCGTACGACTTCTTTCGTGAGATTTTGTTTTTATATAGTTATTATCATGATTGAGAAGACCAGCGATGTCAAAAAAATTACAACAAACAGTCAACGTACTTGAGCCATGCCACGAAAAACGCGGGACACTATAGACACGCCCATCTCTTTGACAAACTTGCTTGAATTGCTACTAGGCAGCAAAATTTTTGTTTAATCGCGTCACACCGTCCCGCACCCGCATGCACGAGCGATATCGCATCAAAAATGTTCATGTAAGGCCAGCTTAAATCTAAATAGTATCAAAGGTGAATGGTAGACCTACTACAAGAGTGTATTTTAATCCTCTCTCTTTCTCTCTTTCACTTACTGGTAATCCTGGTTGACCCGATGGTCCGGGGCCGCCTGCATTACCGATTGGCCCTTTATCTCCAGGTCTTCCAGAGATGCCAGGAGGTCCGGACTTTCCTGGGCTTCCTTCCGGTCCTTGTTCTCCCAAGGGGCCACTGGGACCTGGAGGCCCGGCCACACCTTGACTACCGGGAGGTCCCTCGTTACCAGACTTGCCGGGGGGGCCTGTTTCACCCTGTTAACACATACAAGTTTAACCATTAGTGCATGTAGAAATTTAGAATTAACAAAATACGATATAAAAAAAAAATCCGCTTATTTTGAAACCATACTTTGATTGGTTTTCTTCATGTTTCCTGGTATTTCATTTCATTTGATATCATATTTTATAGGGCTGCGCGAGACTCGAAATTTTCGAGCGAGTTCGAGTCGAGATCAAGACTCGAACTCGCTCGAAAAGATTTTTTTCCAGATTGAAATTTCAAGTTTCGAAATACTTTCGGGTCTCGAACGTTTTCGAGCGAGCGAGAATAAACTTGTCATCTTTTTATCATTCAACATATTGGTATTAAATAATGAATATATAAAGTGTCTGAAACTTATGACAAAGTTTTGTGTCTGCATTTCTCCCTTCGATTTTGCATATAGAACTTGCTGAATGATAACAACGCGCATCATTTCACAATGTCAGTTGCACAGGACTGAATGACTCCGAGTGACTGAGTTGAGTCGTAGTAATCACCAGACACGCACACACGTCTCTCTCCCTTCCCCAGTTCCTCCCCCACCGCAAACTCTTCAAGGACAGATTGAATCGTCATCACGCGTGTTGCCAAGACACTCGGGACAGCCGAGCGCCAATGGCAAAAAGTTTACGTGTCGTCATCGGCGAAGTTAGCCGATCAAGTAGCTCATCAGTAGCGAACTTATCAAGTAGTTTCGCCCGGTTTCTCTCGTACGCAATACAAAATTGTCGTAATTCTAACCGGGAAGTGATAATTTTCGTGGCTATCTTTTTTAATATTGATTGTATCCACTTCAAATTTTGCACTTAGATAACTATCATGCTAAAACTGCAAAAAAAATGAAAATAAAATAAAAACCAACAATGTACATGATTATTTGGTTTTTACGAAATTTTCAACAATGAAATTCATTTTTTGTTCTTCTCAAACAATCATTTTTTTCAATTCAATTTTTTCACGAAAATGTTGCTGAAGTATTGTTCAAGGGTTGGTCATATCGTTTTTTTTTATATTCCTGCTATATTACAGGATATAATTTCATTTACAATGTTTTTTTTTTAAATTAAATTTTCTATAAAATTTGTGCTCGAACTCGCTCAAACTAAAATAGTGCTCGAAACTCGCTCGAACTCAAAAAGCTCTGCTTGCACAGCCCTAATATTGTACATCACTATTTTTCACTATAGCTGTTAGCTGCCTGTGTCGTATTCAACGAAAATACGCAAGGTTTTGAAGATACTGAGCTGTAGGCATTATTGTATAGAATATTATTTCTGAAAGATGTCTTTAAATATAAAATCAATGGGTGAAATTAAAGGTCGGTTTTAGTGTTTAGTGTTTTTGGACAAATTTAGAATCACAAATTTCTGTTCATAATCCTATTGTTTTTGTCTGGTCTAGAGTTTGCAGCTCCTTTTTTTGAGTATTATGCTACAAAAAACTAGACTGCAAAAAATTGGCAATCTAAATTGAACGTGCATGCTACAGTCGAGCCCGCATATAACGAATTTCAAGGGGAATACAAATCTGTTCGTAAAAACAGAATTTCGTTATAGAGATTTATTGCTCTTTTTCATAACAGCACTTGAATTTTAGAGATTTATAAAGATAGGCCTACATTTACGACTTAGGCCCTAGTATAGTACTGTATTAGGTGACATATTATCATCGCATCGTATCATCACTTGGTATGCTTGTAGAAAGAAATAGAAAACAACAATGTCCTTTCATAAAGAACTTATCATCTGCTATCACATGACACCACCACTCACCACTTCTCGTGTTTTATTTCCTAGGTTACAGGACACTATCACGAATGGAAATGAAGGAATGTAAACAAAAAATAGATAAACAAAGTCATTGAAGATGTCACCATCACGTTATTATTTAGCGCGCGTTGAGCGAATGTTTTGGTATGGTCCGTTCCACTTTGCGTGGGACGGGGAGGGAGGGGGGTGCAGCAAGAGTTATGACCACGTGCTGTACGCGTCACCAGCTTCTACGATGTAGCCTACAGTCCGTTCAAAATAAATGTAACCTGAAAATAAATTCACGCAAAATGCTCCGATTTTCGAATATTTTGTTGGAAATAGCTGAAATAATGAGCAAAATATGCTGTAAAGTGACAAAAAATTCGTAATAACCAAATTTTGAAATATAAATTACTTCGTTATAGGTCTTTATTTAACATTGTAAGGATAGGAGATTTGAAGGGGAATGGTAATTAATTCGTAAAAACCGAAATTTCGTTAAAACCGAGTTCGTTATATGTGGGCTCGACTGTATAATATTACAATTCCAACTATTAGGAGAACCATAGTGATGCTATGCTACGACAGCACAATTACAAACATCAGGTACAACGAACATGATATTACCAAGTTAGGGTTGACGCCTGACAGATAAATTGGTAACGATACCAGAACTTCAATATAGAATATTAACCGAAATACCGTATATTGAAATTTTTTACTTTCTGATCGATATCAGAAACGTCGAATCGAAAAAATTAAGAGTACGATTATAAAACAAAATATTGCCAAGTTAGCTGCGGATATATATATATATATCTTTCCCAGATAACCAATTGAATTGGGCCAGGGGGTGTTTCCACCATTTCATCTAGGGCAGGATTCATCTCTCCATCGGTTTCTGCCAGTTCCGACTTCTTCCTCTTCTTCTTCACCACTACTTTCCTCTGCTTCTTCTTCTCTTCCTACGAGTTCCTTCCACCGTTCCCTATCCTCCCACCATCTCTCATCTATCACTACCTCCCATTTTTCTCCTCGGTTGACTACACCGCATTTTACTCCCTCCTGCCACCTTTCTCTCGGCCTTCCAACTCTTCTCTTAGCTCCATCTTTTTCCGCCAACTCGAACATAACTCTCGGAATTCTTGCCTTATCCATTCGCCGCATATGTCCATACCACCTGAGTCTCTCTCTCTCTATTTTGAATGCTAACCTTTCCACTTCCACTTCTTTCCTTATCATTCTGCTTCTCTTCTTCTCCAACTTTGACACTCCTGCTATGCTCCTCACAAACTTCATTTCTGCTGCCTCCATTTTTTTCTCATCTCTCCAATTCAATGTCCATGTAACTGCTCTATATGTTAAAATTGGCAAGTAGTATTCATTATAAATAAGTGTCTTCCCACTCCTTGGAAAGTCTTGGTTCCAAATCAGCTTCCTTACTTTTTGGAATAGTCCGTCCGCCTTTGCTATTCTCTTATTCACCTCAAGCTCCACTTTTGCCGTATTACTTACTACACTTCCCAAGTATGCGAACTCTTCTACTTCCTCCAGTTCCTGACCTTGCAGTTTTATTTTCTCTAGACTTTTTCTCTTCTCTCTGCTCATCACCATAGCTTTGCTCTTTTCCGCACTAATCTTCATCCCAAACTCCTCGGTAATTTTTTCCCACCTCTCAACTTTGTCTTGCACCTCTTCCCTACTGTCTCCCCATACCAGGATATCATCAGCGTATATCATTGTCTTTGCATCTGCCCCTTCCTTCACTGGTTCCACTTTTCTCATCATCTCATCCATCACCAACACAAACAACATGAGTGATAGGACACTGCCCTGCCTAACTCCACTCTTGACATCGAACCACTCCGTCCTGCCTCCATTTGTTTGCACTGAAGCCTTGCATTCTCGATATAAACTTTTCACACGGTCTATCATCCCCACATGTATGCCCTTTGCCCTGAGACTCTCCCACACCCTTTCTCTGGGAAGATGGTCGTATGCTTTCTCCAAATCTAGAAAAGCCATGTACACTCTTCTTCCCTCCTCCCACCTTGTTTCTACCAGTTGCCTGACAGCAAATATCAAATCTACTGTTGATCGGCCTGTTCTGAACCCATAGTGCTCTTCCCTTAACATGGGTTCTACTAGCACTCGCATTCTTCTTTCGATGATTCGTTCGTACAGCTTGGCTGCCTGGCTCATCAACGTTACTCCCCTATAATTTTTACTTCTTTTTCTGTCTCCTTGCGGATGAGAAAAAAAATTAAGAATTCACCGGCAGTGACTTTTTTTTCATTTTATCAACATTGAAAACTTGACACAAAGGTATTGTTTCCCTCTAGAAACAAAGGATGAAGGTTTAGGATCGTTTGAAAGGGTCATCACAGGGGCGATCTTAACACCCCAAAAAAATGGTTATCTCATTCAACACATTGTAGAAATTATAGTGATAAGTTAAGAAATGAAAAATAATTCAAAAGTGGTGCTGTTGGTAGTGACTGATTTGATTGATGAAGACTTACGGTCGCTCCTCTCAGTCCTCTAGCTCCAACCGGTCCCGACGGTCCCGGAAGTCCTGGCAGTCCTCGATCGCCTCCCGGTCCCTGAGGTCCCGGTTGTCCAGACGGTCCCGACTGACCTTCAGAGCCGGAATCACCCTTGGGTCCTTCCAGGCCTGATGCGCCTGGCAAGCCCTGGGGACCCGAGTTACCCGGGCGGCCGATATCACCGTGGGAGCCCTTGATTCCAGGGAGTCCTACAGGGCCTGGCGGTCCAATAGAACCAGGTTGGCCCTAGAACACAATACAACTGGAGTTAGTACAGTTTGAAGAAAACTCAACATCTGTTACAAAACAAAAACAAGATTGAGAATGAACAAAAATATTAAAATAAAATGATGAAAAAATTGAAAACTCTTGTTTTCCTGCTACCATCGTTTCTTCTATCGTTAATTCCAGTACGAAAATTAATAATAACTCATCAAAGCTACATAATTTACCTCCATAGGCGTGCGCAGCCCAAATCATTAGATACGGCCTCTTAAGAGCCCGTATCCTAGCTGAGAATATTTCTCTTCGACATGCGCGACCCAAGTTTGGTGTGCGATTTTGGAACTCGGTAGTGGACAGCTATCTCTCTCAGTTTCCTATGGCTATCTCTCTCTCTTGTAACTTGAAGTGTTCATCAAAAAAGACGTGCACTTTGGAAACAACATTTGACCGTTCCGATTTACCGCCTTCTCTATAAGTTAACAAATACACTCGGGGGTCCTAGACCGTCATTCTGCGTGTTGTCACTAGGTTGTCACAAAAGCCATCTGAATAGCAGGTAGTATTTTGAAGAGATATTTGGTAAACGTTTTAGCTATGGCTCTCACAATAAACTCATTCAGATTCCATCACAGATAATCGAGCTGTGATTCCATACAATATGCTGTTATTTCTGAAATCGAGGAAAGTAATATTCACAAATTTTTTCCTCATAACATTGATACTGGATACAAAATCATTGTTCCCCAATGAGAAACAATATACCACAAGCTATGTATTTCATTGATACTTATATTGGTTAGTCACAATTGCTACTTGTATTCGAAAGTAGGGGTGGGGTATACGGAGATTATGTTGACCACAAGGAAGTAAATGCAAATTTACAAATAATCATGCTGATAATAACTAAGTATAATTCGTAGGAAAATATCATAACAAATGATGAGTGATCAATTATTAGACGAGCTTTAGCGAGGATTCAATTTCACATACTGAAAAAAATTGGTGTTCGTTTTTATATATTTTTTTTTTATGTTCATTTGTCAGTTCTCCACAGGTCAAAAGGCTACAGCTATCAATTTCAAACTTTTTTTCATCATGGTTCCTTATCTAACTCAGATCTGTATAGTTTTGTGGCATTATCGGATATCAACTTTTTTTTCATGAATTTCAGAAATTTCAAAAATACCCTTAAAAATTTAAAATTTTAAAATTTTTTTTTTCCAAAAAATTGAAATTTTGTGTGGAGTTGAATAACATCTTGATACACATTTCTTGGAATTCTCAGCTTGATCGGGTCAGCCATTTTGAAGAAAAAACACGAAATGTGCTAAATTGGTACCACTCGAAGCCGTTTTTACCCATTTATAACTAAAATGTTACCCAATTGGCGAATTTAGGCAAAAGTTTGGCAATGAAGTCGACATACTATTACTTTCCACTCGTCTAACAACGCGTATATAGCGTTTTCCTAGTCATAAACAAATGATAAGATGAGTGCAAAATGAGTAGTGAGACTAGTGGATCGGTGGCTGAACCGGCATTCAGGAGACCGGGGTTCGATTCTGGACAGAGACCTCCAAGAAGAGTTTTTTCGTGGTGTCCCTCTGTCG
This sequence comes from Brachyptera risi, assembly GCA_964007535.1. Taxonomy (NCBI): domain Eukaryota; kingdom Metazoa; phylum Arthropoda; class Insecta; order Plecoptera; family Taeniopterygidae; genus Brachyptera; species Brachyptera risi. Next base: position 17,481,338 of record OZ023327.1, on the reverse strand, counting down.
TTTAGGTTCATACTGGGATGATTCCTTTGCAACAGACCACGACCGACTCCTTTTTACTATACAAAAACACATAATAAAGTAACCTTCCATCTAATCTTCTCATCAGTCATCACCTTATTCATCATTCACCGACGCCAATAGGTCTTAGTCATCATTCATTACTGTGCTTAGTTGAACCCAACATAAAAACATAAATGAATGCGTCAAAAGTACAATGTTATGTCGATTTTAGATTTTGTGTAAGCTTATTTTCAGTTATTATGCCCATACTATAGGATCGCTTTCAGAATTATTTCATGCATATATTTAATATTTCATTGATTAAATTATCACAATATGTAGTATTTACATAATAGTTGAATGGTCAATCGGAGACTAATTCTGAAATGATAAACAAATTCACACATTTTTACAGTGATTTATTATTGGTTTAGTTTTTTTAAATGGAATGGCAAAGTGATGAAGACAACTGCCAATACAGCATGTATTTGTATACGATCTTTGTACATATTTCAAGAATAATTGTTTTCGCTTCGTATAGGCACATGTGTGTTCTTTTTTCACAAAATCTGACAACAATGAACTGTGAGCGGAAAATTGTACAACCCAATATTCTGAGAGAATAGAGAGGAAATATATTTATTTTCAAAACAAGTGAACGCAAGTGTCAGGCCAATCAAGCAACTCATTAGTGGAAGTTTTCTCAGGACACATTTTTCGAAGAGAATAAGATAAGATGATCGTGAAAAAATTCACACTGATCAGTCGTAGCTGCCTACACTGAAAATATGTGTGCATGTATAGGTCAACTTCACCTATATGAACCTTGACTTGTCCAGGCCCAGCTAAGGCACTGCTTCATACATTCCAGTCAAGCGGGGCTTAGGTTCGAGCCTCGCATATGACATGGATTTTTGTGAACATCATCCGTCTCTCATCTGCGAGCTCACTCGTACCCCCTAATAACCTAGCTGTTGGTGAGGTCGAAATCTAAGGTAGCCGGCAAAAAGACCGCGAACAATTTTATCTCGCGGCAATAATATCGAGTAGGGTGAAATGACCGAACGTACATAAGGTCGCGGAGAAGAAAATATCGCGAGCCAAGTGAGCGCGGGTAAAAATACCGTGGAGGTAATAAGATCGTGAACAAATGATCGCGGGCAAAAAGATCGCGGGATCAAACAAAACTGGGCATTTTTCAAACTATTCGAATATGCGTGTGATCAAATTTGAAAGATGATCCATATTTATATTTATATATATATATATATATATATATATATATATATATATTCATATATATATATATATATATATATATATATATATATATATATATATATATATATATATATATATATATATATATATATATATATATATATATATATATATATATATATATATATATATATATATATATATATATATATATATATATATATATATATATATATATATATATATATATATATATATATATATATATATATATATATACATATATATATATATATATATATATATATATATATATATATATATATATATATATATATATATATATATATATATATATATATATATATATATATATATATATATATATATATATATATATATATATGTGTATATATATATATATATATATATATATATATATATATATATATATATATATATATATATATATATATATATATATATATATGTGTATATATATATATATATATATATATATATATATATATATATATATATATATATATATATATATATAAATATATATATATACACATATATATATATATATATATATATATATATATATATATATATATATATATATATATATATATATATATATATATATTCACATCATCAGAACCCTAACAATGTGGAAAGTAATCAATTTTGTTTCAAATATGATGATTATAAAATTCGTTTCAATATTAAATCTTACCGTAGTTTTCTCCTTTATTCGTTTCTGTCTACAATAAATGATCATAGCATATTTGAAACTGATTAGGAATTATATTAATTATGTTGTGACCATTTCTTGGAATGATTCAGCGATCAAATTTCAAATTTCAATTGTGAAATCACTCAATCAATGTGGAAACATGAAATGTGATAAATCGTGTTTGTTATATTTTGTGTCGTTTTTCACGTTATGTTTCTCATGTTATGTTTCACTGTAGAATATAATGATGGGCTACTAAACAATGTGTGAACAATGTGTGAGTTAAGCAACTCGAGAAGTCGAATTTCAACACTCCATAATTCCTTTTTTTTTTTTTTTTAATATTGGGTTTTAACGACGCACTGTAATGATTACTAAGATCTATTGGCGTCGGATGAATGATTAATGAGATGATGGGATGGTGAGATGATGGTTTTTTATAGGTAGTGGGAAGGACAGTGGGAAGGAAGCGGTCGTGGCCTATATAGTGGGAACCATCCCGGCATTAGCCTAGACTACAGAGGGAAACCACGAAAAACCCCTGTTAAGATGGACGGTGGCGGGGATCGAACCGGGTCCGACATGTCCCTTCACCTCCCGGATCACGAAGCAAGTGAGCTAACCACTCAGCTACTGTGCCAGTCCATAATTCATCAAACGATAATAAATGTAATTGTAATAGTTTTAATTCTGATTTTGAGCATTGACCCAAAAAATGAGTTTCTACTTGGGTATGAAGTCAACTGGAATTATTTTCACTGAATCGGTGAGAAATGCACCTAGGACTAAAATAAAAAATGTATTCTTGTTGTAATGAGAATGTGAAGACACTTACAACTAAATACAATTGATTGGTGTGATATATCGGTATATTGGTTTTCAGCTAATCACTTTTATTCCGTTCCAAGAAAGGTTCATTTGGAGTGACAGCACTCATGGCTCGGGTCCACTTCCTACCTAGGTTGACAAGTGGAAAGGGGATGATTTTCAAAGAGTTCCAGTGTCACCGCTAGATGGAGGAGTTTTCCAACTTATAATTTGGACAAAATCTAGTTACTGTAAGTTACATGACACATTTTGATCAAGGAAAACGGGAAGACTGTTGAATTATAGGCAAATCAAGATTTTGAATATTGATGAGAAAGGTTGAACTTAAAGATGTGCATTTGTAATTTTTTTCTAGTTATATTCGGTAACCGGGAATTAGGCAATGAAAACCATCAAATTGGCACTTTTTGATTCAAAAATTGCTCCATATTAAAATTATTCTTCAATATTCAACTAGGCATATCCAATTGTGAGAGTATCGTTTATCAATTGCTTTTTATCGCAAATCCGTAGTGTTTGTAGTTCTTGAGATATATGTGATGGAAGTGCACCCTGTACTCAACATGAAATCTGTCTAAGATGCGGGCTCTTAATGTAAGGGTATGAACAATATACATAACTACGTCTTCAATTATAATGGAAGATGGCATAAAATTATGATATAAAGTTCACCATCTGCTCAAACGAATAGTATATAAACATATTCGGAGGGGTTTGGGGGGCTTGCCCCCCAATGTCAGTCCCACAGGGAATTTTTTGGATTTACTTGATTTGGAAACAGTTTCGTAGGATCTAGATTAACTTTGAATTTCAGACTGATTCATTACTCGTGAATGAGCTGAACTGCTGAAGTCACGTCTGATCGGCAGAAATTAGAAAATAAACTGCTCTAGCTTTAGTTTATATTCTGATGTATGTATTGTAACATAAGTCCATATTCCACCCCTCTCCACTCAGACCATGCCAGGGCCAACAAAGACACGTGCGCCAATAAGCCGCGAAAGCTTTATTTCCTTGTAAAATCACGGTAGAGTGAGTCAGTCAAACACTCAAACATGCATTATTACTGAATTTCCAGCAACTAAAACCAGCCGGCTTCTTCACAATAATTGAATTCTTGAATGTATGTAATATTTATTAGAATATGTAGGCATTGTAGGGAACGGTGCATGGGTTGAATAAACTGGTCAATTTCGAGAATACGCTTATTGGAGAATATCGAGAAAGTAAAGTTTATTCAACTGTTGTATTTACGAATGACAATATTATAATATGTAAAATTAACAGAATGTGTAAACAAAAACAGTATAAAGGCCGTATCTAATGCATCACCGCCTGGCGCATTAGGTACGGCCCAGGCCGACCCGGCGAACCCTGTGCGCACGCCTATGTTTACCTCCATGCAATTTACTTGCCTTATAGAAGATGACACCTATGTAAAAATGTCATTATTTTACTACAGTTCTGAGACGTGTGGTCAAGTGGTTAATACACTGAACCGTCACTCAGGAGACCGGCGTTTGATTCCCGCCATGGTCGACCATCCTGACAGGGGTTTTTCGTGGTTTACCTCTATCATTCAGGTCAATACTGGGATGGTTCCTTGACAACATGTCACGGCCAACTCCCCACCATCCAAAAATAACTAATTAAGTGACCTTTAATATCACCATCCCATCATCTCGTAGATCATTCCCGATGCCAATAGATTGTAGTCATCAGTACAGTGCGTTGTTAAATCCAATATAAATAATAATAAATTTACTACAGTGGTTCCCAACCTATGGACTGACACTCAAAATAGGGTCATGGGTATATTTGAATGGGGGTTGCAGATTTTTTATAACCTATTCTCGGGCTTACACTACGTATTGATACATCAATACTTGAATGTTGAAGCTACTTTGAGAGATAGAAGAGATGATTTCGAGAGGAAGAATTATAAGTTGTATTTGCTTGTCTACAATCTACCAGTATACTTTAGTATAGAGATATGGGGTAGTTAGTTGCTAGGTCTGGTAAGACAGCGGTAATTAAAAAATTCCAATCCTGATGGCACATCTTTGACTTTCATAAAAATAATTAAATCCTGACTAGTCAATGAAGTGATTTATTAAGTTGATAACTATTACAACATCATATTCGAACATGCTTATATGCAAAGATATCTCATTACTGTTGATTTTATTTTTAATTTATAATTTATGCTTTTTTTTCTTAATATGATTTCATATCTTGCCTCTCCTATTTCTAAGGTATACGAGTGAATTTAAGAGCCCTCATCGTGGACAGATTTACAGGATGCACTTTCACCACATACATCTCAAGAACTACAAACACTACGGACTTTCGGTGAGATGCAATAAATAAATAATAACCTCACAATTGAATACGCTAAATCAAAAATTGAAAAATAATTATATTATGAAGCAATAATCAAATTAAAGTAAGCCTAATTTGATGGGTTCTATTGTTTGATTCCCGGTTACCGAATAATAGTAGAAATAAAATATATATATATGTAAATATATATTTATATGATTATATATTTATAATATAAATATATAATATATATATATATATATATATATATATATATATATATATATATATATATATATATATATATATATATATATATATATATATATATATATATATATATATATATATATATATATATATATATATATATATATATATATATATATATATATATATATATATATATATATATATATATATATATATATATATATATATATATATATATATATATATATATATATATATATATATATATATATATATATATATATATATATATATATATATATATATATATATATATATTATATATATATATATATATATATATATATATATATATATATATATATATATATATATATATATATATATATATATATATATATATATATATATATATATATATATATATATATATATATATATATATATATATATATATATATATATATATATATATATATATATATATATATATATATATATATATATATATATATATATATATATATATATATATATATATATATATATATATATATATATATATATATATATATATATATATATATATATATATATATATATATATATATATATATATATATATATATATATATATATATATATATATATATATATATATATATATATATATATATATATATATTATATATATATATATATATATATATATATATATATATATATATATATATATATATATATATATATATATATATATATATATATATATATATATATATTACGTTCACACACGGTAACTTACGATCGTAGGCGGGGTTACTAGAGTAGTTGAGTAGTAATGTAAACGGGGGTCTTAAACAATACTAAAAAACCCAGAATGCAATACCAGCGATCTGGATCGTTAGAAGGCGGTAAAAGAGGCAGTAAGCGCACTCAATTCTGAAAAGGGGCTATCATGAAAATTCATCTACCCTCTGTGAGATGACAACTCTAGCCTCATATAAAGTGGTAATATTTTCATCAACAACAAGTCATACTAAGATGTATTGAGGGTTGCGTTGATCGGCCGATCTCTCCGAGTACTTACACTTCCCACCATGCAGACATTTAAAATGTGTAGGCCTACCAACCTATTATCCTAATCTTTGAACCTACCAATTGTGACTCATCGAGTAGTGATACAAGGAAGTAACTTTGTTTACGAATGAACGCAAACTTACGTTCAACATTCAGTTACATTACATGAGTTTACATTCAGTTTTAATTATTTTTAGTAGAAAAGCCACCAGCCACTGGACCAGTGAGACTTGGCATTATGAATACTTATTTGACACTGTATTTATTTATATACCCATGTTTCAAAGCTGTCATTCTTAAATGATTAAATGAACAGCACTCGATGTTGTTCTTACAAATTGGAATGAGGTTGAATTTGCTGGGAATATTGACCCTGCATTATCAGATCACAGTGGTCAGTTTGTCACCATTCCTCGTCACTGTACAAATACCTCAGCAAGTATAGGCTACAGAAACAGTCATCCTGAGGTTGGTAAGCCTAGCATTATGAAGAGAAAGTTTCCAGAAGACGCTATTCAAGCTTTCATCTACGACTTGGGTTCTGCCAACTGGATGAAGACATATGACGGAGTCTCGGTTGATGACAAATACAATGCTTTCCTACACACTTTCCTTCCACTTTTCGAGCTACATTTTCCTAAGTGATCCACCAACCACCGGAAAGGTGCTGCAAGAAATGGATGGGTCACCCCTTTCATCAAGGAGATGTGCGACAGGAAAAGATTCTTAAATCACCTTGCGAAAAAAGGCGCACCGGAAGAAATCAACGCTGACCTGAGAGAACTCAAGAAAAAATTGATAGTAGAAATCAGCCGGGTGAAGAAACTATACGACGGCAAGTTCGTACAACAATCTGACAACAAACAGACAGCCTCCTGGCAAGTTGTTAAATCTCTACTAGGAAGGAACAAACGCGACGATGCACCAATTACACTCCTCGAAGAGGGCAATGAAGTTAGAGATTCTGATATGGTCGCCAACCTGATGAACGATCATTTTTTATCTGTAGGTATGAGTACCATGCACTCTACTACGAGCTCCGCAGTCAGCAGTAAGAAGTATTTATCAAAATTGAAAACTGCTTGGCCTCATATGTCACCAATATTTCATCATTCTATAGTTACACCACATAATATCAAGGAGGCACTCCACATTTGCGTGCCAAAATCATCAGCTGGTTGGGATGATGTTCCAATGAAACTTCTCAAGAAGTGTGGGTCATGGTTTGCCAGACCACTAGCTCATGTTATCAACCACTCCTTCTACACAGGCATTTTCCCTGAGAAGATGAAATTTGCCATTGTTCGGCCCATTTTTAAGAAAGGAGATAAATCGCGGTGCTCAAATTATCGTCCAATCTCTCTTTTGTCTTCATTCTCCAAGATCATCGAGAAGATTATGCATTTAGAACTAATGAATCACCTGAAGTTGACATGTATGCTTTCTAAAAGCCAACATGGATTTCGCGAAGGCTTCTCCACTACCTCAGCAACATTTCAGATGTTACTTAATTTTACAAACGCCCTTGAAAAAAAAAAAAAGGTTGGAGTGATCCTATGCAACTTATCTAAGGCGTTCGACTCTTTAGACTACTGTATACTTCTAGAGAAGATGGAGTGGTATGGAGGGACGGAGATCACGGGTAGCTGGTTTAAATCTTACTTATCTATTCCTATCTTATTCTTATTCTATTTCTTATCTTATCCTATTGAACAACCAAATAAAATCTACTTCGGCAATTCTGCATTGTGGCGTCCCCCAAGGGTCAATACTTGGGCCTTTGCTATTTTCAATCTTTGTAAATGATCTCTCTCCAAGCATCTGCTTCGACCAGCCTAATCGTGACGTAGTTCAGTACGCTGATGATTCTAGCGCGACAGTAGAGGGTGCCAACATCGACTTGTTAGATAGGGAGCTGTCTGCCACTTTCGACGACTTCACCGAGTGGTTTGAACCAAACCAACTGAAACTAAACCATGAAAAGACAGAAATCATAGTCTTCACCTTACGTGGTCCAAAAGTGGAACTTGCATCTAAAATGAAAACGTCAACCAGTTCTAAATTTCTTGGCGTAACAATTGATCATAATCTGTCCTGGGGGCCTCATATCTCAACTTTACTCGTCAAGCTGGCAAAAGTGAACTTTGCCATCAGAACATTGAGTCGTCACCTAGAAATGTTGATTCTACGTATAGTGTACTTTGCACAAGCGCAATCCCTCTTGCAATATGGTGTACTATTCTGGGGTGCAGCTACTGACAACATAAAGGTCTTTCGGGCACAAAAACGGATTTTGCGATCTATACTTTGGATTAGAACTCGGGTTTCCTGCCGCCAAGGGTTCAAGGATCTTAAAATACTACCTCTAGCATGTATCTACATCCAGGCCATCTGCATGTTCACGAGAGACCATCTCGATCTTTTCAAATTGAATACTCATCACCAGCAAAATACAAGAGGCTCAAATGATCTTGTTCAGGACTATTGCAGATTGACCACCACATCAAGATCAACCCTTCAAGCTGGTAGAAGGATATATAATCATCTTCCCAGGGAATTGAAAGAAAGCAACAATAGAACTGGATTAAAATCCAAATTAAAGAATTTCTTACTGAATAATTTATTTTACAGCCTAGACGAATATTTTTTATACAATTGATTTACTGTTAATTTGTATCATTTGTTAATTTTTATTCTATCATCTGATGTGGTTTACACAATAACCTTGTAAATTACCCACGTAAAAATACAATAGGATACAATAAATGAATAGACATTAATACTCTGAAACCTGATTCATCTAATGAAGTCAAGAGTGGAATGTTTTCAAAAATATCTAATTTTGGTCAAACTCTAGCCACCCACTTGGTGCATACGTATTGTTTTAATCTTCCTCGGCTAGAGTATATTTCCTGCCCATACTCACGCGCACATAAAGCGGTTGACCAAGCCGCATGAAGGGGGTGCAAGCACGGTGCTTATACAGTAGAGAAATTAATATTTTTTTTTTCCTGTTCACGAACCAGTGTCATCGGATAAAAAAGTATACCAACTCCAAGATAATTTTTCGCTCTTTAATAAACATGTCGTTCTATTCTTGTGAATTTGGTCAGTTTCAAGATGATAAATCAATGAATACCAAGAAATGTGATGAAATTAATTGACGTATCATCTTAAAACTGACTGAATTCACAAAAATAAAATGTTGCATTAATTAAAGAGCATAACATTATCTCAAGTTGGTATACATTTTCATTCATGTACACTGGTTCATGAACATAGAAATAAATGGCAAAGATGAATTTCTACACTGTATAAGCACCGTGCATGAACCCCTCAAGATTTTTCAATTTATTTTTTATGAACAACGAAACCAAGGTCCCACAAGTGCTATGTAATAATGGGAAGGTAATGGGAATGGAGCGGTCATGGCCTACATTGTCTGGCATTGGCATAGACTACAGAGGAAAACCTCGAAAAACCCCTGTAAAGATGGACAGTGGCGGGCATCGAACTGGGTTCGATATTCTCGGCATCTTCCCGATCACATGAAGCGAGTGCGTTGACCACTGCGCTGCGTGTGCCGGTACGCATCCCAAAGAAAAAGTACTGACATCCTATGCATTTGAACTAGCAGACAATGTAGGTAGGCACTACACATCTATAGACAAATTAGCGGTAAAATAGTAATACACTTGACAAATAATAATTAGTTATGTTGCCCGCACACAAGAATTCGTTGTTATGCGAGCTTCTCATCATCTTATTCTCTCTCATGGCAGATTTTCTTCAAATTTTTCAGATTACTCATATGTATGCCTATATTCATTTTTGTTACTCTCATTGTTGACTTGAATTTTATTTTCATCATTGTTAACTTGTATAAGTACGTAATGAGAATGAAAAACAATTTTGAATTGAATTTTAGATATAAATTTCGAAAAAACCACTTCAAATGTCCGCACGTGTACGTTGCGTACCGAAACGTTGTCCTCCAATCGAAGGTGACTTACTGCCAATCCTGCTTCTCCTGGTCTTCCGGGCTGTCCCATGATGCCAGCGTCTCCCCTCATGCCCGTCTCTCCTCTGCCTCCCTTCGCTCCCGTCAGCCCGATCAAGCCTGGCAGTCCCGACTCTCCCGGCAAACCCACCGATCCGGTACTACCCTGGTCTCCCTTCATTCCGTTGAATCCTCGCTCTCCCTTGCCTCCCGCCTGTCCTGCTTGTCCTTGAGGACCCGGGAAACCCTGCAGTCCCTGTGGTCCTGTGGGACCTCTCTCGCCAGGTCCACCTGCCGCTCCGGACTCTCCAGTCGGTCCCGGTGGTCCCGGATCGCCTCTCTCGGCAGGTTCTCCTGGTGGTCCCTGTGAGCCCACTTGACCTTGAGGTCCGCGCTCCCCTTGACGTCCTGAAAACAACATCACAAGGCAACATCAAAGGCGTGTCAGGCGGTGTTTGCCGACCGCAGGTGGAACTGCACGTCCATAGAGAGCGCGCCTGACTTCACGGCCGACCTCACCACAGGTACCTTACTCGTATGGTGTCTCAACTCGGCTAGCTCTCAATCTTGTTCTATTTTATGAGTGCTGTCCTTGGAAAAAACGATCGCTGCGATTCCTAGTGAGCAATTTGGTACTATGCATGCGTTCTTGTGAACCTCAAATTTTGTAATTTCAGGTGACTGTTGCTATACAACTGAGCCGAGGTATACGTAATTTTTTGAAACAGAGTTAGTTTCACTCACACTGAAGTAGGCACTAAGTTCATGGTATGGAAATTTTTCTTTGCTCTACTTTTATGTTCAACTTCATTTCACTTCATTCAGAAACACAATACAGTGAACCTTTGTTAATTTAAATTCTGAAAATTTAAATTTAGCTGGATTTCAAAGAATAGTTCTGGTTCTTATGGAGTGCCCACAATAACCTATAACTTGACATGCCTGAAGCAAACAAACAAAATTAATTGATAGATAATACAGTGAAATAATGCATCGTTCTCGGATACATTGTTTTCCTGCTTGCGTTATTCATTTTTTTCTCACTCCATTCCCATATGCTGAATTATCCTGGATGGATCTTTTTCCTGCATGGATAATTTACTTTTCCTGTTCCTTGGGAAAACGGTGGATAGAGGCTCACTGAAGTCCATATTAATATAACTTGAAATTTAGACTTTGCCTTCAGGCCTATAATGAAAAATAACTAAATAAACTAGAAACTGGCAAAGCCAGGACTCATCTAGATTGTTGATCATGGGTAAGATTTGTGTCTAATGTCAACGGCACAACGCTATATGTTACCTGGAGGTCCTTCCGGTCCTGCCGGTCCAAACGATCCGCGCTCTCCCTTCTCCCCTGAAAGACCTGGTTGACCCCGCAGACCCGGAAGACCAACGAGTCCGCTTGGTCCGGAGTGTCCTTTGTCTCCCTTTGTTCCTGAGGGACCCTGTTGTGACACACGCAAGACAGTAAGGACAAGTCAACAATAGGGCAGGTCAACCATTACTGTAGACCATACACACACCCATCTCTTATGAAGACGAGTACACTCAGAGGACATTACGACCCTGAAACCAGATTTGAAGTAATAATGACATTATTCATTGCACTGATTTTGGAGAAAACTAGAAATCCTCAATTCAATTTCAGAAATTAAAATTAATTTTTTTGACCTCCAGAGACCATAAGTCATGATGCAGGCATTACCAATTCTGTATGGAAACATGAACAGAATCGGGTAAAGTCTACGTCACGACCCAGAAAAAAGGTCGGGTTCTGGAGAACAAATAGATGGATCCTAATTTCTGAAATTGATGTGATGATTTCTAGTTTTCTCTGAAATTAGAGAAATAAATTTCTTTATTATTGATTTGAATCTAGTTTCAGGGTTGTGGCATCTTTTGATGTGGGTACGTCGTAACACGGGGCGGGCATTGTTGTTGTTGCGAGTAATCTAAATTGATCAACCTAATCAAACACAACCTGACTCAAATTAATTTACTGTTACTAGGGGTGTGCGAGCACTCAAATTTTTAAGTTTGAGTTTCAAATTTTGAGTTTGAGTTTGAGTTTGAGTCAAAACTTTGCTGAACTAAAAAATATCAAGTTTGTTTTACTTTTTACCATTTTTTTTTGTATTTGTATTGTCCCGAATATGAAACGTTATCATTTTTTTTTAGTTTAAGGGTCCAGGGGATACCACTGATATGCAAATCTAGGCCTGACAATTTTGTTTTCAACTTGAATCTTGCGATTTTCTTTTGAACTCGAACTCGACTCGAACTTCAATTCTTCAACTCGCACACCCCTAATTATAACCCAAAACTTAACATAATTTAATCCAAACTACCAGTTATACTATATAACAGTGACCAACACGGCTGTTTGTAAATAGCCACTAAGCAATTACTAGGTCAACTTAAAATTTCAGTTAGTATCTGGTTAGTGAATGTCGAAGTGAGTTGTAAAATATTGCGCAAAGCACTCAATATGGGTTGCATCACTGCCAATAAAATAATTATGACGATTATTGTTTGCTCAACGACCCCACCAACAGCTAGGTTATACGGGAGCACCAATGAGTAGGTGATTATGAAACTATGATGTGATGATAAGTGTAAGGACATTTACAAAACACCCATGCCTTATGCGGGACTCGAACCCACGCCCATCGGTGACTCCAGTTTCTGAAGCGGTGCCTCAGCTGACCGAGCTACCGAGGGTGGCTAAAATAATTAATTAGGGAAGGCAGTGACTGTTTTTTGTTTACATATTCGTGGATTGGCATTGGTTAGAATCTGCTAGCCTAGTGACGAGAGTGGCTCATATCATAAAAATAATTTCATTTCATACTTTGGGATTTTTGAACTCAAGAATAGCAAACAGGGTAGAAAGAATATCAATTTGTGATGGACGATATGAGAGACGAATGAGCGATGGTGATTTTGAGTAAAACAAACAAGTGATATGAGAATGATGAGGTGGGTATAGGTTGGAGGAAACAGATAGATGGAGCAAAAAGTACATACAAAATGGACTGGATATTGAGTACTGGCAGGTAGGTTCCACAAGAATCAACAAATTCAAGTTTTCCACAACCTTTTTCAAAAACTCTGAAGGAAATGAACACCAGGCAAAATTCTCAGAAACATAAACAGAGTAAAAAGTGTAATGACAAGTTTTCACGTTTCACGAATCTTGAGAATAGGAGTACAGAATTGGATAGGATTGAAGTTATCTGTCACGAACGATGATGGGACTTACAGAGGGTCCATCAGCTCCCTGAGATCCGGCTTCGCCTCGTGGTCCGGGAGATCCTGGAGGTCCGACTGATCCACGTTCCCCGGGGAAACCCCTGTCACCTCTCGATCCGGCCGCTCCCGGTGTTCCAGGCGGGCCTTGGAGCCCTGCTTCGCCATCCTTGCCAGGCGAGCCTGGATTACCGGATACTCCAGGTAAACCCTGGATGCACACAGATATTAATATTACGACATCAGGTATTTACGACCAGACGAAAACTAGGATCAATTACAAATTGCATGTTACACACTGATCAGCAATCCATAAGGAACAAGATGGTTTATAATGAGAATTAAAAAATAATTTTACAGTAGGTACAAGTAAGACTGGGTAAAATATTTTCATTAGTGGGATTTTCCATAGCGGGACATAGCAGATTTAGACAACTTCCTGCCTCCAACTAAAAAGTCCGAAAGAATGTGTAATTTTCCTTGATAATCTCGTATTTTTTTTTATCTAGAATTTGCAGCTCTTTTTTTGAGTAGTTTGCTACAAATTACTACATTTCACATAAATATAGGCTACCAAACTGAAAATAAATGTTCTAGGCCTATTCCTACAACTCTACTGATCGAGTCAATAAGTGTTACCCAATTGAATGAACCAATAAAAGCTTTGTGCAAATCAAGAAATAGCCACCACGTACTTGGAATCCTGTTGGTCCAGCCGGTCCGGGGCCTCCTCTCTCTCCGTCAGATCCTGGTGGTCCTGGTTGTCCTTGAATGCCTGGTGCTCCGTCCTTGCCCGAATCACCCCTCGGTCCTGTCGGTCCCGATGGTCCAACGTCTCCGTCTTTGCCAGCGTCACCCTGAAAACAGTCGTACGTAGATTAGGCTGGCGAGCGAGTCGACTAGCTGCAGTCTCCTACCGTTCCATTGGAAACACTATCGCACACACTCATATCCAACTTTAATTATTATTATTGTAACGGTCTTAAATTATTTTACCATTATTATTATCAAATCTGACTTGAATTATTATTATTGATTGTTAGAAATTATTATTGTCAAGTTTGTATTTTGTGCAAAATGACCTTGCTGTCAATGCGCCTTAAAAGTTGAAAACCCTAAAAAAAAGTTTGTATTTGTAGTTTTATTGTCAAGTTGGTAGCCATGCTAGACAGACTAACAGGAAGTGGATAATTTGTTTCATAAGTTCATCTCCAACCCTGGGTATTCAACTGATAAGTTCATAAGAGTCTTAGATGAATTCTTCAACTCACCTGTTGTTTTTTAATCCAACTGACAGAGAGTATTATATATAGCATCTGACCTATTATTACTATATTGTAACTGACTTGAATTATTATTATTTTAACGGCCTTCATTCATTTGACTATGATTATTGTGTCTGACTTTAATTATTATTATCTTCTTCAACTGACCTCAATCATTTTATTTTTATATTGTATCAGACGAGTTCAACATCCTATTAAATGTATTTATTATGTCGTTTATGTATTGTGATTTTCAACAAACAAATAAACTTTAAAGCTTTGAACAGCATCAGAAATTGAAAATATTGGCAGGTGGAATGTTTAATGATAACAAACAATAAAATAATCAACGACTGGACCTACAATCTGAATATAAGGGAATCTTTATGAAATTATTCACACCTGATGACTAGTGCTCTGCTCTCAGGCATTTGTTTTTTATTAATATTATAATCTTGATTTATTCCTAATTAAGGAAGGCTAGAGATGAATGTATCCCTCTGTATTTTGTTGTATTTTTTGTGTATTTAATTTTGTTTCAGAAATTTATATAAATTTTGTTCAAACTGGTTAAATGTAAGAACGGCTCTGCCGAATTTCGCCAGCAATAAAAGTCTTATAATAATAAATTAATAATACAGTCGAGCCCACATATAACGAACTCGGTTTTAACGAAATTTCGGTTTTTACGAATTAATTACCATTCCCCTTCAAATCTCCTATCCTTACAATGTTAAATAAAGACCTAAAACGAAGTGATTTATATTTCAAAATTCGGTTATTACGAATTTTTTGTCACTTTACAGCATATTTTGCTCATTATTTTCAGCTATTTCCAACAAAATATTCGAAAATCGGAGCATTTTGCGTGAATTTATTTTCAGGTTACATTTATTTTGAACGGACTGTAGGCTACATCGTAGCAGCTGGTGACGCGTACAGCACGTGGTCATAACTCTTGCTGCACCCCCCTCCCTCCCCGTCCCACGAAAAGTGGAACAAACATTTGCTCAACGGGCGCTAAATAATAACGTGATGGTGACATCTTCAATGACTTTGTTTATCTATTTTTTGTTTACATTCCTTCATTTCCATTCGTGATAGTGTCCTGTAACCTAGGAAATAAAACACGAGAAGTGGGGAGTGGTGGTGTCATGTGATGGCAGATGATGAGTTCTTCATGAAAGGACATTGTTGTTTTCTATTACTTTCTACAAACATACTAAGTGATGATACGATGCGATGATAATATGTCACCTAATACAGTACTATACTAGGGCCCAAGTCGTAAATGTAGGCCTATCTTTATAAATCTCTAAAATTCAAGTGCTGTTATGAAAAAGAGCAATAAATCTCTATAACGAAATTCTGTTTTTACGAACAGATTTGTATTCCCCTTGAAATTCGTTATATGCGGGCTCGACTGTAATAATTAGTGAAACCGTTTAAAAGCGGCACCTCTACGTTGTTCTGAGACTTTGACTGGTCTTATCACAAAATATAAGTAATTACCGGTATGTAGGGGCCTGTACACTCATTTGAAATATTTTTCATTTTAAAGAAATAATGACAAAAAAAGGGCATAATCCTTGACTTGTGGTAATTACATACCATTCACAGTATGTACTTTTTATTTTTAATATCTTTTCAGCAATCAATGCTGAATCAAAGCCTATGTTTTGAATTGCTGTAGTAGTACGTAGCTCAATTGTGAATAATTTCATTGATGTAACTGAGCTTTTACTATCATTCAAATATTGATTTTTTTTTTCATCACCTAGTGTTAATTATTATGATATAATTATACAGTTTAGGTCTACTTTTGTGTAATACTTTTTTTGCTGATATGTTTAGGCTACTCTTTGTTTAAAATCAATATTGTGTTTTAAATAGCTTGAGTGGAAAAGCGGCCCTGTATGATCGTATTTCGCCTTGTAAATACATAGATCTAATAAATCGATGAATAATAAATTGATGTTGGGGTTTTAAGGCGCGTTGACAAGGTCATTTTGCGCAGATGAATAAATAAGTGTGTTTGAATTGAAGATGTAGCCATGCACTGTAAGATGTAACGACTGTGAGTGCGTACCGTGAAACCCTTGTCTCCCGGTTGTCCCAAAGGTCCTGGTAGTCCTTGCAATCCTTGGGCTCCCTGCTCGCCCGGCTTACCGTCGGCACCAGCTATTCCCCGCTCTCCGGGATTTCCAGACTTGCCTGCGGGACCGGTACGTCCCTGGACTCCTCGCAGGCCTTGGAGACCTGGAGGACCTGGTCTGCCAGGGTCTCCTGATGTTCCCTTTGTTCCCTGAGGACCCAGTGGCCCTCGATCACCGTTCTGACCTGCAAGGAAGACATACTCAACTCTTTGCCCAACTCTTGCTTTTTCTCGCTCTTTAGGGAGCTCTTTATTCCCCTTTCCTATCAACATAGATTATCCACTCAACAGCCAGATTATAAAATCACAACTCTACCTCCCAGGCTGGGTCATTTTCCGGTTTCACTCCATAGTACCATAGATATTTGTGTTTATATGGCCTTTTATAATATTTACAGTGGATACAAATGGTTTTATTGTATTGATATATTGTTGTACTTGATATGAGAAACAATACATTTACCAATATCACTGTTGTTTAGCATTCAGAGGCTCGTCAATTTGACTGTAGCCTAGAATGAGGCTTCGGAATAACAGCTGACTGTATTATATCATTTTTCAATACATTTTTCAAGCCACAAAAAAAAACCTGTCAGGATGGTCGACCATGACGGAAGACGAACCCTGGTCTCCTGTGTGACGGTTTAGTGTGTTAGCCTCTCGATCACTAGTCTCAGTTTATATACGCCTATAAAGGCTTTTTTATAAGGGCTGTTGGGTTATGAAACAGGGAGATTTTTTAAGCGACCAACCATAGACCGTATGGTGTGAGAAGGGGGCTCATTTAATACACACCTTCCAGCACTACGGCCAAGCTCAAGTCCAAGAGGCTCTTTCTGACATCTACTGGCTGGCAATAGAACTTCTCATATTCACATTCGTGTTTTTATATAGATATCATACGTTTTTGAGGTGGGACAATAAGTTTTATACATGTATAAACCCATCCGCAAAACACCAGTAAAAGAATTGTGGATCTGGTGAACCATTCAGGAAATTGTTTAGTCAAAAAATTGCAGATTGAACAAGTTCTAATTCAGCATTTTTACACAATACACGGAACTGTTTAGGTTGAAACGGATCGGAAATCGAGACATACCAACTATATATTTTCAAGGTTTTGGGTGGACGACCACTTTCAATAGTGAACCCTACCAACTTTGATCAATCATTGTATATTTATGATTATATTTCATTATATCATATAAATATTGAGCAAATAATGACTTACAATACAATAGTATTTTAGCTGGAATACAAATTTTGTTTTATTACCAATATATATCTATCTATCTATCTATCTATCTATCTATCTATCTATCTATCTATCTATCTATCTATCTATCTATCTATCTATCTATCTATCTATCTATCTATCTATCTATCTATCTATCTATCTATCTATCTATCTATCTATCTATCTATCTATCTATCTATCTATCTATCTATCTATCTATCTATCTATCTATCTATCTATCTATCTATCTATCTATCTATCTATCTATCTATCTATCTATCTATCTATCTATCTATCTATCTATCTATCTATCTATCTATCTATCTATCTATCTATCTATCTATCTATCTATCTATCTATCTATCTATCTATCTATCTATCTATCTATCTATCTATCTATCTATCTATCTATCTATCTATCTATCTATCTATCTATCTATCTATCTATCTATCTATCTATCTATCTATCTATCTATCTATCTATCTATCTATATATATATATATATATATATATATATATATATATATATATATATATATATTTTTTTTTTTATATATATAGTTATATATATATATATATATATATATATATATATATATATATATATATATATATATATATATTTATATATATATATATATATATATAGATAGATAGATAGATAGATAGATAGATAGATAGATAGATAGATAGATAGATAGATAGATAGATAGATAGATAGATAGATAGATAGATAGATAGATAGATAGATAGATAGATAGATAGATAGATAGATAGATAGATAGATAGATAGATAGATAGATAGATAGATAGATAGATAGATAGATATATATATATATATATATATATATATATATATATATATATATATATATATATATATATATATATATTATATATATATATATATATATTTATATATATATATATATATATATATATATATATATATATATATATATATATATATATATATATATATATATATATATATATATATATTATATATATATATATATATATATATATATATATATATATATATATATATATATATATATATATATATATATCTCAAACCCAGATAACCAATTAAATTGGGCCAGGGGGTGTTTCCATCAGTTTTTTAGGGCAGACTTCTCATATCAATCGGTTCCTGCCAGTTCCAACTTCTTCCTCCTCTTCTGCACTACTGCTAGGCCAATCCTCTGTTTCTTCTTCTCTTCCTACGAGTTCCCTTCATCGTTCTCTTTTCTCCCACCATTTCTCGTCTTCCACTTCTTCCCATTTTTCTCCTCGGTTGACTACCCCGAACTTGACTCCCTCCTGCCACCTTTCTCTTGGTCTTCCAACTCTTCTCTTAGCTCCATTGTTTTCTGCTAAACATTGCTCTCGGTATTCTCTCCTTTACCATTCTCCGCATATGCCTGTACCATAAGTCTCTCTCTTTCCAATTTAAATGATAACCTTTCCACTCCCACTTCCTTCCTTATATTACTGCTTCTCTTCTTCTCCAACTTTGACACTCCAGCTACGCTCCTTACGAACTTCATTTCTGCTGCCTCCATTTTCTTTTCTTCTCTCCAGTTGATTGACCATGTAACTGCTCCATATGTCAAGATAGGCAAGTAGTACCCATTATAAATGACATGAGTATCTTCCCACACCTTGGAAAATCTTGGTTCCAAATCAGCTTCCTTATTTTTGGACCAATAACCATCCTAAATATCGTTAGGCCTAATAGTATTACGATGCTTAATAAATGAACTTTTCACATTGGAAAAATAGCTTCTGATATCAAAAAGAAATTATCTTGCTCATTGATCATGCATGACATGAAATAATTTAGATG
This sequence comes from Brachyptera risi, assembly GCA_964007535.1. Lineage (NCBI taxonomy): Eukaryota > Metazoa > Arthropoda > Insecta > Plecoptera > Taeniopterygidae > Brachyptera > Brachyptera risi. The sequence goes on along the minus strand of OZ023327.1, from coordinate 17,461,171 downwards.
AACAACTGCCCTGGTCTCTGATTGTGAATACACATAACATTTTCATTTTCCACGTTTCGTAAGCACAATAACATCAAGGTGAGAGAGCAAGACTCTCGGTTCTTACCCTTCAGTCCCGCAGCTCCGTCCGGACCCGGAAGACCTCTCCCTCCCGGAGCTCCCCTCTCTCCTGGTGGTCCGGATGGCCCGTTTGGTCCCCGCAGACCTCTCTTCCCTCGCTTCCCTTCACTTCCCACAGGACCTGGTAGACCTCGAGGGCCAGCAGCTCCAAGTTCTCCCTTTGATCCCGACTCTCCCTTGAAACCTCGTTCGCCAGCCGTGCCCTACACAACACGACAAAATTTAAAACTTCAACACACTAAAGCACATTAATGTGGAACCTCGAACATTGCCATACTGTTTCTGTCATTGTTTTGTCCCACACTACTCCCATGTAACCAATGTTGAATTTTGAATGCTTTGCAGTTTGCTTGTTTGCAATTTTGCATTTCCATTGCACTTCATTGCACATTTAGAATTTGAAAAGTGGCACTTTGGTACATCTATCATTTTGAAACATAGTGTTTTGTAGCGCAACAACATTCTGTAGCGTAACAACAGTACGGTACTGGTAGAACCATTATATAACGTACGATTGGCATACAAGAAAAAAAATTCAAATTATATTTTCAGAAGAATATTGTCCAACATCGGGCTAAACCTATACCTTGTCTGCCACTTTCATTTGTAGCTGCACTTTGGTTTTCCAAATTCATCCAACGTCACCCTTTTGAACCCCAATTTGATATATCTTGGGGAAAAATAGCCTCCATAGTGGGGTTAATCCAAATATAACATTGATTTTGCCAATATGTTGAAAAATAGTGCAATCATACATTCATAACTTTTTGTAGCCTTTTCATAAACATGATCAAACAACATCAAATGCATTGAAACTTTGAGAAATATTGTGAAAACATGGATTGACGCACTTTTACCTGGATTACATCGCTTTTATAGCATCTGCTATTTTTACATGTCTCTATGGTAGTGTATACCTTTTGTCTATGGTCAAATATTATATAGATAAATAATATCCAATGAAATAAATTATTAGTGCAATGTATCGCAATTTTGTAATTTCACCATTTTTATTACTTATTCAACACCTACATATGATAGCAATATGATCTATAGTGTATTCAGTAGAACCTCTGTAGTGTGACGTTGAGGGGAGATAAGCTAATCGTCGTTATATCACGATCGTCGTACAACCAAAAGTTACAATAAAAATCACAATAAAACTTTGTGTGTTTGTTTTACAAGTCATAGATAAAATACTGTCAGTCGTCAATATTATAGCATAGGGCGGAGTTCGATCGCGGATAGCCTGCCATGTGGTATGTATACATTTATAGTAAGACACTGTATAATAATGCTGTGTAATAATATTTTGACAGTAAGTTTATGTTATCACTCTGAATTGATGCTTTAATCGAAACCCCCCCTCTTCAACATTCCTCCTGCAATTTACTGATGTGTGATTTCAAGTGTTTGAAGTGTTCAACTGTATCATATTTCTCCACCCGTCAGTTGTAGTCAAGCAGCTCGCCTGACATTGAACAGACATCATGGTGTCAATCGTGATGTGTAGAAGTAGGCCCATACATTTTGCTTTATTTTGCAAGGGTATATAATATGAAAATAATACCACCATATAGTGTCACTAAGAGTACCTGTACATACGTAAGAACATTGAAACATTAAAACATTAAAAGTATCATTAGACGACCGGTAATTAATCACGTACAATGCACCGAGCCCGACGGGAATTGTCTACTGGGAGTTGAGACCACATCGACCGCTAAACTAGCAAACGAGGCGACCGTGCAATTGCCGGCCGCTAAACGCTAAACAGTCTCGTTCGTGCTTGTCAAAGTCAGACAAGGTCAGACTACACGCAGTCGGCAGTGGGATGATGCACACCATGCAGCCAACAGCTCAAAGTGGTTATGTTTATTATTGCGCGTCAAATAAAAAAGGTGGAAATTGGGAAAATCATGCCTCTTCATGATAAAACATTTATTTAACGTGTTTTCAGTGGAATATCTCGCAGTTTCATGTCAATTCCGTTGTTATAAGTGTGCGGGTGTTGTACTCCCAATTAAAATGAACAAAAAACGTATTTTGGACCGATTATAGGCCGAGATTCGCAAGTAAGCTGAGGGTAACTTTTGGAAAAACCCTCAGCTTATATTCGGGACAATACGGCACAAACAATAACAATTTTTCAGTCGTTTCGTCGTAGTATTGATGGTTTTTCTTGGAAGGGAACCAAAAAGGCGTCGTATTCTCGTGATGGTCGTTATATTAAGGGACGTATTAACAAAGAAAAAATACACATGGTCTTATAGGAATTGGCCAGGAGTATCTAAAAACGATGATATATCGCGAAGATCGCTGTAATGAGGGACATTCTAAAGTGGTTCTACTGTATATATATCATTATATTATATGTGATATTATAAATATTGAGTGAAGTGAGACTTTATATATAACTTGTACGAAGAAGTACAGTTTTTAATTAATTAAAACAGTAAATACTCCACAGTTAAGCTCTTATCGGGCTTTGTGGAAATGACAAGTAAATATCATATGTGTAGGCCTAATTTATGTGTAATTACTGAAGAAATAAAAATAAAATGAATGAATAAAAAGTATGATAGAATTCATGGTGCTCAGTGAGTAGTAGCACTTGCACGCTTACCGGTGTTCCTTTGACTCCTGGTGTGCCCGCGCTCCCAGCAACTCCAGGAGGTCCTCTTGCTCCCGGGAACCCTGGTGGTCCTGATACCCCGGTCGATCCTGGGCTTCCTTTCTCTCCTGACGAGCCATCTTTACCAGGACCTCCTGGCAAACCTGATTCCCCTGGTTGTCCCGGCCGTCCCGACTCACCTGAAGGAACAATGCAAATCACGTTCTATCCTGACTGCATGGAACGTAGCTTCCATAGCCCATTATTGCTCACATTGTCTCCTTGCAATGGCCCATTTTTGACATCACGAAAACTGAACAAATTTGATTAATTCCCATTTTTGGGGGGCAAAATTTGAGATTCTTAAGTGGTATTTTTCAATTTTTTTTTCAATTTTAAAAGTGCCAAACAAATCTACAGCATCTGTCGATATATTATTTTCATTATTTATAATTTTTGTGACATTTCAAAGAACATCAAAATTTAAACTATGAATAAATGGGTAATTTCTGGGATATTTATAACATAACTCAAATTTTCTGCCAACAAAAACTGTATTATTTACCAAACAGTTATGGATGTATTGTACTGATATTCTCAATTATATATGGGAGTCTATTTACCAGAAGTCCGAAGAATATTTTCATGTCAGAGCCCAAAAATGATTAAAATGCAAAATATAAAGTACAAACATGAAGTGAATTGAAGTTTAATTCACAACAAGAACCAACTTTCAAGTGATATTTCAAGTTACATTCATACTTAGCAGTGGTAACAGCCTTTGTTCTCACACTTACCTCTAGGTCCTTGTAATCCTTGACTACCCTTAGGCCCGAGCGCTCCCACGTCTCCCTTATTTCCTGGACTCCCTGGGAAGCCTGGTGCTCCTGGCTTTCCGATCGCTCCCTATTGGAAGATACAATGATTAGTGGCTGTATTCTTTTACCTATGCCATAGGAGACCCTACTGGATGCAACAAAGTTTCAAGACCAAGCTCAATCAATCAGGTTATTGTTCCGAAAAAAATGAAACCAATGACGAGGATAATTCAGTGAAAATGTATGATTACTTCATTCATTTTCAAACAAACATTTTTCAAAATATTATTTAAATCATTCAATCATAAAATTTCATCAAGTGCATGGGCTTATTGATATTTGATCATTATGATGGGTGATATATAATGATTAGAGAGATTTCGATTGTAATAGTATTATTAAAATCAAATCATAATCTTGAAAAGCCCATTCATTAAATGAATGGTTCTTCCAGTGTCCAGGGGTGAGATACACGACAACTTTGTTAATTTTTGTCATAAGATAATAGATATTAAATAGAACTGATAGTGATTTCACAGCATTTGGTTTTAGGGCTACTTTAAAGGAGGCTGTATACAAATACAGCGTTCATTGCCTCTACAAGTGGTTTTCAACCTCGAGTCACAACTCGACCAATGACCTGAAAGATCAATTGTGACCATATAGATTTGAAAAAGTTAATACTGAATAGTAGGCCTATTTCTTTGTCGACGATTAAATAACTCTTTTCTTTTTTTATAGTAAGTTCCTCAGTCATCACTATCGCTGTATTTTTCTAATCTGAACTGCCAACTAATACCAAACAAATCCAACATATATTAGAAAAGCATTCAATTTATTCAATAACTACCACAACTATCAATAAACAAGATTTAATTATGTTATTGTCAAAGTAAACAATTTTCTAGAAACAGTAGGAATAATATCAAGTCTTGCAAATTTCTCATTTTTTCTATATTAAACCCCCCAAAGAAGTACCACCCTGAAACTGGATTTGAATCAATGATGACATTA
>OZ023327.1:17439965-17456405 GCA_964007535.1 Brachyptera risi | reverse complement strand
TCCGACTGGGGCGGTGCGACTGGAGTGAGCTGGGGGAGCGGCGACGGTGGTGGGGGCGGCGTCGTCCTAGTGGGCGCCGGTTGCCTCGTGGGGGGCGGCGGTCTTGTGGGGGGCGGCGTAGGTTTAGAAGTCGGTGGAGCTAGAGGAAACATCAATCTTTGCTGATCACCTTCAAGCCACGATATAGTTATCGGTAGGGTTGTCGTTCAATTTCGATTTTCTCGATCGATTATATACTTTAGGACTTCAATTCGATATCAAATTGCTATATTGGATTAATTAATTACATCTTTATTAGCAACAGGGCAAGCCCCACAAGTGCGATATAATAAAACCACAACCATTGCAAACATATTGTTGAACACTAAATAACAACACAACATTAGAACTAGGCCTAGCACAAAACAACGTCCATAGCTGGCTTGCGCCTCATCAATCAAATATACAATTTTCTGATAAAATCATTCAAATCATTCAAAAATATACTGTTGCTATTAATTCGATATCGGTCATTCATTTCGCTATCGAGTGAATCAGATATCGCGATTTGATATCGAGTCGAAGTCCTAAAATATCGAATCGTTCAAAAGAAGAAAATTGAATAAAAAAATCGGAGATGGGCCTAGCTCAAATAAATATATAGTCAAATAAACAAGTGACAAAGCATCTGAAAAAGTGAATACCAAACTAAAAGTGAATAAAATTAGTAAAGGGAATTCGCGTATGTATTAGAGTTTCGATATCGTTTGTAATTTGCATATCGAACTACAATCCTAGTTATTAGATGAGCGTAAGCGAAGACTTCAGTGCGACTCTTTTGGGACTTTCTCTGTTTTTTTTCTCTTTGGTTAGCGCTTGAAGACCAGGTGGTTTGATTGATCAACACGAGACTTTGTGTTCACGTGGGAATTAGTCAACTTGCAATAATGTATAGTTTTCGAACAATTTTATTGGTAACTTTGATTTGAAGGGTTTTTTAATATTTGAAAAATCCCACAAATTCAACGTAGGGCTTGGCAAGAAAACGTTTCGAAATTTTTTTTTTCTATATTGTAATTTTGTTTAGTGGCATAAATAAAGCAATAGGGTATTTTCTTTTCATGAAAATCGGTCCGACCGTTTGGGAGAAATAATCTAAAATAATGAAGTCTGTAGATTCAATATCATTCTATGGTAATCAGTAAGAGACTTTAAATAAAATAATATTATAATTAAATGAAAATGGAATGTTAGAGGATGCTCTAGTACACCAAGAATCTTGTGCACCGAGAATCCTGCACACCGAGAATCCTGTACACCGAGAATCCTGTGCACCGAGAATCCTGTACACCGAGAATCCTGTACACCGAGAATCCTGTACACCGAGAATCCTGTACACCGAGAATCCTGTGCACCGAGAATCCTGTAAACCGAGAATCCTGTACGCCGAGAATCCTGTACACCGAGAATCCTGTACACCGAGAATCCTGTACACCGAGAATCCTGTACACCGAGAATCCTGCACACCGAGAATCCTGTACACCGAGAATCCTGTGCACCGAGAATCCTGTACACCGAGAATCCTGTACACCGAGAATCCTGTACACCGAGAATCCTGTACACCGAGAATCCTGTGCACCGAGAATCCTGTAAACCGAGAATCCTGTACGCCGAGAATCCTGTACACCGAGAATCCTGTACACCGAGAATCCTGTACACCGAGAATCCTGTGCACCGGGAATTCTGTACACCGAGAATCCTGTACACCGAGAATCCTGTACACCGAGAATCCTGTACACCGAGAATCCTGTACACCGAGAATCCTGTGCACCGAGAATCCTGTACACCGAGAATCCTGTACACCGAGAATCCTGTGAACCGAGAATCCTGTGCACCGAGTATCCTGTACACCGAGAATCCTGTGCACCGAGAATCCTGTACACCGAGAATCCTGTACACCGAGAATCCTGTGCACCGAGAATCCTGTGCACCGAGTATCCTGTACACCGAGAATCCTGTGCACCGAGAATTCTGTACACCGAGAATCCTGTACACCGAGAATCCTGCACACCGAGAATCCTGTGCACCGAAAATCCCGTGCATCGAAAATATCGTCCACCGAAAATCCCGTAGGCCTATACCGAAAATATCGTACACCGGTAATATCGTTCACCGAAAATCCCGTTCACCGAAAATATCGTACAGCGGAAATATCGTTCACCGAAAATCCCGTTCACCGAAAATATCGTACACCGAAAATCCCGTTCACCGAAAATATCGTACACCGAAAATATCGTACACCGAAAATATCGTACACCGAAAATATCGTACACTGAAAAGATTGTACACAGGTAATCCCGTACAACGAAAATCCCGTTCACCGAAAACGTTATAGTACAGTGTGACTATACTAGAAGGCAATTGACGTGTAGAAGGACGAATCAGGATGGAGTTACGATATTGTTTTTGAATAGTGGAAGACTTTTCCCTTTTTCCCCTTTCACCATAATAATTACACTAGCATCCATGAAAATATCGTTATTTTCGGTTTACGATATTTTCAGGAAAGTCAAAATTCATTTGCCTGCAGGAAGTTAATTTATTTTCATTTTTTTCAAAGAAATAAGCTAGGTTTGTAATAATAGGCCTACAGAATTTTGCTCCAATACACGTCTAGTGCGCTTTGCGCGCCCGACTTTGCAAACCGTTGAGGCGTAAAGGTCAGATGAAACCCGCGCTGAGTTCAGTTTACGTGTATTTGGTAACCATTCTGTACTGACGTAACTCGAGTTCATTTCTTCAAAAGTGAACTGAAAATTGAATTAGATCGATATTTAATAAACTATGATTGTTCGAGCTCCCGACGTGTAGGCTGGAACGCGTGCCTGCTGCCTTCTAATTGCATTCAAATTGACATTTAGATTTGTATTCCGGAAATGAGTCTATGAGACATTCTGAAAGTATCACCTATGAATGACCTTGAAATATGCAAAGTTTTGATCTTGACTCTTTTGAGAATTTTTGTGTCAAGCCCAACGTGGATGTACTTATATAGTGCTCAAAAGATAGATGGATTATAATTATAAAATATTTGTAGGCCTATGCCAAATAAAAAATCTCAAAAACAGTTTCATAGAAAATCAATAACGCTTTTTGCCTTATTATCAACTAAAATTGTGAAATGCGAAGATTTCGCCAACCATAATAGCAAATAGCTCGAAATTATCTGTGCTAGTAACAGCAAAATGATTCACTTTTTCATTAAAAAAATTGTCAAATGAGTAAGTCCTATGCAATCTCTCAGCCGTTCAGTCAATTCGTCTGACTTTTGGGGCGAATATTAGAAAACATACAGAGCCACATTCCGCAGGAGTCGCAGCGTTTCTCCATTTCGCTCATCCAATAATACATATCCGTCTAAAACCTACTGTTTCTACTTTCAGAGTGCATATCTCTTGTGAATGAAATGAAAGCACGAATGAATCACTGAGACGAGTGATCGAGTGGCTAGCCCACTGAACCGTCATTCAGGAGACCGGGGTTCGATTCCTGCCATGGTCGACCATCCTGACAGGGGGTTTTCGTGGTGTTCCTCTGTCGTTTAGGTCAATACTGGGATGGTTCCTTAAGAACAGGCCACGACCGACTCCTTTTCACTATCCAAAACACACCTGATAAAATAACCTTTCATCTCATCATCCCATCATCTCATATATATCATTCACTGGCGCCAATAGATCGTGGTCATCAGTACAGTGCGTCGTTAAAGCCGATATAAATAAATTCAACCGCCAGGTTTTTTGCACCCGATTAATATTAGATTGAGTCACGATTGAAGGAAGATAAATACCATTACAAATATGAGGACGACTAAACAGGAAATAACGTAATATCTAGATGGATAAAGACGGCGAGAAAAATTCAAGATTTTACTGAAGTATTGAAAGAAATTATATTTATTGTATCTATTTATATTGAATTTTACGACGTAAGGTACTGGTGATAAAGATATATTGGCGTCGGTGAATGATATATGGGATGATGAGATGAAAGGCTATTTCAATAGGTGTTTCTGGAAAGTGGGAAGGAGTTGGTCGTGGCCTGTTGTTAAGGACCCATCCCAGTATTGACCTGAATGACAGAAGAAAACCACGAAAAACTCCTGTCAGGATGGTCGACCATGGCGGGAATCGAACTCCGATCTCCTGAATGTGTGTTAAGTGAGCAAGCCACTCTACCACTCGTCTCACAAAGAAGTTATGTAGCACCTTTGATGTGAGCGGGAGAATCGTACACAGCTAAAAAAATATGTTATTTTAGCTTTAAACGCTTAAAAATTATGCAATATGACTTGAGTAGTTATTATGTATATCGCCTTAAAGGCATTAAAAATATCTGTGTATCCCTCGTATTATTAAGTTTGATATCTCATACCGTTCAAAAGTTATCACCAAAAATCTATTTCGCTAAAACACTCCCATGCATAGAAAGTTTTGAGAGTCGCCATATACATCGTAGTTACCAGTGCATTGCTTCGTTAAACTCAATATAAATAAATAAAGTTTGAAGTTGATGGTCTACCCTGTTTACATTATGATCACTATAACAGCAGTTACCTAGCTGGACGCAATGCATTATGACTGATACCGTTCTAACTGAGGTGAGGTGTTCACACTGATAGCGATGAAAGGGTTGCCAGTGACGTCATGCACTGGTACCTTCCTGTTCGATTTATTATTAATTTTAATATTGTGTTTATGGAGTTACAGATTTTCTGTCGATATCTGTCTTTGAGCAAAGGCCACTTAATTATCTACATGATGCGAATAAATGAGCTGGCCTTGCTTTGAACCAACAAATCAACAATTCAACTCCATGATGTGACTATGTGATTGATGTTGTTCTTTGCGAAGGCGGTGCATAGAATTTGATCTCTATTAGAAGCTAACTGCGTTGACACTTGACAGAACGAAGTTAGGTCTTGATGTCGGTTAATACTTAATCCAATCCATTCCGTTCCTATTACGTTGCCAACATCAGTCAGTAGCTTAAGGCGTCCCTAGTCTCCATAGGGCAAAAGGTTCCCACTATAGGGTGATTATTCATGAAAATATTGTTATTATTTATTATGGATCGACAATATTTTAGAAGGGAAACCTCTGCACAATGTGAAGCAGTTTCACAACGATACGTTCATTTGGCAAGCCACTATGATTATTTATGCTTCAGTTGCCACAAAAATGGGCACAGAACATGTATCTGGCGTTACATACGTAATTTTGATTACTTCTTAAGATATTTCATCGTGTATGGTATCGATGTATTTGTGAAACAACTGTCTCTGGGCTATATTGAAAATGAACAGTTCTACCATATGTGCTTGGTATACAAGACCAGGAAAAGACACGCCATGTCCTGTTGTGAACCAAGGTAACAGAATCTATTTATTTGTATTCAAACGGTTACAGGTATGAAGATGAAATTTAATTTATCTGATACAGTAAGGTTAACTCAACGAATATATTAATTTTCATCTCCATGCCAACTATCTACTGGTTTTGTTGTATGTATAACGGTTTAACGTATTTTCCAACTAGTTTTTCCAAAAAAAAATCTGGATTCTCTACTTTTTTTCTATTTTGCATTTTCAATACACTATTTTAACATTGATACATAACATCGTTCGTTGAATTCAAATCTGAACACGGCATTTCGCTAAGAAATTTCCATCGACCAACACATCACCGTGAAAACCCCCCTTTCGGCCGCCACGGCCGCCACCTTCCCGGCAATATTGCGGTCGAACGGCCAAAAATTTGATATATTTTTTGGGGGGTGGGTTTTCCATAACAGCAGTTAGTGATCATAGTGTGAACGGGGTATTAAGATAGATCTGCGAGCTTACGTTGTGTCACTCTCGGCGTGGGCGCAGGTTCCACGTTGGCTGGTGTTGGGGCCGCGGGAGGCACGGTCGTGGACTTGCCTGGAATAACAGAACAAATTCACATTTAAAATAAATTATATCTTGCTCTAACTTCAATACTGTGGAGCTGTGGAGCTAGCTGTAGAGAAAAATCCCTGAAGAAGGCAGACCACCCTGAAGAAACGTTGGCAAAGGAGACACGGTCTCAAATTTTATTCATGTATATATCAGGACAGGATGTATTGAAGCTCGCGTTGGTTTGCTGCTCTGTTATGTAAGCTCGATGCATCCTAATATATATATATATATATATATATATATATATATATATATATATATATATATATATATATATATATATATATACATATACATATATATATATATATATATATATATATATATATATATATATTTATTTATTTATATATTTATATCAAGGATGCTGTACGATTTCAAAATTATTGATTGATTCGATATTCTTGGACTCCGATTCGATTTGACTCAATATTCAATTAATTCGATATCGAAACGATGAACGATATCGAATTTAAAGTCGTTGCTGGTAGTTAATTGTGTCTGTTGAGTTGATGTGTGATAGCTGGGGAAAGTCCTCGAAGTGCTGGTTATGTGTTCTTAAACTACAAGTATAGGATGGTTATAAGATAACTACCAGATGGTCATTTCATAAATGAATTGACCAGCTCAGGAGTCAAATATGATTTCGCACAGAATTTCAAAATGGGTGGAAAATGAACTGAAACGCGAACAGTATCATCACATGATCGAGAAGCATGACTTCCAATCTCGCATTTTTTTCCATTCGATATATTTTTTATTCGATTCGATTATTCTTATTCGATACGATATCAATATCGATTGAAAATTCGATATATTCAGATCGATATTTGATATTGAAGCTTCGATATCGTTCTCAATATTCATATCGAACGATAACCCCAATATATATATATATATATATATATATATATATATATATATATATATATATATATATATATATCCTATACATGAATATATAAAATTGGGCTTTAACGACGCTTTGGTACACGAGCTTTAGCGAGGATTCAATTTGGCATACTGAAAAAAATTGGTGTTCGTTTTCATGTTTTTTTTATGTTTTTTTGTCGGTTCTCCTCAGGTCAAACGGCTACAGGTATCAACTTCAAACTTTTTTTCATCATGGTTCCTCATCTAACTTAGATCTGTATAGTTTTGTGGTACTATCGGATGTCGACTTTTTTTTATGAATTTTAGAAATTTCAAAAATACCCATTAGAATAACACGGCGGAAAAAAAAGAAAATATTTTTATTTTCAAAAAGAATTAAATTTTGTGTGAAGTTGAGTTACATGATGATACACATTTCTGAGAACTTTCAGCTTGATCGGGTGAGCCATTTCGAAGAAAAACCATAAAATGTGCTAAATTGGTACCACTCGAAGCAGTTTTTTCCCATTTCTAACTTGAATGTCACCCAATTGGCGAATGTAGGCAAAAGTTTGGCAAAAAAAGTCGACATACTATTACTATACGCTCGTCTAACAACGCATATATGGCGTTTTCCTAGTAGTGAGTAACTCTGCTACCAACTGTGTCTGTGTATTTTATTAGACGAGCTTCAGCGAGGATTCAATTTGACATACTGAAAAAAATTGGTGTTAGTTTTTATTTATTTTTTTATTTTTTTTCAATGTTGTTTTGTCGGTTCTTCACAGGTCAAACGGCTACAGCTATCAACTTCAAAATGTTTTTCATTATGGCTCCTCATCTAACTTAGATCTGTATAGTTTTGTGACATTATCGGGTCGTAACTTTTATTTTTATGAATTTTAGAAATTTCAAAAATACCCATTAGAGTAACACGGCGGAAAAAAAATTAAAAATTTTTTATTTAAAAAAAAAAAATGAAATTCTGTGTGAAGTTGAATTACATTTTGATACACATTTCTGAAAATTCTCAGCTTGATCGGGTCAGTCATTTTGAAGGAAAAACATGAAATGTGCTAAATTGGTACCACTCGAAGCCGTTTTTACACATTTATAACTTAAATGTCACCCAGTTGGCGAATTTGGGCAGAAGTTTGGCAAAGAAGTTGACATACTATTACTTTCCGCTTGTCTAACAACGCGTATATAGCGTTTTCCTAGTAATTAACCATTGTAGATCGTCCGCCCTCGTGATGTCACAAAATATAAAAACCAATCAAGTGGACAGTAGAGCAGGCAAAATAGGAAAATAACCAATCAAGGTATCTAAATTTCCCCTGCTCCGTATGAGTCACGCCCAACTACAATGGTCATTTGTGTTCCGACATGTAGGGACTTTGATTTGTTTGTGTGTGTGGGGGGGGACATAGTTGTGAATGAAAATGTAATATTGAATTCAAAATTACAATGCAAAATGCATATTTGTAAATCAAAATATATCAAAATGCTTTTTACAATATCATGGTCGAACAAAGTGTGAATAAATAGAATTATATAGGCCCCATATATATATATATATATATATATATATATATATATATATATATATATATATATATATATATATATATATATATATATATATATATATATTTATATATATATACATATATATATATATATATATATATATATATATATATATATATATATATATATATATTATATATATATATATATACATATATATATATATATATATATATATATATATATATATATATATATATATATATATATATATAAATATATGTATATATACATATATAAATATATATATATATATATATATACATATATATATATATATATATATATATACATATATATATATATATATATATATATATATATATATATATATATATATATATGTATATATATATATATATATATATATATATATATATATAAATATATATATATATATACATATATATATATATATATATATATATATATATATATATATATATATATATATATATGTATATATATATATATATATATATATATATATATATATATATATATATATATATATATATATATATATATATATATATATATATATATATACAGGTTTTACCGTATACGGAGTGCCTGAATACGGTGTATTCTGAGTGACGAAAGTAGGTAGTGAATTGTGAGGATGTCAAGGTATAAAGTGGGGGGTCAGGTACTGTAAAACGGGAGATCGTTTCTCCCCCATCCTACTTCTATCCCTTCCTAAGCGTCCGACTGTGTTATTTTTTAGGGTATTATGATTTTTTTCAAATCGAGATTTACGATAAAAAACGAAAATGCATTTTTAAAAGCGTTAAATCTTCAAAGTTGTAGCCACATTAGGTGACTATGACTTCCGATGTCGTACTAAAATGTAAATGGTGACCCTCTTCTTTCTTGAACAGATATAAAATTATATATCACATTCAATTGATTTGTACATTGTCAATGCAAGTAGCATAGCTTGCATGGAGTAGTGGTTGCATGGGGAGAACTAGAGCAATAATAAATGGATGCTCTACTCAGTTTACTGTAACTATTTCAGTTAATAATTCATTGGAAATAAATGACGATAGAAAGGATCCATATCATTCGATTCTGAACAATTAAGAACTCAATTCCGAATCTAAACCTGCATACTCTGAGGTATCACGCATCTTTCGAGGTGATTTTTGTCCCAGTCGATGCAAGGGTCAGCTGACTGGATATGCGATGTGTTCTGACATGGGTAAGTGCATGGGAAGATATCATTGTAAAATGTTTACCAAGGTAAATATTATCGAAATGATAATAACATCCCCTGGAAAATATCCACGGGAATAATCATCCCCACACTACGGCATGCCAAATATTTATGGCAACAAATCCAAACATTTCCCCCAAAATGTATACGTTTCGAATCTAGGATGATGAAGCACCTTGTATTTAGTTATACAGTTCTGATGTTGATAGGGCATTATGTTTGCCCGGTGGAGCACGCCAAAAAAACATAAAACAAATATACAAATGACATTACACTCGATCCAAGCATCATTCTTTGCAATATGTGAGATATAATTATCAGAAGAGCGATAGTAGAGGTTTAGTAACATCCTCTACCAAAATCTACAGCAACATTACATCCTTTCCCATCTCTTCATTCGACCTCTGTGCCCAGTTCCAATGCACCCTCTACTAAAGTCTGCGTCAACGCTTGCATCCACTTCAACCGAGCTGGCTTCATAACTCTCACTACTGAGATCTCCATCAACGTCTGCATCCTCTTCTGCCGAGAACTATACCCAGCTGCATGAAGCCGGTTACTGAGATCTCCAACAACGTCTACATTTTCTTCTACCAAAGCTTTCTACTACCAAGTTGCATAGCACCCACTACTAAGATCTGCATCAACGTCTACATTCTACTCTACCAAGCACTGTGCCCTACTCCATAGCACCCTCTACTAACAACTAAGATCTACATAAACGTCTGCATTCTCTTGCCTAGCCGATTACTGAGATCTCAATCTCCGTCTGTACCTTTTCAATCGAGCTCTCTACCCAGATCCATATAACCCCTTCTAACAACTACGATCTACATCAACGTCTATATCCACTTCTACCTCTTCAACCGACATCGTTGCCCATTACCATAGCGCCCACTACTTAGATCTACACTATCGTATACATCCTCACCTACCAAGCTCTCTACCCAGCCCAAAGCACCCTCTACTAACTACTACGATCTCCATCAACGTCTACGTACACTTCTACCTCTTCAACCGACCTCTGTGCCCAGTACCATAGCACCCTCTACTTAGATCTGCACCAACGTGTTTATCATCTTCTCCAGAGCTTTGTGTCCATGTTCCAAAGCACCCTCTACTAACTACTACGATCTCCATCAACGACTACATACACTTCTACCTCTTGAACCGACCTCTCTACCCAGGTCCATAGCACCCTCTACTAGGATCTAAAAACATCTGCATCCTTGCTATAGTGCTGGAAGGGTTGTTTATTGATATACCCTCTTAAGGCTCATTCACAACGCAATGCGATACTAACATTATAACGTTTCCAACATCAACGCTCAAAGTATGAGGAGAAAACATGAAATTAAAACTGTCTTTTCACAATAAATACTAACATTAACGTAGAACACGAAAATATCAGCCAATCAGAATTCAAAGTATTGCCATTGTCACTGCACCCTCAACCATAAAACTAAATCTGGCGACCCATTCAGATAGTTCGGTTTACCCGCCACTAATTGTCTCTCTTTTTCCCCAAAATTAGAGGTTCCTATTGGCTGATTTCTATCTTTTATACAGTAGCGTCAACTTGAAAACTTGGAGCTTGCAAACTTTCATGTTCACGTTTACCTTGGCGTTATGGTTAGTGGTGGTTGTGAATAGACCAAGGTCACCCCATAAGATAAACATTTCTTGCGTTAGAGTTATAGTGTTACGCGTCAATGTTAGCGTTCCATTGTGGATGAGCCGTTCTAGTTTTGAACATAGCTTCTTCAAATATAATAAAAATGACTACAATCAGCTCAACCCTTACCATTTTCAGTTTCATAATCATAATAATCATCTCCATCGTAGTTGTAATCTCCTCCGTCGTAATTGCTGGGGTTGTCTGGCTGGCTCGGTTGCTGCGCTTGTGGACGTCGCTTCCTTTGAGATCTCGCACTCGTCATGCAGATAAGCGCTGCACATGTTAACAGCAACAGGCATAGTGCTTGTTGGCTGCGCATAGCTGCACTGAGGGGGGCTTCACCCTCCCAACCCCTAGTTTCACACGGAGTGCAGCACTCACTAGATACGTTACGATCTAAACTAAAACGACCGTCTGCCACTAATACAGTCAGAAGACTGAAGTGTCGGCTGACTCGGGATACAAGTGATTATGTGATCGCTGGATCTGGACGATGGTAAAGGGGGGAAAGAGGAAGAAGAGGCTGCAAACAAGATTGTCCGCCTATATAATTCGACTTCTGAGTTGGACATATGTTATGGGTAATTGAAGAACTTGATTAACACTCTGTATTGTGTACAATAATAAAAGCCTAAGAGAAAAAAAATCGCTTGTGAATAATGGACTGAATATGCAGACGAGTAGACTCACTCGTGCATTTTAGGTCACTTTTTTACGATTTAAAACGTTGCAAAATCAAAACATTTATATGTTTCAAATAATAATTAATAGAAAATGTTTTTCAATTCGGTTCAGTTGATGAATTTAATAATCATTAGGCCCACACAATTTACAAATTACATTTACTTATGAAATGCTTTCAGCCAGTAAACCTCGTCTCCAGTAGATTACAAGTGCTACCTTATCATGCACGTGCTTGAGGATTTTAACAAGGTTAGACGTGTTTATAGAATAAAATCAAGAGGTCGTGGGTCCGTGGCTTACCGGATGGTTGATAATGGCAAGAATTGAACCCCGGTCTCCTTTATCATGGTTCAGCAGTCTGTCTTACCCAGGTATGATATAAGAAGTCGAAAATTTTGACTCATCGTTATTGTTAGCACATATTACGACATGGCATACGTAACTATTACATTATCATTAGCACATTCAATTTACTCTGCTGCATTACACTTGATAAAATTATGAATTATACTTTTCACATGTTACATCACCTATCTTTAGAATAATTATACCATTAATATACGCCATCTTATTAGCATGCACTGAGACGAGTGGTCGAGTGGCTATTACACTGAACCGTCATTCTGGAGACCGAGATTTGATTGCCGCTATGGTCGACCACCCTGACAGTTTTTTTTTTTTTAGTTTCCCTCTGTCGTTCAGGCCACTACTGGAATAGTTGCTTTACAACAGGCCACCATCGACTCCTTCCCACTATCCGAAAACACATAATAGAAAGCCTTTCATCTCATCATCTCATAGATCATTCACCGACGCTAATAGATCTTAATATATCTCAGTCATCAGTAGAGTGCGTCGTTTAACAAATGTAAATACATATTGGCATGCAAGTCGGTTCACCTCGAATATTAAGTAGAGATATTAGTTGGTGCTACTGATATTGATTGTACTTCTATCTTTTGTAACTTATTGTTTCGAGGCTGTATCAAACATGCGGAACTACTCGATATCTGACCTAATAACAATAACATGTGATTGAATGAGGTGCGAAGTAAAGACTCTTGACTCAAACTAGATACAAGAATGAAATATGAAAGATATAATATTTCAGTAATTAGTCGTATTACTTTTTTCAACTACTGAATGATCTGTTAAGTAATGTAGACCGGACTATACATTGTGTACATTAAATTGGGCTTACTAATAAGAGTAATACTATTATGTGGAATTATGCTATTATAAGATAAAATGATGAGAATGAATGACTAGATTGTGACGGTATAAGTTCTCTTGAATGGTAACGTGAGTTTGGAAGTTAGAAAAGATAGTCACTCGATCACTATTTTACGATGTGTCGTGATAACCTTTGAAATTTCGGGTCAAATTTTTTCGTCGATGACCCTGCATGTAGAAAAGTCCGTTAAAACTAGTGAATGAAAAAATTTCCAGCTGAACGCAAACAAGCAAATAAAACACAAACGTATTTACAATGATGTATTGAGATAACTTCAAAAAGAGAAAACACATTTCCATGAATATCTGAAATAACAATAGAATACAATTTAATTCCATGGTCCGGTCTGGTTTTTCACCACGTCTGTTTCTAATACTGAAAAAAAAGTAGTTTTCACACGTTTATCAAATGCAAGTCCTCCCAAATTGGATGCGGTCTCGTTACCGCAAGTCTGAAGTTGCAGAACCAATCCAACAGCTTCAGGCATCGATCAAGCTATCAGGTCTATTACCACATCTTCAGATTTTTAGGGGTTGAACGACGCACAATAAAGATATCTATTTACTGTCGTCGGTGAATGATCAATGACATGATAGGAAGATGAGATGACCGTTTATTTTATCAGGTATTTTTGGACAGTGGAAAGGTAACGGTCGTGGCTTACTCACTGAGACGTGTGGGCTGTGTGGCCGAGTGGTTAATACACTGAATCGTCATTCAGGAGACCGGAGTTCGATTCCCGCCATTGGTCGACCATCCTGACGGGAGTTTTTCGTGGTTTTCTTCTGTCATTCAGGTCAATGCTGGGATGGTTCCTTAACAACAGGCCACGACCGACTCCTTACCACAATCTTAAACACCTAATAAAATAACATTTCAACTCTCCATCCCACCATCTCACATATCATTTACCGACGCCAATAGAACGTGGTCATCAGTAGAGTGCGTCGTTAAACCCAATGTGAACATAAAAGTGGCCTACTCTGAAGATATCATCCCAGCAATCACTTCAACAGCAGAGGGTAACCAGGAAAAATCTATTTCAGGATGATCGATCGTGAAGGGAATCGAACGCCGATTTAAATCTAGTCAAAAAAGTTCGACTCAATTGCGGGATATTGGTTGTTTGAAATTCGAATGTAAGCCACCGTCGCCGCAAGGCAATACAATCCCGAACTGATCGGCACTCGCAAGCAATTATTATGATTGATGAAAGAGTGAATATTTGTGATTGTGAACCGCAGCTGCTTGAAATAAGGAATAATTGATTGTGACAAGTCTTAGCAGCTCATTAAAATAGTCCGGAGAGCAAGAACGCACTAACTGCTAATATTGAATCGCACAATATCTCATTTTACTTCATCAAATTATATTTCAAGCGTACTGCTAGTCTAGTTAATTGCGCGTTCGTAATTATTATACCATATCCTATGATATGCCATGTTCACTTGATTCATTACCGCTAGGTCTGGATGTGTTGGCACTTCATTCCAACATTAGATTTCCTAGTCGAAAAGATGGAATATGCTGTCATAAACTCAATGCGAAGTTCGTCAACCTCCAATTTAATCTTTTGTTGTTCAGTCAAACTCTAGTATGTTTGATGTAAATTAGGATGAACTTGGATCTTTCTTAATTTTACACTGTGTTTAGTTTTTCTTTCGGCTTAGCTCGTAATTCGATTACCAGTACGACAATCTGTATATTTTACACTTACGAATTAGTTTAAAATAATTATTTGATTCATATGAAGAGTATCTGATAAAAGTTATCGTTTAGAGGTTAAGACGTTATTGCGAGAAGAACCATCAAATCGTTTAAAAAATGTGAACTTTTGGTCAAATTGATAAGAGTCAGCTGAATTCATAGACGATAATATATTGCTTCACTTAAACTTTTTATTAAACGCATTTCTGAATCTAAATATGGACTACGTAATTATTTAAACAGCTGCCATCGTCAATTAATTCCAATTATTGCATTGCATACTGATGTCTAAGTCATTCGTATTTCGTATTTTTATCTTTATTGGTGTGACATTAATGATAGATTTCAACATTTATTGACTCTTTATTGAAATTTGTTACAAAAATCACCAGAAGAGTTTCAGAAATCTATTACTCCATCTCATCTGTGACCATTCGTTTCCTGTTTGCTAAGGTACAGCCTGAACTGCAGAAGTAACCATGTACGAGAGATATACTGGCATCTTTCTTCGTCCAATAACGAAAGATTTGCGAAAATAACCTCGGCTGTTGAACCTGAATAGTCAGTTACATTCATTAATTCATTCATCCATCCATCCATCGATCCATACAATAATTCATTCATTCTCTCCTTGACTCATCCATTCATTTAAGAAATCACTTATTCTATCATTCATTCATTCATTCATTCATCCATTCACTCACTCACTCATGAATGAATTAAATCAATACATATTCACTCATTCATTCATTGATTTATCAAAATTTATTGAACATACCCTCATTTCTTCATTCATTCACTCATTCATCCAATCACGAAAGGTTTGAGACTAATTATGTCGTCCCCGCGATACTCAGTCTTCACGAGCTCATTTTCTGTCTCGAATCTTGAACCTATATGCAATCATAATAGATGTAGAAGCCTACCTGTAATAATTAGTATCAACTTGATTCACAATCTACGTATTATTCATAACGTTACGATCTAGTGAACTGTGAATCTAGTGAATCTCGTAATAAACAATGCGTCATTTTAAAGAAATCGTATCACATTTGTTTATTTGTTAAATGAAATATGAAAATTTGGAGAAGTTTTTTCTCATGGGATTTGCCGATTTTTGGCATCGAAAACAAGGAAATGAGATAATTGATAGAATATGAATATATGAATATGAATATGATATGAATCTATCATCAAAATGAAATAATGATCAAAAGAAACATGGAAAATTATAACAAGAAAACAAATGTAAATGAAGATATGGAGCATGATACATTAATAAAAGTGCCATGTGCGTTTATTGGCTGATTGGAGAGGATGGGGGGGAGAGGAGGGGGGAGAAGTGAAAATCGTTGCAATCATGACAAACAGACATTCTTGGTGTACTGTCGTAGATATTTGTTTCTGTTAGGGAGGAAGAAATTGATTGCCGTCCACAAGGAGGAATAATCAAATGGAAAAGCATAGTAAAATCA
>OZ023327.1:17409965-17437465 GCA_964007535.1 Brachyptera risi | reverse complement strand
TGCTGCCTAACACAATCTTGACAATATCTGATTTTGAATTATTCAAAAGAGAGCTTAACGTCTGGCTTCATGAAATAGACATTACCGATTTGTATACTTTTTGAATTTCATTCAATTATTTGATTCAGTTGGATTTGTAATCCAGTTGAATCATACCTTATTCCTGTAACTTTCCAATTGCTTTAATCTGCACTTATATTATTATTAATTAGGTTATTATCATTATCATTCATTACCTCATGTAATTTGTATTCACTGCGTGAAAAACCGCATCATATTTATATATCACGGTAGTTGTTTGCATCTTTTTTTTTTTTGTTATTTCTATTATTCAGAGTATTTATTTTGTAGTTTTCCCCCTCTTGAATACTTTCATATTTGTCAATTAATTTTCCTCCTTTCCCACACACAGGCTCCGGCTTACGTGGGTTCTGCTTTGATCAATGTATCATTATCATTATTATTATTATTATTATATTATATTTATAATCATTTTTTTTTGCAACTAATTGAATTGTATGTCTGTGAAAATTATTTGTATCAAGCATTAACATTGAATAAAATAAATAAATAAATCGAGAAGATGGACAGTCATAATGATTAAATGGTTTTCTCTCACCCGTTATATTGAGAAAAGTTTGATTTTTTTAACCGTTTATTATATTAGCATTAATTTGTATGTTTTATGACTATTAGTAAGGTACGATCGAGGGTACGATACATTTTTCGTTATCTGTGTATTATCGACATTTGGTATTCAAATTGATGATTGAAATAGCAATTGTGGTGTTTTCTGTTTCTTCTGGTACTCTTGAAGTGGACGAATTAACGGTACACGTCGCACGTTTTGGGTCAAACCCTCTCAAACACAACCCTTACACATTGGAGCTAAAATACAATGCACTGTATCACAAGTGGAAGAAAATGACAATATAAGACAAAAAAGTTAATTTAAAATAAATACCACTCATACTGTATTGAACTTTAAAGTAGCCAAAACAATTATAATTAACATGACTTTCAAATCACTGATTACAATGGAGGAACACCATGGGAAAGGAAAGAAGGATACAAAAAATGGTCTGGAAGCTTTGTAATGTTACATAATTTTGATTGAACTTAATCGTAGAGCGTTAGCAGATTTTGATGAAATAAGTGATGATAAGGTACTAGTATGGGTTTGGAAAAATTTCCAGAGTTTTTATGTTCTCTGCTTTTTTCTTCCTATTCCAGTTTAAATACACATAACATAGAATACAAATATTTGAATTTTTTTTTCCTTTTCATTGTTGAATTTTTTATTCATTTTTCATTTTTATAACAATTGGATGTTTTCAACAGAGATCTCTTCGGCTCTGTTCGTTGTAGATAGTTTTTTCATAATTCATTCTGATTATTAGGGTCAAACCTGTGTTCTGACGTTTAGTTTTCAATTCTATGACTACAAGAAGTATTTAATTTAAAATTTTGATTCATGGGGTTCAATTTTGTCATTTTCTTTATTGGCTCCAGGATGAACTGAAACAAATATCTCATTCAAGTATTAGAAGAATCAAAATTGTGGCCCTGAACATGCTCCATTTAATAAGCTACAGAATAAAAAAAAATCGGATTAATTCCACCTATAAATAAATCTAATATATTTTTCCATTGCTGAAAATTATGGTTGTGTGTGTAAATCTTAGTTTTGAATAAATTGCAGGCAAAGTTTGACTTGTTTCATAACTGTATTTACAAATCAGTTGGTTGCATATGGAATTCAGAACATTTTTTCTAATCATAAATGTGGGAGGGTTACAAAAGATGCATTTGTGAAATAACTAAGCATCCCACAATGGGTTCGTTTTTTATGAAAGAGAATGAATCATGTAATAAAGTGACACCAACATTGGAAAATGTACATTTATAAAAACGAAAGTTCTTGGGAATATATAACTAGCCCCATTCTCTTCACGAGCTTCAACAAATGCCAAGCCAGCCCACTTTGAACCAGCTCACTCAGCTAGCCGATAAACCTGCTACGACTACTCAAGTCAAGTTGGCGGGGGTTCGAATCCCGCTTGAATGTTCAATTGTGTTACGATGTATGCCATTGTGAATATCATTCTTATAACATTCGTACATTCGCAACGCGCAACCCCACATAACCTAGCTGTTCGTGGGGTATAGTTCAACGAGGGGTTAACAACTCCAGAAATCCTGCATTTATACATTATACACTTGCCATGAAATCCCTCGAAATCCATGAGATCCCTTGGAATCCCTGAAATCTCACAGAAATCCATTGAAATTACCTGAAATATCTTAAAATCCCTTAAATCTATTGTAATTTCTTAAATCCTTGAAATCACTCGAAATCTCCTGAAATCTCTGAAATCATAAGAATTAACCATTGAAATTACCTGAAATCACTTGAAATCCCTTGGAGTCTCTTGGAATCTCGTGAAATCCGTAA
Source organism: Brachyptera risi (assembly GCA_964007535.1). NCBI lineage: Eukaryota > Metazoa > Arthropoda > Insecta > Plecoptera > Taeniopterygidae > Brachyptera > Brachyptera risi. The sequence continues at coordinate 17,435,010 of OZ023327.1, read as the reverse complement.
AATCCATTAAAAATCAATGAAATCAATGTACATTAAATTGGCTAGTTCTGATCCTCTTGTTGAGCATCATCATTACTCAGCATTTTCAAACTAAAAGCCGAAATCAATCAATTAAATTTTACTGAAATCCAAATATCTTCCAATGGATGTACCAAAAAATGTTATTTAATCAAGTTTCTTCATTAAAATAGACACGTAAATACGACAGCTAGGATAAGATTCCTTATGCGAACATATATCCAGGAAAGAAGAATGCGCGAACCACCCGAGCGTTAGTAGTGTGGAATAGAGGGACGGTCGCTCGGAACCTTCTTCTCGCCGGGTTACCAATGTGATGAGCAAACCGACTGGCCGTCTACGATATGTAGAATACTGAGTGCCGAACCAGACAAATAATTTGAATAGCAAACAGACATAATGGCTTCAACAGACATTTGGCTTCGTTAACGATAAGTCGTTTGTAGTACCGTTACATTACTCATTGCAAAAGTGGTGAATAATTCGTCTATTTATAGTAAGTTATACCATCTCTTTATTCTAAGGTTATACTTACAAATAAAACAACTCGAACGATTTTAACTGAAAGCTTTTTTGTTTCAAAACTGTGAGATAACATAGAATACTGAAAGTGTCTTTGTTTTACTGTTATTTTAGTCCAATCAATTGGTGATTAATTGTTGAAATGGTAAGATGCCATTTTTTATTGATCATGTACACTCGCTGTCACATAAAATGGTTGAATCCATATTTGAAAATGTAATTCAAATAAAATCTTCACAAATTTGACTGCTATTTTGTTCATAGACTATGCGTGGAGTTATACATATTGTCTTCTAGTTATAGTGCGTACAATAATTCCAGTATATTTTCTTCGGGAAGCATTTTAAGGGGCACCTACCCATAGCGTAACATTTTCAGAGTCATAAGTAACATATTTACTATCGCATTGGCTTTCCGGATGAACATATTGTAGTAAGCTGCTTCATACCATTTGGAAAATTATCCTCTAAGGCTGTCCTTCCATGGACGTCCGGCGGTTTCGCTGTGCGGAACGCGAAAAAGTTGGGCCGAGCTCAACATTATAGAATACCGCGCCGCTCTCGTCGCTGATTGGTCGTTTTTCCAATATGGCGGCTGAAAAAACCGCAAAGCGAATTCGCTGAGCGAATTTCGGCGAATTCCGCGTTCATGGAAGGCCAGCTTTAGTCTAAGATATTGTCGATTCATAATGAACATTCACAATATGTTACGTATTATTTGTATGTGACGATACGCGGTGAGGTGAAAATTGATGGCAAAAAATATCGAGTGAAACTATTGGATACAAGTGATCTTTCAACCTTTGTTATTATGAAGTTTGAGTCATTAGCAGTATAGGCTCATATTGTCTGCATCTTATGATGTATTGGTCAATTTTGTATCTTGCACTGTTAAAGTTGTATGATCATTTACATCTGTGAAATTCTCCTGATGTGAACTTTCTTGCCCTAGAGAGATTGGGGACCGCTTGTCTCGTGCACTTTATGATCGCAACCGTAAGTGTTTCTGTTCCCATTATGTTTGTGTTCATTTTAGGTTTGCTTTTCACCTAGTACCATCGAGTAATCGGCCCATATAGCTCATGCAGTTGTTAACGCGGTCGCTCAATGCGATCCGGGAGGTGAGTGGGCACATCGGGCCTTGGTTCGATTCCTGCCACTGTCCTCCTCTACATCTTTACGTGGGTGTTTCTGGCTTTCCTCTGCTATAGTCAAGACTATCGGAGTGGCTCCTACAATAAAGGCTACAATCGCTTCCTTTCCAATATCCTTCCCATTACCTAAGTATACGTTCATCCCAGCATCCCATCATCTCATTCAACATTCATCGGGCACCAAATCCGCCGATAGATCTTAATTATCATTTCAATGCGTCGGTAAAACCCAATATGAATGAAAAAATAAACTATTGAATATATGCATATTTTTGGTTTATCACAACTATCATCTCAAATCACAATCCTGACACTAGATTTGAATGAATGATAGTGACATTCACTTCCCTAATTTTAGGGAAAACTAGAAATCATCATCTCAATACCAGAAATTATATTCAACTTTTTTGTCCTCCAGAGATCATAAGTCATACTGTAGGCATAGGCTAGACCTGATCGATTCTATGTAGAAAAATAAACAGAACCGAGTATAATGTCTACGTCACGACTCAAAAAAAAAAAAAAAAAAGACACCGGCACAGTAGCTGAGTGGTTAGCGCACTTGCTTCGTGTGACTCGGGAGGTGAAGGGACATATCGGACCCGGTTCGATCCCCGCCACCGTCCATCTTTACAGAGGTTTTTCGTGGTTTCCCTCTGTAGTCTAGGCTAATGCCGGGATGGTTCCCACAATATAGGCCACGACCGCTTCCTTCCCACTATCCTTCCCATTACCCATATAACCTTCATCTCATCATCCCATCATCCCATCATCTCATTAATCATTCATCCGACGCCAATAGATCTCAGTCATCATTATAGAGCGTCGTTATAACCCAATTTAAAAAAAAAGACCGGGTCCTGGAGGAAAAGTGAATAAATTATAATTTCTGAAATTGAGATGATAATTTCTAATTTTCTCCAGCATTGGGGAAATAAATAATACAGTAATTATAAACTAAAATCTAGTTTCAGGGTTTTGATTCTCCTTGAATTAGTTAGATTGAAACTTTGAGATTAGTTTAGGCTGCGCGCAACAACAACAACAACAACAACATCAACAACAACGTCCGCATGTGGTGACATAAAAGACCAATGGTCCGATGAATAGCGGCTGCCCACTGATGGTTGTAAAGTGTCAACATTTCTGTAAGTGACTACTAATACCGGCAATATTGACATGAATGGTGATTTGCATGTGAAATAATTGAAGAAGCCCACAAAATACCCCACAAGGGTTCGGTAAATTCCGGCTGGAAGTTCACGACATGAGGATTACAGAAGCCTTTCAAACAACTTTACCCCGAGTTAACATGGGATACTCACATATAGGAAGCCAAGCCCAGTGCGAAAGGCAGGCCACCTTCATTCGCTACTACAACCAACCGTAGCTGACCGCTGCAATTCGACAATGGTAAGTGACACAAATGGAATAATGTAGCTATAATTACTTGAATTTTATATTTTATTAAAAACAATTCTTTTCTTGCCAACCAAACAAAAGAAGTATTGTTTTGCGAACAACTGTAGGCCCATTTATAAAAAAAATTAAATTATAAAGATATAAAATGAATTTTATGAACGTCTTGTTGAAGCTTACGCCAGGCACCAATGATTGTGAATATCAATATCTTTGACTAATGCCAAAACTTCGTAATACAATCAATGTTATGTTCTGCATACAGTTAGTTATGATTAAATACAGACATTTTCTTCATGAATCCTCCATTTTCCGATAGATGATTCGATGTACAATAAAGAAGAAACGTGTGTAAGTCCAGTGGTCGAATTGAAAAATTCATAATTGGGTGGGGGGGAGGGAGGGGGTTAGCCGCTTGATTCGCAAGTGTAATTGTATGATCAACCGGTGGGGTTGGAGTGCAACGGTGGGGTGAAAAAGAACATAGTCCCGCGGATGAAAATTTGAAATAATTGTTCTTTTAGTCCTATATGTGAGTTTTGTAAGTCCATTGTCATTTGGTATTCGTATTGAAAATTACGCTTATCTGAACTTTGATTGTGTATAATATACATTACAAAAGTAACACACCATATTAAGGCGTCCCCAGTCTCCATTGGCCAAAAAGTTGCCACCAGGAAATGTTTATTTTATTTATGTTTATTTGTGAAAATATTGTGAATGTTTATTATGGATCGACAATATTTTACAAGCTAGGTATACTTCTCTGCACGGCGTGAAGTAGTTTCACAGTAATACGTTAATCCGGAAAGCTACTACGATTGTTTATGCTTTGGTTGAGACTAAAAGTGGTCACAAAACATACATCTCGCGTTGCACAGATAATTTGATTACTTCTTGAGATATTTGATTGTGTATGGTATCGATGTGTTGGTAAAATATGGATGTGCAAAGGATCGCAGTATAAAGAGGGTTACAGGTATAGGGTAAGGAGGTGGAAATGGGGAGAGAATGAAAGGGGGGAGGGGAAGAATGTTGGAGAGTCCATCTAAGATGATGCAAGACTTGGGATGGCAGGAACTGGAAATATGGAGAAAGGAGGATCGTCTATGTAATTTCTTCAGGGTAATGGAGGAAGAGGGGGGATGGCCGGAGCTGCATGAGTTGATAGAAAGAAATGAATCAAAGTATGGAGGTAGGCGAGGTCATGATAATGCGGTAGCTATAAAGGGGGCTAGATTAGATGTCGGTAAATTGTCTTTCTCGAATAGAACAGGTAGGGACTGGAATGGGCTTAGTAGAAGTGTTTTTGAGGGGGATGAAATAGGGTTAAAGTTATTCCGTCAGAGGGTTAGGGAGGCGCTGAGATAGGGATAGATAGGAAACTTACCACCGTACATTTATGTGCAATTGTAAGAGTTTGTAATAAAACAACTGCCTTTGGGCTAAACTGAAAATAAACAGTTCAACCATATGCGCTTGGCATGCAAAGGCCAGAGAAAGTCACGCCATTTTCTTTTTGTAGATAAAGGTAACAGAAACTGTGTATTTGTATCAAAACTATTGTATGTGTGATGGTGAAATTTAGTTCATCTGGTAGAGAAAAAATTCACTCAACCAATGTTTCAATTTCCATTTTCGTGCTGATTATCTACTGGTTTTCTTCTATATAACAGATTATCATTTTTGTCAACAAGTTTGTCCAAACTTTTCTCGTAATTTTCAACTTTTTTAAATTCAAATTTTTTTAATATAGGCCTACTATTTAAGAATTTGATACATTTTTGAGGGTGGATTCTCCTTAAAAACGGTTTTCTCAAGATTATATTTGTAAATAAAATCAATATAATACGTACAAAGAAAAACCATCCATCGGTGAAGTATTTTGTGAAAATTCGTGTTATATTTATGAAAATTTGTGAATTTCTTTCAGGGGGGGGGGATTACCTGATTTGAACTTTCTCTCTAGCCACCATTGGTAGCTCGGTCAGCTGAGACACGTATCGCTTCAGAAACTGAAGTCACCGTTGGGCGTGGGTTCGAGTCCCGCATAAGGCATAGGTTTTGGGAAAGTCCGTTCACTTATCATCACTTCATAGTTTCATAATCACCTATTCATTCGTACCCCCGTATAACCTAGCTGTTGGCTGGGTCGTTAAGAAAACAATAATCATCTTTACCGGCATGCACTTGCTTCATGTGATCCGGAAGGTGAAGGGACATATCGGACCTGGTTCGATCCCCGCCACCGCCCATCTTTACAGGGGTTTTTCGTGGTTTCCCTCTGTAGTCTAGGCTAATGCCGGGATGGTTCTCACAATATAGGCCACGACCGCTTCCTTCCCACTATTTTATACCACCTCTTCACGATAAGAGTCATATATAGACACTTGTGAAACCCATGAAGGTACACACAAAAAACTTCCTCTTTCGGGGAATGGTGTTATCAACAATTTGTCTTCGGGGTGATTACATCCCGACACATCCCCCTTCTAATTTCAACACTTTCTACGTCCAGCAGTCAGCAGCAAATTGACTTGATTCTTTCTACTTTCAGTCATCACTTGGAGTAGTTGCCAAGTTTGATTACTTATTGGTAATCATATCCACGGTGTTGCTGTTCTGGGCGTCTCTCACAGGAGCAAGAGAACAATCGCCGGTCACTTACCCCCCCTGCTTCTTCAACCCGTTGTGCACTTGTTCGAAGGCCGTGCCAGATCTCGGCATTGTCAGGTGTGATGACGTGCCCTTACCCAGATTACCACCAACACTCAACACTTCCAAGGTATTCAACCCGTATAAGGCATGGGTTTTTGTAAACATTCTTTCGCTTATCATCACTTCATATATAGTTTCATTATCACCCGTTCATTCGTACCCCCGTATAACCTTTAGTTGTTGATGGGGTCGTTAAGCAGACAATAATCATCAATAGTTCAAAATAACAACAATTGTGTAGGCGTAGATATTTTCGTTTCAGTGGTCAAATAAATAAAAAATCACCATAACCTTACATTTGAGACAACATTTGATAGTTATTTTGTTTAAAAAAAAAGCTTACTGCGTCGGGAGTCAAGCTGTTGACCCCGAGAATGAAAGCAGCGATACTATCAATAACGCCACAGCGAAATATGCTCTATTATTGCTACTATATTATATTGTAGCACGGGTCACTAACTGAGTCACGTCACAAATCTTGTCATCCCATTGGTCACTTTTGTAGTATCTTTATTCCAGTATTAGCTCTTCAGCGCCCCCCATTTAAAAACCGACGTGCAGAAAAATTCTTGCGCCCCGTGGCCCAAAAAAAACAATTACTGACGCACTTCTTCAGAAACTGTAGTCATCGTTGGACGTGGGTTCGAGTCCTGCATGGGTTTTTGTAAGCGTCCTTTCACCTTTATCATTTCTTCATAGTTTCATCATCACCTGCTTATTCTCACCCCTGTATCACCTAGCTGTTGGTTGGGTCGTTGAGCAGCTTTGAAAAAAAGACGTCCATCAGCAGTCAATTAATGGATCGATCGATCGAGGCATATTTAAACACATCGGAAAAAAAATGAACAGACAATTTACATAAACTCAGACGCATGGCCGAGTGGTAATAATATACACTGAATCGTCATTCAGGAGACCGGGGTTCGATTCCCGCCATGGTCAACCATCCTGACAGAAGTTTTTCGTGGTTTCCCTCTGTCGTTCAGGTTGATACTGGACAGGCCCCAACCGGCTCCTTTCCACCATTCAAAAACACGTAATAAAATAACCTTTCATCTCATCATCCCATCATCTCACATATCATTCACCGACGCCAATAGTTCGTAGTCATCAGTAGAGTGCGTCGTTAAACCCGATATAAATAATGAAACATAGGCCTACACTTGTGGTCACTAAAAATAATTTGATACGGAATTAAAATTTCAATTGAAATAAAATGTATAGGAACATTTAACTGCTATTTTTTACAGACTATGCGTGGAGTGCGTTTATTGCTTTCTAGTTTTAGTGCGTACTAATAATACCAAGCATATTTTCTTCTGGATGCTTTTTGTTTTATTTGATCGACAAGCTTGTACCGTAACCAAACATACGCACTCCACCCATACAGTCTACGAAAGCAATAGCAATAAAATATAGGTATATTTTGTTTCGATTTCAATTCATTTTCTTTAAATTACATTTTATGTTACCTCAAGTTTGCATAGGGGTACAGCAGTGGTTAGGTATATTGTATACGTCCAACTTGATTGTTACACGAATGTTCATTGTATACAGCACGGACGTATCATCAATATTGTCGCCCTCGGTAGCTCGGTTAGCTGAGGCACCGCTTCAGAAACTGAAGTCACCGTTCAGCGTGGGGTCAAGTCCCGCATTAGGCAGGTTTTTTTTGTAAATGTATTTATAGTTATCATCACTTCATAGTTTCATAATCACCTGCTCATTCGTACCCCGTATAACCTAGCTGTTGGTGGGGTCATTAAGTGAACAATAATCATCGCCATCAATCATAATCGTTATTATCCTGCAATGAATATGAAGAAGCTTGTTTCTTTGAAGCATGTCTTGATAAAATAGTTTTTCTCAAGTTCAAGAGTGGATAATTTCCCAAAAAGCTGAAATTATTATCAAGGATTCTTAAAATTTAGTAACTTGATGTTGTGAGTAATGATAGTGCGTGTCTAACATTTATTGGCTCTTCCGTTCACTGACTTTGGATAAAATGAGAGAAAGTAAAAATAAAAGAAAGCTAAATAAAATGAAACGAAAATGCAATTTGGAATTTTAAGCTCCTCTCAGCATAGCGTATTATGATAAGAATTTTCAAGAGAAATACGTTACGCTGGTAAGTGAGCGTGATTTATTTCTAAAAAAAACAATTTTCCTGGATAATGTATATGTAGACCTATAGGCAGTAGGTAACTTTTAATATGGTTAGTATATGTTATTATATATTAGTTTCACTCCTTGTTATAATGTTATCACTGATATTTATTCACATTGAGTTTAACGACTCACTGTACTGATAACTAAGATCTATTGTCGTCGGTGAATGATATACGAGATGATGAAGTTATGAGATGAAAGGTTATTTCATTAGATGTTGTTGAATAGTGGGAAGGAGTCGGTCGTGGCGTGTTGTTAAGGAACCATCCCAGTATTGACCTGAACGACAGAGGGAAACCACGAAAAACTGTCAGGATGGTCGACCACGGCAAGAATTGAACCTCGGTCTCCTGAATGACGGTTCGGTATGCTAGCCACTCGAATACTCGTCTCAGTTTATTATCGCTAATAATAAGGATAAATGTGAGTGATGCTATCTCAGAACATGCACTTGGGGGTGACGTATAGCCAAATATCCGTATGTATCAATTTGGACAGCTTGTGGAGACGAGATTATCCTTGATTGAAACACATATCTTCCAAACTGAGACTAGTGGATCAGTGGCTAGCACGCTGAAACGTCATTCAGGAAAAATGGAAAATGTAGTTCGATTCCCGCCATGGTCGACCATCCTGACAGAGGTGCATTGTAGTTTCCCACTGCCAAAGTGCCAATGTCACGACATTTTCGTTCCCAATATCCAAAACATCGAACAATTCAACTTTTCATCCCATCTTCTCAACGTCTTATTCATCATTCATCGACGCCAATAGATCTTAGTCAAGAGTACACTGTGTATACTTAAACCCAGCAATATAAATACAATATGCCTTCATTCCTTACTCAGTCAGCTGAGGCACTATTTTAGAAACTGAAGTTACCGTTGGGCCGTAGTTCCAGTGCCGCATTGTAAGACATGGATTTTTGTAAATGTTCTCTCACTTATCATCACTTCATAGTTCCGTAATCATCCGCTCATTCGTTTCCCCAAATAACCTAGCTGTTGGTGGGGTCGTTGAGCTAACAATAATCATCGTCATCAAATGAAATCTAGGTTAATACTATTGTTTTTTTCTTAGGTTTTCACGCTTCATATTGAAAGGAACGGACTCCGATTCCTTGAGCCACATTTCTTCCAGAGTACAGGCCTTTACCGCCTGGCAATCATCCACAATCCCTTGAATGAGATTCCAGACGAAGCGTTCATGGGACTCGAACGATCTCTGTGGGAACTCAAGTTACAGCACAATTTACTGACCACGGTACCAAGCAGGTCTTTCAGGCATTTACTCAAACTGAAGATCTTGGATTTGGCAGGTAACGAATTCAGTCACATCAGCGCCCAAATAGCTAAATCTAGCAAAATCTAGCAAAATCACACAATCAAGCAATGCCTAATAAAATGGAAGAAACAAACGTTATTGAGGTCCGGTTTTACCAACTGATAGTTAGCGGATTAGCTCGTTATCACCCTTGGTTACGTATGTTATTTTCGTACCTTAACTAATAGTTTTCAAGTTTGTAAAACAGACTCTACGTCTCACAAAACTGACTGGCTTGCTAGATAACTTTAGATCATAGATATATTACCTTACCGAGATACGTTACTCCTGCATCCGATGGCGAGATATGCTCGTTCCAATCTCGGCGGCCATATCGGACATTTAAAACAAGAATCTAAGCAAGGCATTCTATTTTATCACTTATATATGTCGAATGTGGTGGAAACTTCCCGGTTTGCAAAGCGGTGTGACGCTACTGCCGAGACTCAAATATGTACGCCTTGGGTGATATATATCGGTAATTTATAATCTCGGTAATATATATCTATGACTAGATGAGGTGCCTGATGTTTATAGCTTGACATTAGTCTCCAATTTTACGTCAAACATATGTTACGGTAGAGCTCCAATGCATTCAAAGGTATTGATTCCATAAACCAAAATAATAGCTTATACTGATGTATTTTTGTATCATTTTGTTTATTCACACATTTTAAATACAAATTATAAAACAAAGAACTCTGCTTCTAAATATCCTACAAAGCCTCTAATGAGACTTGACTGTAGGCAAGTATTTACATACTACATATCCAGGGAGTATTTATTTCATAATCATCTCATTCATTTTCATCCAAATTGGCTGAAACAAAACATGATAAAAACAATGTATAAAATGTAATACATATGGATAGTCAAATTATGAAATGCAATATAAAATATGTGAAATATACTAAATAATTCACGTTGACACGTAAGATAATTTGCATACCCATTTAGTTATGACCAGTTTATACCAACAAATACATAGTTTTCAATAAATGCGTTCGACTTTTGAGCATTGTTTTTCAATATTCTCTTTATTCATTAGTTGATATATCACAGTACGAATGTATATGATATTATTACACTTCTTTTTAAATAAATACAACTTTATATAATGGTGTATTTTTTATTTCAATCGTGCTGGTGGAAATTTGGCACCACTTAAATATTTGGCGCCCTAGGCCCGGGACTCGTGGTAATACGGCCCTGGTGATATTACCTTGAGTTGTTAATAATACTCATTTTTCTTTCTCTTCCAGACTTTGCCATATGATTTTTACATAATTGGGCGTACTGTATGTCTATATATAATATATATAATATAAAAAAAACTTCACCAGAGCATATTGATATTTGTTTGGTGCGCATGGGGGTCGATCAAATGGACTAATGAAGTATCTTTTTTTTTTTTTTGGTCATCAACTTTTGGCATCACCATAATTATAATGTGATGGAAATATAGATATTTTGAATACGCTGCAATTAGGTTTGGAGCTGTATTTGCAATTGAATAGAGTTTTGATATTGTCTTTCAAAAGTTAACAACAACAATTTTCACATCGCCGTGTGCCATCATGATGTTGCAGGTACAATATCTACCCCCCCCCCCCCCCCCTCCTCATCACTGCATATAGCTGTAGAAGAAAACCTTTTTCTTGATTGTTGGTACAGATAATCGGATTACTGAGTTACAACCGGAAAGCTGGAGAGGTCTTGAGACATCTTTGCAGACTTTGATTCTTTCTGACAATGCCATCACCACTCTTCCCAGCGACGCCTTCACGTCTTTATCAGCACTAGATATCCTTGACCTGACGGGAAATGCCATCATGGAACTTAATGTCGATACTTTCCGATCGGGACAACAAAGGTAACAGTTCATCCCCGTTTATAATTTCGGGGTGCCTTGAAGAGCGTATACCGGAATAAAGTCGACTCGGTTGTGTGGCATGGGTTTGGGTGTCCAACCTTACCTGAACCCTAACCATATTCCATAAAATAGTACCGCAAAGCCCATGTCACACGACCGAGTTGACTTTGTTCCGGTATACGCCCGTCAGCGTCCCGATAATTTCCTTGATCAAGTTCAAGTTCATTTTATTGGTATTGTCAATAATAAACAGCATGAATTATGAATAAGTACACAATTACGCGTCACAAATTAATTAACAAAAATGTAATAAAATTAATTAAAAAAATAGAAAGTAGAAAAATTATATTATCATTATTGTCTTGATAATACAGAACAAAATCAAACCTTCACAATTCCCACCAAACATGGCTTTACTCTGGATGTACAGAAATAAAAAATGATAAATTGTGACAGTTCATAAAAAATAAGTGCCATATAGTTTTAGTTAGTATCATATAATGCATATACTTGCGAAATTTCAATTATAAGTAACAATAGGGTGAGAGTGGAATTAAAAAATATTTTGAAAATAATTTGAATATAGGAAAGAAATATCTGTTCCACCCCCCAAAAATAGTTTTACATATGGCATTTTATTTGAAAGGAAATTTTAAATTCTTGTTTGGCAATAACAACTCAAATTTCGAAGAGAAATGGGTAAAATGTTGAAAGTTTTAGAAATGATATAGTTTAGTTTTCTATATCCGTGTTTATTTTTCACTTCACTTTTACAGATTTAACCTTCGTAGTATTGAACAAACGACAAGAAAGACGTTTCTCATGCAATCATCTTGTTTATTAGAGTGTGTATTACCATTTGCATCATGTACACACTCGTTCCATTGTGTTTGCTAGGAAAACGCGGGATTCGCGTCGTGAGATGAGTTCAGAATTATAGAAATGTACAATGAAAAATATTTCGTCAGATCAATCCACATCTACGGACCTTGGATTATTTCAAACGTTCAAAAACCTTACCTGCAACTTGTTGATATTTATAGTGCTGCTACCTGTCGCATATATACACTTGTGGCGAACCATCTACGGAACCATTTGCTCCCAATATTCAATCAAATGTATACTTTTATTGCGTTTTCTTTGTTATTTGTCATCCGATTGTTGTGAAAGTCACTGAAAACATCCGTAATTATGTTGTCCATATTCAGTGAGAATTTTGAAGCTTTTGAAAATTTTCTACATTTCAAGTATGTTCCATCCGTGTTATTCCTATGAGGATTACGAATTTTTTCCGGAAAAACCTTCCAAACCGATTTTTCTGAAAAACAATCCCAACCTATTCTGGTATAACAGAAATATGTAAAAAGTTTCAAGTCGGCAGGTATTTTTCCCTTACCTGCATGCCGCGTACAAAATTTAAAAAAGAAAAGAAAAAAAACAAAACATAAAAACCAAACCCATTTTTCCAGTGTGTGAAATGGAATCTTTGCTACGCTCATCTAATGAAGTGTGTGTTTGACATCGCACACATATATTTTGTTTTTTGATATTTTGTGTTATATTTTGATTGTAAGTTTCCTCTAATGCAGTTTTCAACGTTTTGTTGTTTTTATGATGAAGAAATTTCATCAAATATGATCATCACACATGACAACTTATTGGTTCAATAACCAATTTAATCAGCATTCAATATCAACTAAGATAAGCTATGCAATGTCTGTAATGCATGTAGCTATGTAATGCACCAGGACCCTTACCTAATAAATTCCGTGCTAGTACTTGCCAGCTCAAAAGGCTAGGACTTTGATTGGTTAATGCTTATCAAAAAAGCTACCAACAATGACAATATATTATGAAAACAAAATCACGGTCTCTTGGACTGAATAACTCATCACATTTCCTAGCCCACCTCATAAACAGGGCTAGGATTTTGTGCTAACAGCAATGGGAATGCACAGAGACCAGACACGTTGCCATGACAGGTAGCTCTGCTAGTGAACATTAACCAATCAAAGTCCTAGCCTCTTAGAGCTAGCAGCACTAGCAAGGAATGTATTAAGTAATATGGGTCCAGAGTGTTTGTTTGGATGATGCGGCTCCCAATATGTGATGGCTAGTGTGATGATCCAACCTAGGCCTTCTGTAGATGATAGTTATGTTGCTGGCAATATTTAAATTTTCAGAGAAAATCATATTTCATTTAGAGCATTTAAAGATCCAACTTTTTCTATTACAGGTATTGCTTTTACACGGTGGCAATACTGCAATATGACTGTTGTTTTGTCAACATGCTGCTCAGAATAGGCATTTTTTTCATTGACACCTTACATTGATTCACTCACTCATTCATCTATTCATTCGCTCACCAACTTCGCTTCACAGGCTACATTTGAGAGTTCGTACACTTTTGTTTTTGGAATTCGCATGCCTTGCAAATTGTCTTCCGCTCAATTAAAGATCAAATCTAGCCTGATAGCGCCTGGAAAAAAGTTGTATAGACCATTATTTTCAGATCCCGAGATTTTGGTTGAAAAAAATTGTATATCCATATCTCTGTTATGTAGTGAACTCTGGTATCGAATTTCGTAACTATTACATGTGAATGAATCAATCTTCGCGATCAATCTTACGTGGAAAAAGGTTGTTCATCCGATCAAGATGGCCTTGCAAAATGTTCCTCACAATAATCGGAATGGTCTTTACACCCTTTTTCCAGGGGCCTATTCTTACTGTCTTCTCCAGATTCACAACTGAGTATATTCGATCAAAACATCTTAATCTGCCACTCCCCGTGGTTCATTCAGCTAAGGCACTGCTTTAGAAACCGAAGTCAAATCGGGTGTGGGTTCAAGTCCTGCAAATTCAAGGGGTTTTGTAGTCTCTCGTCTTCCATCCACTCACTCGTACCCCAAATGATATGGCTACTATTGGGGTTGTCAATCAATTATCATCAATGAGCTTGATAAAGTGAGACGAGTGGTCGATTGACTAAGCACACTGAACTGTCATTCAGGAGACCGAGGTTTGGTTCACGCCATGGTTGACCATCCTGACAGGGTTTTTTCGTGGTTTTCCTCTGCCGTTCACATGAATACTGGGTTGTGAAGAGGCCACGACCAACTCCTTCCCACTATCCAAAAACACCTGATAAAATAACCTTTCAATCTCATCATTCCACCATCTCATACATCATTCACCGACGCCAATAGATCGTAGTCATCAGTGTAGTGAGTCGTTGGACCCAATATGAATTTTTAAAATCTTATTTTGCTGATTGTGACTATTCTTGTGTGATTTCACAGATTGGCTCGCCTTTTTCTCGGTGATAATCAGTTATCAAGTATACCGTATCAACAACTGAGCAGGTTGAAGCTGCTACGTACACTGGACTTGTCCTTTAATCGCATCTCTAACGTCCACACAGTATCCTCAGGGCCGGACTCTCCATTGCTCTTGGACACGCTTCGCCTCGACTATAACCAGATCCAGTACCTGCCGGCGGGAGCATTCCAGAACTTTGAAATGCTAAACAGAACTTTCCTGGATGGAAATCCCCTAACAGTGATTCACGTGAGTAGAGCTTTTGAATAATAATAATTTTGTTTTCAGAAGTTTTTTTATTTTCACACAAGGGATATATGTACTCTCCCATTTTTTAGACCCGCGAAGTCAGAATTTTGACTTGTCTGCGGGTCTATTGTCATTTATTATACAAAATAAATGCACTTGAATTAAGAAGTCTGGATGAAATTACACACATATATATATATATATATATATATATATATATATATATATATATATATATATATATATAAATATATATATATATATATATATATATATATATATATATATATATATATATATATATATATATATATATATATATATATATATATATGACTTTGAAATAATAATAATAATAATAATAATAATAATTACTTATGAAGTTGAAATTGAAATTCCTTTTATTTTTCAGTATAGGTATACATCATTGGACTCTCACCTCATGATCCCAACATTTCATATATTATTCAACGACGCCAATTATTGATATCAGTCATCAGTACAGTTTGTTTTTAAATCCAATATAAATAAATGTCGGTGAAGTAATCCAAAGCTGCAACCTTTCTATAAGCAATAATGATTCAAGTATTTTCTATATTTTACACATTTTGGTTTGTTACCTTGTCTAGACACCACATCGACACATTCCAATTTTTTTCACATTTCTCTTTGAACAATTGAAATTAACAATAGTGTAGTATTGAAAAGGATATTGAGAGTACATATAGAAGAATATTATAGAAGCACATCATAAGTATTCATGCGTAGTCCTTATCCACTCGACTCAACTAGCCTTAAAACATCCAACACTTTTTAAGCTCCTAATATTGTGGGGCAACTTATCATCTAGAATTGAATACAGAATTGAACCATTGGTTCCCTTTACAAATTCTTCTATACCTCAACCCTTCAACTGCCCTTCTTCTAGTATCAATGTTATGGATATTGCTGGCACATTCCATTTATTACCTAAATATTCAGGCAAGAGACCTAACTTAATCTTAAATATGAACACTACAACTAATAATAATACATTATCATTTACACTCAGCGACTCAATCATTTTTAACATTTGCACAATTGGTGTATCCTTACTACACCGAAGTACACACCTCATCACTTTATTTTGTGGTTTCTGAAAAAACCTATTATCATCCTCTTTCTCGCAGGCGGATGCGTTTCGGGACGCTCGGATGCGCGAACTGTCACTACGGGACTGTGGCCTCACCGACTTGGCACAGGGAGCTTTTGCCGGTCTGGAACCGTCTCTGCAATTCCTGGATCTCGGTGGCAATAACTTGACTGACTTACCTGATACGGTATTAACCGAGTATGACTTTCTGAGGACACTTATTATTCGCGACAATCCCATGGAGCATGTGTATCCTACGTCAAGTAGTGAGCAGCATCACCCAGGGGAGGCTCAGCCGTCAGTCGTCAATGGTTATCAATTCTCTTTGTATCAAGTGGACCTTGGTGGGAAAACAATGGGGGTAACTTCACTTCGAGATTTAAGAAGGTAATACTAGATATTGAAATGTTATTTCAATTTTTTTTCGGCTGGATTTGCCTTTTTATTTTTATTTTTTTTGTTGGTCGAAGCAAATAAGCCCAGGAACTAGACTGAACTGACATTGAAAGTCATATATCGACAAAGGTGAATGTGAAGTTTTTCGGTTCCCGCTTCACACAAAATATAGAAGTTGCATACACCAAATTTTTACAGTACTTACATAATACTTTTGTACACATGCACTGTTTTTTCTCCAACAGGCAACAATGTATTAAAAAAACTACATTTTTAGGCATATAACTTTTTTCTTTCCGAATGTTATTTCACGTGGATGTCAACAAAAGCTCTACACAAGTATGACATACAAGTATATCTACGTGAGATGAATATTTGAAGTGATTACCTCCAATAGTTTTAGAGATTTAGGAACCAAAAATAGAAAAAATAATAGTTGGAAGTATAGCTGCATTTGGAAATAATAGCACAAAAGTGAATCGCATCCAAATTTAAGAAAGGGGTTCACAAAGTGTTGAATGAAAAATTTATATAATCAGAAACATTTCGAATTATTTGATGATTGTGAACATTACACCATAAATCTGAAAAAAAATTAAAAATAGCTTTCAATCTCCCTTTACAAGATGTGAGTTCACCCGTTGAGATAGTCACATTGATCAGTTCACCTGTTTGGCATGTGGCATCTATAGACAATCAATAACAATTAAAAAGTCCAGAGGAAGTTTTGATTTCACTCAAGTGAAAGGATTTGACTTCACTTATCCATGCAATATAGATAACTCTCTTCTTTCTTGATACAGAATGCGTAACTTACGTTCCGTCTCACTGAGTCGCATGCCCCAAAACCATATTTCACCCGACGATTTCTTGGAGTTCGGCGTCGATTTAGAGGAACTACACATAACCGAGAGCAATCTACAAGCAATCAAGAGTCATGCGTTTAAACATGTACGTGGTGTGAAACGACTGAATCTTGCCGAGAATGAAATAACAACTATTGAAGCAGATGCATTCACTGAGGTAAGTCAGACATACTGAGACAAGTGGTCGAGTGGTTATAACACTGAACCGTCATATAGGAGACCGGGGTTCGACTCCCGTGATGATCGACCATCCTGACAGGGGTTTTTCGTGGTTTCCTTCCGTCGTTCAGGTCAATACTGGGATGGTTTCTCAACAATAGGCCACGACCAACTCCTTCCTACTATCCAAAAAAAACACCTAATAAAATAACCTCTCACCTCTCACCTCACCATCCCATCATCTCGTATATCATTCACCGACGCCAATAGATCTCAGTCATCAGTACAGTGCATCATTAAACCCAATATAAATAAATGAAGTCAGACATTTTTGCCATTTAAGGTCTAACCTCCATTACCTCATGGTCATGAAAAAAATATGATTTTTTGTCAGTCGATTCGTTTTGATGTGCTCGATAATAATATCAAAACAGATGATAGGCTAACAGGGATAAATTTTGAGATATATCAATTCAAATACTGGATGTTTCCCTATCATTTAACACATAACCTTCAAATTGTATGCGTTTTTATTATTCAACAGATCATCAAAATATACTAAAAGGAATGACATTCAATCAAAAAACTTGTTTTATTGTAGATGAAGATGTTACGAATAGAATTATGCAGAAATAAATATAGGTACCCGTTCTCATTTATGAATCACACTCATTTTAAGAGGAAAAATAGTTGATTTTTCACTAAAATGAAGTCAAAATAGCAACTTAATATTTCATTAAAGCGCTGTAACTTTGGCCAAAAAAATATGACAGTGTTTCTGATGCGATTTTAATTCAAGACAACACATGTTCAACAAAACTTTACTCAAATTTCCCCAATGTAGAATTAATTTCAAAATTACTTTTTGACTCTGCTGACCAAACGGGTGTTAGACTTTAACATAACACCATCGTCAGGTACAGCAATTCAAGATTCATTATAAAATAATTAATCAGAGAGTTGTAATCGAATAATCTGTCCTCGAATAACTGTCCGAAAGAATGTAGAATTCCGTTGATGATCTGGTAGTTGCTGATCTAGATTCTACAGTTTGCAGATCATTTTTTCCTAGTAGTCTGCTATGAAAAGCTACATTTCAAATAAAAATAGACTACCGAAACTGGATATAAGTGCTATACTCCTACAACTCTAACCATTGTTATCTTTTTCTAGATTGGTCACTCGTTACTGTCCTTGGAGCTGCCTCACGGCCTCGCTAGCTCCTTCAGCTCAGTGTTTGGAGACGCCCTGAAGCCTTTGACCGTGCTTCAGTCGCTTGACCTGAGCAATAACCGTCTGCACTCGATGCCTGAGACGTCCTTCCACTTCCTCAGGCGACTCAGGGTGCTCCAACTAGACGACAATCAGATAGACCAACTACACAAAGGCACATTTCAGGTGAATTAATTAATGAAAATTAGAGTCGATAGATAGATGTTTCCAGATACATACATGATGTACATGATGATACATGATGTTTACAGCACAGCCTTCTTTATTCAGATCATTCTTCTCTGATACTGCCCTTTCACTCGGGGTATGCTTCCCATGTTAACCGATGTCCAATTATTTTAGTTCACAAAATCGCCGATGGTGCCGTTGTTTCCAGACCATGACGTCACTTTCCAAAGATGTTCAAGTAAATCGGTTTGTTTGAAGTGTCATATCTGCGAAGATACCAATAACTTTGGGAATTTCCGTAGGATAATTTAAATTACGCACGCATTCTATTAGGCCGTGACTTCGCGAGTTCACCAACTAGTAACTTTGTTTATGATAATAAATGATATGAAAGATTTTATTCAATAATATAATGAATCCGGAATATCACCGGGACAAGTTCTTGAATGATGTTCATTGCTTGGGTCAACATAAATATCGTTCACGTCTAAATCTGGGTAAGCCTATAGGCCATCGCCAAAATGTAGATATGACATAACCTCAATAACGTCGCAAGAGATTGACAGAATATTGTGACAAGAATGACAGTTGAAAAGAATGACAATTGTTCGAAGTTGGAACTTTAGATACCAGGGTGCAGTACATACCAGACCATGACGTCATTTTTCCCTGCGCGAGCAAATATGCGCGAACCCGTCCAAATAGCCCGAGTGAAAGGGCAGTATAAGAAATGAATGATTTGAATAAAGAAGGCTGTGGTTTACAGATATATATTATTTTACCGAGATACGTTACTCATGCAGCCGATAGCGACAAATGCTCGTTCCAATCTTGGCGGCCATATTGGACATTTAAAAATAGAATCTAAGCAGGGTATTCTATATTATCACTAATATAATGGCTGATGTGGCGAAAACTTTCCAGTTTGCGAAGTGGTGTGAAGCTACTGCCGAGACACAAATATGTACGCCTTCCCAACGTTGAGTAACGTTTCTCGGTAATATAATATATCCAAGTTTATCATTTCATAGTGTCACATACATAATACATGCACTTACCATTAGGTATGTAAAAAATATCTTGTTGAACAGGTATAATAAATTCGTCAACGGATTAAAATATAAATAGAATACATAAAAACTTGTAAAATACTGTGTATGCCAGAGTAATTGAAATGAAGTCATTGGACATTGGCAATACTTTGTATTACAGAATTCGTCAATAGTATAAAAAGCATGTATGATTAAAAAATATGATCCTATTTTCAAGCACTAGTGTCGAGATGGTCATATTTTCAAATGTCTTCTTCGAATGTTAAAAAGTTCGATCCCGAAATAAGTTATTGTTTTAAAAATACTGTCACATAATTTATCACGATTTCATTTCTCTAAAAACTGTTCACTATATAAGAATAAACGAATTAGTGGAAGACCAAAAACTCTCTATAAACACAATTTTGCGAATAATGTTTCGATGATATGTTTGCTAAATAATAGGCCTAATAGTAAAAAAAATACGTTTTACAGAACTACCCTTCTTTCTATTTGTTTATATGCGTACATAAAATGGGTGAGCAATAAAATACATATCAAAACATAAAAAACACTGATGAGCTATGATCAGTAAAATCATGATTTCATTACCATATACAATTCCAATATAATGTTATATGGATTGAATTGTTTCCTGTTTCCAGGGGTCAATACACAGAGAACTAGAAGAAATACATTTCTCATTCAACCATTTGGAAAAAATAAATACAGAAACATTTGTCGAATTACCACATTTACATCGCATCCATTTGGAGGACAATCGCATTCGCCAAGTTGACCGTCATGCCTTCATGACCATGGATCGCCTGAAACAACTGTCCTTACGGGGAAACAATATCCAAACCATCGCACCAGAAGCCTTTCAAAACCTTCCTGAGCTGGGAACACTTGACCTAGCCTATAATAAACTAACATCTCTCGACTTGGCCTTCATGGATCAAGTTGGTTCGATATCTTCTCTCAGACTGAACGTGAGTCATAACATGATCCAACAGTTGGTCATCAACACAACGGGGCAGGAATCCAGAGGGATCCTACAGCTTCACGTAAAGTCGCTGGATCTGTCATACAACAACATATCAAAGATTGGAGACAGTTTCTTCAAGTCACTGGAACCCTCGATGACTCATCTTTATCTTCAGCAAAACGCAATGGAGAATGGAACAAGAGGTGTCTTTGGGAATATGCCACACCTACAGTGGCTGGACTTATCTGACAACAACATGGCTGAGTTGGACTTTGACTCATTCCGAAACACCAAGTCCTTGCAGGTTAGTAAATATCTCATTTTTAATTGAACTAAGAAGTACGATTTGTCAGTTTAACTTCTGGTGCCTCTTTCAATTACCATATCTAGGTTTCTGTAGAGCTGGAACCAAATCTGGAATTTCGTTTCTTTCTGTTTGATAACTACAAAATCCTATGTAATATTTTAAGATTGAATGATTTGGCTGGATAGAAAAGGAACTTGAACTTTTGATTCTATCTGTACAACTTTACAGAAACTTGAAACAAATTGTATCGAATGAGACATTGAATGAAAATGATACAAATTGTAATTGTATACAATTTGAAAATATTTCAAGAAAGATGAAATTCACTTTGAAAATTACTTGAACGTTGGTGCAGCTTTCAAGACAAAGTAATTGTCCTTTTCTATTTTATTGATTTCATGGATTCTGTTACAGGTTCTACGTCTCTCTGGCAATAATTTGGTTGATCTACCTATCGAACTTCTTCAAGGTCTCAGTAAACTAAGAGTCATGGAACTAGCCTGGAATAAGCTGAGAATTCTTCCAGATAACTTGTTTAACGAGGAAGGTCTGGAACGACTGGATCTGTCCCACAACTCATTCAGCAGGATGCCAACATCGAGTTTAGGAGCAGCTGCAGTATCTACTTTATGCGAGCTGGACATGTCTCATAATCTAATTGCTGCACTGCAAGGAACAGATGTTTTCAATAGATTCAGGGTAAATATGCATTGGAATGAACTTGTCTGATTCTTGGTTCCGATATTACAAAGTCCAGTTAACATCCTTCTGAGAGTTAGTGAAAATAAGTAGAATGGGTGAATATTTGTAATTTCATTTTATGGTTTCTTTGGCAATGATATTGTATAAGCCAAGTCAGAATGTATAAAAGATGATAAAAAGTATAGTCATTAATAGAAAATAACATGGTGATAGCAACGTTTATCTGCCATATAGAGCATTCCCATATTGGTAATTTGGGCCCTTATACTCACAGTATTCGGATTATTACGAAAAAGTTACCCTTACACACATGCATACAAATTTGTATTATGTCCGTAAAAAAAAATAATAATAATGTTAATTTAATTTGTATTATCAACATTTTCAAGTTTCTACTTCGAATAGATGTAAATAGATTGCGTCTAGGGTGAAGCAATAGTCGTGACTTCACACCAGAGATTTCATTAAATTAAATTTTGGTAATGCAAATGAATGAAAAGAGAATGTGAAGTTGACAAAATTCACTAATAAGGTTCTCACTATCAATCTCATTTGGATCTCTTATAAGAATGTCGATTTGGTTTCCTATAAAGTAACACTCAAGCTACATCTCTTAATAACCGCCACATGATCTATACCTCTCTTCGTTGAATTGAAACAATCCTTGAGGCGAGTACTGCAAGAGATGCAATGGAATGATACATTCAAGTTCAACGTTATTGGTATAATAACTGTAACTTTTTAATGTAACAAAACTATATAAATTAAGACATAGTAATGTGAATTCAATATTTTGTTGATATATTTATAGAAGCTCTATAATAGTAATTGATCATTAATTTATAAATAATCCTATTATGATGTTCCGATTCACTTCCACACAATTCTAATACGGCTTAGTATGACAAATATGGAGAAAATATGAGCGCATGGGAGTCAATTTAGCAAAATATCAGTAATTTGGTGATAAAATTCGAACAGAATAAGATATCAAAAGTCCAATCATAGGGAAACACAGACCTTTTAATAAATTATGCCATATAAGTTGAATATTATTTTCTTACACACACCATCTTAAGAGGCCGCAAGCGCTCTACACGGGCTCGTTGTTCGCTCGCTTCAGACTCGAGTTTAACATCCATCGTGTGCTAGGCGCAACCCGTAGACTAGCCCGCCGAACTCATATCCACGTAAACGCCGTTAATTCCCTTTCTCACACTTTTGATATATTTCACAGCTCATTTTTTTTTCGATATTCAAAAATATGTATCTAGGTTTTTGTAAGCTAGACATTTTTTCATTTTCCATTTGAAGAATTTGAAAAATTACCAATTCTTTGTTCAAAATTCTGTGAATGCAATAACCTCCGTTTTTCAATTATTAACAGAATTCAAAAACAATCATATCGATATCTCAAAAAATACGGCCGTGAGAGTTTGCGGCGTGAAATACGAGCGCCTGCGGCCTCTTAAGGTATTAAGATATCTGTGTTTCCTTTTATTAGAATTTGGATAACTTATATCGTAGAAAGTTATCACCAAAAAAAAAAAAAAATGAAATTTCACCAACTCCACTTCCTTAGACTCTTAGGTCCAGTATTATCAAGTCCAGTTAGTATTTATCTGAGAGTTGGTGAAAACAAATACCACAGGTAACCGTGGTGATAACAAAGTTTGAACTGTCAGATGAAGGCTAACTAGGCTTGGTAATACCGGGCCTTAATCATGTATAGTATGCATAGTCCGTCTCACCAATCTATAGTAAGTGTCAGAGATCTTTGTAGTTTGCTCGTCTATTGTAACATGTCAATCATCTCTACAGACTTCACTAGACCCTTAAACTGTTGCATTTTCTTCAACATATATATACTTAGAAAGTCTAAAATAATCTACGAACTTAAAAATTTAGGTTGAAAACAACTCTTGCAATTATTTAAACTATCGCCTTGAGTAAAAATGTGGATATCCAAAATGTCTATGAGTTTTGATTAGAATTCTAAAACGAATTAGCAACGTCGCACCACAACCCTTACCTGATTACAAACTTGTCCTCAAAATACAGACAGAAGAGTTCCTTTGTTACTGTTGTGTTATGATTGACATTGTTACCTATTCAGCAGTTACGCTGATCGAAGAGATATGACTACTTGCTAAGATTGGTGAGACAACAAAACCTGATCATCAAATCATAACGCTCTTCAACCTCTGACCGTATCTTAATAATTTGTACCTTTTTATTGTCCCCAGAGTTTGTCTCATTTGGATCTCTCTCACAATCGACTAGTGCGTCTGGAGGATGCAATGTTCTCTAAGCTGTCACTCCTTTCCTCGCTTGATCTCAGTCACAACACTGAACTGCTGTTGGAATCGCGAGGTCGGACATTCCATGGCCTTTCAGATTCACTCCTCGAACTCAACTTACAGAATACATCTCTGACAGTAGTGCCTGATTTACCTCTTATGCGTCTGCGATCGCTGAATCTAGCTGACAATATGATCACGTTGGCACCGTTTGAGACGGCGCTGAATCTGAGTACTCTGAGGAGGTTGGACATGAGCAATAATCGTCTGGAACTGGTTCCTCCGCTCGCTCGATTATTGCCGCAACTCAAAGAGTTAGTGCTGAGTGGGAATCTGATTCAGACGCTCTCCAATTCGAGTTTCATGCCAGCCGCTGAGAATTTACAGATTCTAGATCTACAACATTTACCACTGACTTTCTTTGAGGTATTGATACTATTGTTCTTTCTGATTAATTAAGGTTCGATTAATTTTAACATTGTGAGAAAATTTCCTGATGAATCCTAATTTGAATATCAGATTTGATTGTATTTCGTCTTTAATGAGCGTTTACAAACACAAATATTCGAATAATAAAATATGTTTATTCAAGTAGCAACTCTCGAGTAGTATTCGCAAACTAATACAATTTCAATAATGACAACGAAAGAGGAGGAAACACTTTTTCGACACTCTTTAAATTATCTTCATGTTGTTGATTGATTGTAAATTGTTTGAAAAGTTAATTGGTAGATTCACTATATGTGAGTCATTCAACCAAATTTCAGTTTTTTTTTGTGATATCCTTTGAATGGTATGAAATATCGATCGAAATTCTAATGCAAGAGAAGTCTGAGACTGCAAGAGAAGGCTTGAAACACAGATGTCTGTAATAACTTCAAAATTATATGAAACGGAATTATTAACCTTAGGCTCTTACGTGTACCAACTTGAAGCTGAAACATCTAAGAAAC
Organism: Brachyptera risi; assembly: GCA_964007535.1. Classification (NCBI taxonomy): domain Eukaryota; kingdom Metazoa; phylum Arthropoda; class Insecta; order Plecoptera; family Taeniopterygidae; genus Brachyptera; species Brachyptera risi. The sequence continues at coordinate 17,410,010 of OZ023327.1, read as the reverse complement.
AATACAATTAGGAAAGAGCTCGAAATTTTTTATTAGTAGTAGTAG
>OZ023327.1:17337465-17404965 GCA_964007535.1 Brachyptera risi | reverse complement strand
GCTAAATAATAATAATAATAATAATAATAATAATAATAATAATAATGATCTCGTTAATTTTGTCATTTGATCCATATTACAGAATATTTTAATAATATGTTTGGATGTGCAGACTTTTTGTTTTTTGTTGGTTGATAATAAAATGGTGAAATGGTTGAGACACAGGATGAAAGGACATTTTGAAGTTTAAAGGGTGTTGTAGTGTATTGAAGGGTTGTTAATTCTTTTAAATGATGTTTTTACAGTTTGATAGTTTATTTTAAAAATGGTTTCCGGAAGTCTATTTTATTTTTTAGTTTATTTATTATTAATTTTGGATCATAGTTCTCTATATTATCTTGAAATCGTTAATGGAGTAAAAACATTTGATTGTGAAAAATGTTTTTCGAAAGTGTCTGAATTCTGAAAGTGTGCATTGATGGTATGTTTTTTATTGACGATGCTAATTTGTTTTATTTAATGTTGATGAAATTTGAGTTTTCCAATTTGAATTTGATCAAATACAAATAGGCCACGTTCTACGAATAATTAAAATGTGTTAGTTGACCCAATTATTAATGAAGGTACACAAATAGCATTAGTAAGCAATGGTAACAAAAAGATGACCAGCTAATTATCGATTGATCAACGAATGTATTATTCGTTAAACCGTGCATTGATGCACAAAACTTGGCTGGTGCTTGAATGAAAACTAGAAATATTGCTTTTGTTTCGAACGTCGTAATTGTTCTCAATTATGTTTAAGCTCTAATTATATAAAAACATATGATTATCTGACAGAAAAAACAAACAGCTTTGTTTTTTCTGATTTCTCTATACTCGCTATTCGTTGCAACCTTTTTTTTGTAGACTGTATATTTAAAAAGTCGTATTAGATCTTATGTTAAGATTATCATAAGTCCGTCTTTAGACTTATGTTTGAAAATGGGATTAGAAACTGTTTAATTATGAATGTTTTTATACTATTGACGAATTCTGTGATGCAAAGTATTGCCAATGTACAGTACCTTCTGTTCAATGACTTTAATTCAATTACTCATTCTCGCATACAGTATTTTACAAGTTTATATTTATTTTATTTCTATTTTTATTACAAGACGAATTTCTTATATCCATAACAAGACATCTTTGTATCTTTGTATACGTTTATATTATGTGTGTATCACTATGAAAGAATAAATAGGCCGATGTGTCTGTTTTTTTTTCAACAGGACAATATTCCAGCAAGCTCGTCGTATTCGAAATCTGACGCTGGATCTTCGCAATAACAGTTTGCGTACTTTGGGTAATCCGAATACTGGTGATTTACCAGCTCTTCCTCGGTCCATTTTCCTCCACGATCTCAAGCTTGATGGCAATCGGTGGTCCTGTGACTGCGACTTGGGGTAAGTAACCAATCTTTTCATGTCAACTTATGTTCCTCTTCTTTCTTCTCTTCTCTCTCTCCTTCCCGTATTATGTCATCTATTTTCTGTCATCTTCATGTCATCCCTTTAAGAGTTCATGAGAGTCAATTTAGCGAAATATCAGTTTTTTGTGATACATTTTGAACTGTATGAGATATTAAAATTATAATAGGCGAGAAACACAGATATTTATAACAGCTACAAGATGATATGAGTTATAACTATTCAAGTCATGTTGCATAACTGTCAAGAGTATATATACAGCTGACAATTTTTTTTTAGCTGTATACGCTTGAAAGTTATCCGATATGACTTGAATAGTTATTACTTATATCATCTTGAAGATATTATAATTATCTGGGTTACTGAACCGTCATTCAGGAGACCGGAGTTCGATTCCCGCCATGGTTGACTATCCTGACTGGAGTTTTCACAGGTTTCCCTCAGACGATAAGGTGAAACTGGTGAGCCTATTGTTCACGACCGTTGACCAAAAACACCTGATAGAATAACTTTCCGTCGCAACTTTCCACCATCTCATTCATCAGTTAGCGACGCCATAGATCTTAGTCATCATAAATGTGCGTCGTTCAAACCAATAAGAATGAATGATTTTCATTCAAGTATTTATATTAGGCTTAACGACGCACTATAATGATAACTAAGATCAACTTGCGTCGAATGAATGATTTATGGAATGATGATATCAAGGTTTCGTAGGTAATAGGAAAAATAGTGTGAAAGAAGCGGTCGTGGTCTATATTGTAGGAACCATCCTGGCATTAGCCTAGGCTATAGAGGTAAACCACGAAAAGAACGTGTAAAGATGGACGGTGGCGGGTATTGAACCAAGGCCCGATATGCCCCTCACCTCCCGTTGCGTTATAGCAACTGAGCTAAATGTGCCCGGAGTAACTGTGGTTTGTGTTCTGTGCCAGCTGGGTGGAAATGTGGACACGCAAGAAGAGGCAGTATCTGCAGAGTTCGGACAACGACAACGACAACGACGAGGAAGGTAGCCTATTCGATAACGACGACCTCCGCACCACTCTCTGTCCGAACAAGAACAACGCGTCGATGATCCAAGTGCTCAAGACCGACATCGAGTGTGGCTGGGGGTCGGGTGCTACCACTAGCCACAGCAGTCTCTTCACATCGCTCACAATCGTTATCTTCACTCTGATGAACTGTATCCTCAACTAAGGAACATCACTCATTCTCTTTCTTGTCCTCTTGCGAGATGAGTCAATCAGTAGTCTTCATTTGCAGTGTTGAATCCAGGGGTACCTGCGGGGGGCTTGCCGCAGCTTGTCGTTTGCCCCCCCCCCCCCCCCCCCCCCGAGATAAAAACATCAAGCACTAGGTATATAGTGTATTTTTTTAGAAACTTGTATTTCGGCTTCCCTTGCCCCCCCCCCCCCCCCTCCCCCCTCCCCAGAAAACACAAAAGCTCACCCGCAACAAAATCTCTGAATTCAACAATGTTCATTTGTGATTGCGCTTATTCAGAGGTTAGACCTGAGGTACATCGATTCACAACTATTTCAATGATTGTTTCAGTCTTAGTCCTAATCCTAATATTACCCGGTATTCCCAAGTCCAGTTATCCTTTATCTGAAAGTTGGTGAAAACAAATAGCACGGGTGACCATGGTGATAACAACTTTGAACTGCCAGTCAGAGTTACTTCCAAGTAAGTGATTTTGGCACTTACTGAAACAGAAAATAGACGCTACGATTCACAACGAGAAGGTAACTAAAAAAATCAACTGTTAACTGACCTAAACTTCTTCTTGAGCAACCTGTACAAAAGTTGTAGTAGGAGGTTTGGCTCCGCTCCTTCAGAAATTTCATTCGACACAAACCTTACCCACCTAACCTACCTTAACCATCACTGAAAAACCTATGAAACATTTAATGGGAGATAAAAATGTGTGAAGGGAAGGCACCAACCTCCCCACTTTTACTTCTGTACAGTTTGTTCAAGAATAAGAAACTTGGGTCAGTAGGTTTTCAGGACAGTTAGTTTTTAGTACAGTCGGTCGATTTTAAGGTCAGTCAGTTGATTTTAAGTACAGTTGACCAATCCCCAAACTAATTAACTTAATCAACCAAACATCCAACCAAATCAAAGACTTTGGTCGAGCCAAGCTCGAAACTAAAATCAAATCGTCAGGAAGGATGTGAAGGCGAATGGACGTACTCTTTTGGGAGTCCCAAGCAGTTAACCGAGATGGTTCTAAGGGCGTCAGACCCCGACTCAGACTAAAAGACTCATTACAACTGTTGTGAATCGACATTTAGTCGAGCTAGATATGGACATTGGACAATATGAATAATTTATTGAAAACATGTTCGAATGTAAATAATAATATAGCATCAGTTAATATCTAGAATCTGTAAAATGGAGGTATAAGGCAGCTTATTACTTGACTGAATCTAAATGTATCCACGAAATATGAAAGAGCGAACCACCTAAAGCGTTAGTGGTGTGGGATAGGGGAGACGGTCAATCGGAACCTACTTTCGTGGATACAAGTGTAAGAAATAATGCCTTGTCTGTCACTGTCTTCATATCTGTCTTATTGTTGTTATAAAATTATTCATTTGAGATTTGATAATGTATTGAATATATTCAACTCCGTGTGCTTACTTAACTGACTCGATTGAGTATATTCGAATTTCGAATATAATTCAATTTTCATTACGGTAAATTATTTATTGGAGCACGTGAAGTGTAATATGTTGCACTTTGTGTTCATCAAACAAACTCTTCTTATTAAAATGAACAATAATTACACTTTCTATTCCATGGTTAGGCCTACATATACGTTAGATTAAAAAAAAAAAAAAAATATATATATATATATATATATATATATATATATATATATATGTATATAAATATATATATATATGTATATATTTATATATATATATATATATATATATATATATATATATATATATATATATATTTATATATATATATATATATATATATATATATATATATATATATATATATATATGTATATATATATATATATATATACATATATATATATATATATATATATATATATATATATATATATATACATATATATATATATATATATATATATATATATATATATATATATATATATATATATATATATATATATATATATATATAGAACATGCAATATAGTATAGATATTCACGTCCGCACCTCAAAGTACTCGTAAAACAAAATCAAAAGAAAATCATATTTCTCGCTCCTGTAACTCCATATGCACAGGATTTAGAAAAAATGGGTTGAACCGTGTTTTTGTAAATATTGCAAGAAAGTTACACGAGGTAAAATTGTCACATGTAAGGACAATTACAGATTACATAACCTATATTATATATGTTGCAAATAATCAATTCAATCGGTTTATTCGATATGAATGAAATTGATAAATCACTCCTCTCATAACCCATCGATAGTATTAGAGGTATGTCTTGAAAACCAAAGTCATCCCTTATTAGGCAGGGGTTCGCGTCCCTCATAAGGCATGGGTTCGCGTCCTTCATAAAGTATGGGTTTTTGTAAACATCATTCTTCTTTCATTTGCTCATTGGTACCTCCAAATGACCTAGCTTGTTCGATTGTCAAGATCAAAATTATATCATTGCGTGTAGTATTGGACATCACAAGTTATATAGATGTCGTGATTATGAATTGTAGTGGATGCTATCTAAAGGTTGATGCACCATCTCATACATAAACATTCCTTACTTCACCAGTGAGCGTTTTGTACGCTATATTTGTCAGGAATTGAATACATTTTCATTAAATATTTACCCATGTTATACTATGTTACACATGACCAATGTTGATAATTTTAATTCGTATAGAATATATTATAATATTACGATTTAAATCAATCTGAAGTATTACTAATTCTCTATTGAATGTGCGTATGTATGTTCTCCCTTCTTATTAATTATGCTTATAAACGATTTAATTATAATTGCACCATCTTCTCAAAGTCACATCTCAATTGTAACTACCAGTAAGCTTTCATTAATTGCAGTTGTCTTTCTAAATAATTAGTACAGTTTATATATTGATATTTTCTTACTAGCACAGTAAGAGTGTTACTGTAGGCTTGAAAAATCTTACTCGATGCAATCTGGTAGAAAATGAAAATAAACTAAAAATAACAATCTTCCGATTGTTTTTTCTAACTAATCAAGAGAGACTCTGTGAGATGATATTGATATTGTGTTTTCCGGTGTTGAATAACCTTCGATGTTGAAGCACCGGTAAACCCCTAATATTCACCCATTCATTCATTCATTCATTAATAAAATATCCCATTTCCAATTATAATTATTGTATATTTCTTCTCATGCTTCGAAAGCAAGAAGTCTAAAACTGATGAGGGCTATAGGATTTACCTGGGTCTTTTTAGCCGCATGCCCGTCCGTCCCAACTTCGACCACAGATTATCTGTGCTTCGACTAGTAAACACCCTGCGACATGGCAACCCGCTTTACACCACAGAAACATGAGTGGCCTATCAATTAATGTGCCGGGGCATTCAATTCAATCCAGTGTCTTGTAATTTGAAAGGAATTCAAAGAACATGTTGAATAAACTCGAATGACTTACAACTTTGCTCATGTGCGTACATCTGATTTTTTTGGTTTCTGAATCGGGATGCATTTTTTTCGTTCCATTGGTTTTTTATTCTTTTGATTTTTTTATTCCGCCGTAATTTTTTGGATTATTTTTTTTAAATCAGTGATATTTTTATGTTCCACTAGATTTTTTCATTCCCAATTATTGTTTGATTACAAGTGATTCTTTTGGTCTTACTCGATTTTTTTTATTCCGATTGATTATATTTTGATTTCAATAGACTTTCTATTTTGCTCAATTCCACTTGATTCAGATTTTTTTCATTTTGATTATTTTATTCCACTGATTGTTAATTTTTTTCCATTTGATTTTTGCCGATTTTTTCTCCACAGTTTGAACCTGTTTCCAGGGTCAGGAGTTTTCCCTGTGGCCCATTGGAAAGCGCAACAAGCATCTTTAGATGGCAGTTGGCATCATAAAATTACCACGATTTAGTATCAACTACAGTATAAGCTTTTCGATTAGTTACCAGAATTCGCATTGAAGCTGCGTATCCAACAGAATCTGTCACACGTTTTCAGACAATACAAGATCTGTAAGATCCGTATAAGAACCTTAAGATTGAATGTTTATTCACCTTATTAATCAAGAGAAAAATAGATTAGAGAATGATCTAATGAAGAATAGATACTCAAACTCAACTTTAACCAAATCATTCAATAGAAATCCTCTTATAAAAATAAACCCACAGAAGATGAAGTTGATGTGAAAGCTCATCTTCAATTACATACGGGGTACAAAAGATGGGCTGGTAAACTTTTAAATACTATATTTTCCACCGATCGTAGAGTTGGTTCTATGCTTCGCTATCCCAGATATGAAATTCAATCAGAAAACCGAGGTGTTTCTGTTTATGAAGTTCCCTTAAAAAATTGGGAAAAGACGTCCATAGGGCAGACTTCCAGAAAAATAGTCACAAGAATGAATGAACATAGACATCAGGTTATATCAGGTTCATAACTCAATGACTGTAAAATTCTGCTCCAGTCCTCCACAGTTAACAGTTTAGAAAATGGTCACGCCATCGACTTCGAAAATACGAAGTCTACCTCATATTTTTACTTTTTAGGGAAGCTGCAGATATTGAGACAATATGAAACATGATATTATTATGATTATTATTATTATTATTATTTTTATTGAAAAGTTTTCATTTATTTTTTCCTTGTCCAAGCTATTAATTTCATTCATCATCCCACAGATAAGCCTTTTTGGCTTTGTGGAAGAGCGTATTGAATAATCTTGTATGTATTATTTGAATCTGGTAAAAAAAAATAAAAAAAAATGTAATCTATTCTTGGTTTCCCGGTGGAAGGTTCAGTGGAGCGGGTACACATGCGCACCAAACTGCCATTGAACTTATATTCAATTACAATTATAAATACAATAAATTACTTCAATGGATATTCAAAAATTTCCTTACAATGCGACAAGAGTTCAATATGACCGCTTTCTGCATTTCGATGAATGTATTATCTAAAATATCAAGAGTTTTTAGACTTTTATGGATTCCGGTTGGTATCACTCCAGTTGCCGAGATCATTACAGGAACTATGGTCACTCTCTTCAGCCCATACAGTTCTTTCAATTCTTGAGAAAGCTCAACATATTTAGCAATTTTCTCTTCATGAGTTTTCATCAGGTTCTGACTTATTGGTACAGCTATATCAATCACAAAACCAACTTTTGCCATTTTGTCGATGTGGACGATATCAGGTCTATTGTAGTGTATGGTTTTGTCCGTGATGATAGCTCGGTCATAATACAACTTACAGCGTTCGTTTTCCAATATAGAGCTCGTATTATATTTATAATACGATGTGAGAGCGTCAGTAAAGTGATACTTATATGCAATTTTCTGGTGAACAATATTTGCTACCTGATTATGCCTATGCAAATAATCAGTCTGACATAACATTTTGCAGCCTCCAATAATATGGTCTATAGTTTCTGCTGTGATGTGACATTGTCTGCATGTGTCATCCATGATATCTTTGTTCTTAATGATGAATTTGTTGTAATTTTTGGTATTGATAACTTGGTCCTGAATGGTACACATAAATCCTTATGTTTCCCCAAACAACCCACCAACTGTCAGCCACTTGTTTGATGCAGTCTTATCGACGTGCTGTTGATTCAACTGGTAGAGATGTCGCCCATGCAGTACTTTTCTACCCCAATCTTCATTTTCTGGCCGGTGTCGATTATTTTTTCACTCGGTTTGATCTCCCTGTCATTGAGATTGAGTGGTGTGATATTCTTATCAGCAGCAACAATCGCTGTATGTAAAACTGTCTCCTTGGAGTAGAAATATTTTCGTAGCGTATATATTTGTTTGTATCACATGTTGGAAAGATCAACGAGTCCTCTACCTCCTTCAATACGCGGAAGTGATATCCTTTCCACCGCAGATTTGGGATGATGTTTTCTAAATTTTGTCATCAACACTCTCACTTTAGTTTCCAAAGACTGTATTTCCGTGTGAGACCAGTTTATTATTTCAAAAGAATAAGTCAGTATGGGTATAGCGTATGTGTTTATAGCTTTAATCATATTTCTTCAATTGAGGCTTGTTTTCAATATTTCTTTTACTGCTTACAAATTTGGATGTGAGATTTTTCCTGATAGTTTTATTATCTATCTGTCGTGATTGAACGAATCCCAAATATTTATAACATTCGCCTTCAGTCATAATTTCAATATTCTCATCATCATTTCCAACGTGAAACTGCTCCTCGTCATGAATCTTACCCTTCGTTATGTTCAGTACTTTGCACTTGTCGATACCAAACTCCATGTGAATACTTTCGCTAAATGCAAATGTGATACCTAGTAAACTTTTCATCTGAGAATCTGTGGCTGCATACAATTTCAAGTCATCCATATAGATCAAGTGAGACAATGTATCTACTTCTCGTCGGTCGGTTCTTATTTTGAATCCGTACTTTGTTTCATTCAGTAAACTTGAGAGTGGATTCAATGTCATGCAGAACCACAATGGACTAAGTGAGTCACCCTGGAATATACCCCTTTTTATTTCCAAAAATTCCGTATTTATCACTTCACCATCTACTTTGAGGTGGATAGTTGTCTTCCACATCGCCATCAACTTCTGAAGAAACTGTACAATAGTTGGATGAATTTTATACATCTCGAGAACTTTGATAAGCCACGAATGAGGCACAGAGTCACACGCTTTTTTATAATCAATATAAGCAGTATGAATATTTCTTTTGCTCTTCATTGCTTGTCCCATTACAGTCTCATCGATAATCAATTGCTCTTTACAGCCCTGAGATTGGCGTCTGCAACCCTTTTGTTCTTCAGCAAGGATATTATTAGCAGAACAATGCGCATATATCTTGTTGGTGATGCACGAAGTGATTATCATATAGAATGTGGGCAAACACGTTATTGGCCGATACTTAGCTGGATTATTTGTCTCTTGATCTTTAGCTAACAGTGTAGTTCTCCCTTCAGTCAAAAATGCAGGAATCTTTTCTGGATTCTGGATCATGTCTGTCACAGTTTTAGCTATAATATCTAAAACAGATAATCAAATCTTTTGTACCAAAAGTTCTGAACTTTATCCACTCCAGGTGCTTTCCAATTTTGAGTAGCTTTTATTGTTAAACCTATGTCTGCTCTTGAAATGACATGAAATTGCATCCTCTCAATGTTATTATTATTATATTCATTTATTTCATTCTCATTATACAAGTATATGGAAACATTTATCACACTACGGGTAAATAAATTACATACGTAGCATTCATAATTAATCATTGTGATACACTTAGCACTTTCCGAACTATTCTAGATGTCTCTAATAAAACTGAACGTTGAATTTTGTGAATTGTACTAAAAGGTATGTTCATTTTCTTCATAAATTCCGCCTGTTCCTTATGTATCAGCTCATTGACCGTCACCACGACGGGGAAGATGAGGACTTGCTTTAATTTCCACATTGTTGCGATTTCAGTGGCCAGTTCCTGATACTTGGTTTTCTTGGTTACAAAAACTTGATTAATGTTATGATCGTTTGGGTGTGTCATATCTATGAGATGAGCAATTCTAGTGTCTTTGTAAACAATGATTAAATCAGGACGGTTATGAGGAATGATTAAATCAGTTATGACAGAAATATCGTAGAAAAGTTTAATTCGTTCGTTCTCAAGAACAGGCTCTGGTTGATAGTCATAATACCTAGACTGAGATGTAAGAAGACCGTGAGCTTGGGCAAGATGCTGATGTAAAATCTTACAAGATAGATTGTGTCTGTGAAGATATTCAGTATTGACAATACTCGAACAGCCCGAAGTAATATGTTGAATCGTACCACCTTCCTCTTGTCCAAATATGTTAATATGAAGTTCCCCTCTTGTTACACATTCTGCTTGTGTTCTGTCTTGATTATACTCATTCTCTTGGACAGCATCATTTTCTTCTATAACATTAACCATTCCTTGTTGCAGTCCTCCATTTAAATTCATCTCAGTACGTATTATTTGGAGTACAAATTGTAGTTCTGTTGACGTTAGGAATTTACCCTTCTTTATTTGCCTTGCTTGATCACATATTCTTTGAACAGTTAAATCAGTATTAGGATATATTTTCTTCCATTAATCTAGGATCAATGCTCTGTACCCGGTTAATTGTGTATCGCACAGTGTCACTCTGTAATACGCTTTCATTACATTTACATTATTTCCTTTAGTCCAGCGCATTATTGTGTTTATTCTTCTGGGAGGAGAGCCGACACGTATATGTGGCAATCCTAAACCGTCAGATACATGTGGTATTCGAGTGACTCCTCGCTGATTACCTCTTGCTGGCATTATACTGACAATATTTGGTCTTGGATTTATAAAATTTTCAACCTTGACTTTTACTTAAGCATCTTAGTGGCTTCACTCTTATGGTGATTCAAGTGGCAGTTTATAATAAAAATAATGATCTTCGATTTTCTATACTCAATTCTTCTTCCAAGTGAGGAAACCAACTTCCTGAAATGACTATTTCTCTCTTTCAGAATGATATCAGTTCAAAATTATTATTACAATTGATGTATACAATGTTTCCACTCACCAGAGATCCACTTTCAGGTCAGAAATATTCAAAATTACTATAAAAACCAATTAATATTAACGAGCTCATAAATCAGCTGCCATTTCTAGCAAGGGTGACGTGCAAGGGTTGCCATGGATTATTATTATTATTATTATTATTATCATTATTATTATATCAATAAGAGAGAAACTATTTGTTTGTATTTGTTTATTGGACAGTTGGAAACCGATCATATCGCCAAGAAAATATAAACCAGGAAAGAAATCTGGCATTCAAGAGACAAATGGACTAAGGGGTGTAACAAGAACTTGTCAAATATCGAGTGAAAAGCCTTCATCATATGTTGGCCCAATCACAAGATACCAGAAAAGATTCGTTGTCAACAACTCATGAGAATAGAACTCTTATTTTGAAAGCTAAACATTAAGATAATTTTCATACAATTTGTAACGTAATTATTTCTTATTTATTTCTTCTTTTTTTCATGTATAAGGGCCGATCTCACTTTTCGTATAACTCGCAATGTGAATCTCATTGGCTTTTATCTTTTCTCATCGAACATTATTTTCCTATCCGAATTTTTCCATCATCACTTCTGTTATTGATCTGATCTGATAACATTGACTTTTCTGATAATAATCAATTTTATAATCTTAATATGTGAAATTATAATTATACTCTCTTGAAAATGAATTTTGTACCGGTAATACATTCAAAACATTGAGATTATCTTTTAAGTGACATGGGTATCGCAAATTATTATATGTAAAAATATAATCGTATACATATAGGCCTATATATATATATATATATATATATATATATATATATATATATATATATATATATATATATATATATATATATATATATATATATATATATATATATGTATATATATATATATATATATATATATATATATATATATATATATATATATATTTATATATATATATATATATATATATATATATATATATATATATATATATATATATATATATATATATATATATATAAATAAATATATCCGGCATCCGTTCCTGATGAACAACACTTGGGTTGAGAAGCTTCTCTCACTCATTCATCTTTCCATGATAATATAAATACTAACAAAAGTGAAGATTGTTTTGTCATTACGAAATGATGAAATAGTTTCGAAGGTATCTGTATCCGAACAGTAACTGGTTTCCAGTGGTAGTACCGTTAATGCCGGCAGTATAGAGTGCTAGTGAAAGGTCGCCAGAGCAATGGTGTGCTAGCGATCTCAGGTAGTGTGGTGGTGTGTAGATTCCGACCATCTCCAGTAAGCCATTAGAACGGCGAGAAGTAGCATCTACGCCGTACACGTTCGTCCAAACATGTCAGGTTCATAGGCCTTCAACATCAGCTGATCCGACGACAATGATGACATTCTAGAGGTGATCAAAGATAGTGGTGGTTTATAATTCAGTGTGATGAACATGAGTTAAATAAAGACAATCCCGGTATTAAACATACTAAGTTAGAAGCGAGTTATATATTTATACGAAGGCTGATATTGCAGCAGAAGAACCGTTCCGGTCACCAAGGAGTAGGATATTACAAGCGATTAAAAATGTTGATATCACGCATGGTAAGCATATTGTTATATTATGAAATGAATTATAAAGTTAATGTTAACTGTAGGGTTACACACATGTTGTTAATATAGAGGTGTGTCGATAGCCCTTAATGATAATCTCCTATTCCTCGATATTTGTATTCAATTCAATCCAAGGAACGTTTTATTGAATTGATATTTGAAAAATACATGAATTTACAATAACTCACTTATGTGTGTGGTTATAGTATACGTTAACTAAAACTAAGAGTGTTTGCAAATGACTTGGGGAGATGATAATGTGTGAAATAAAAAGTTGATCATATCGTCTGGGTTCGAGTACTACACTTGACCTTAGTCGCATGTCGGCGATCCGCCCTCAACCATAGCCGAAAGATACTACCCCCTTAATCTACCAGGGTATTGTATTGTATTGTATTGTATTGTATTCTTTATTCACCGTAGATTAGTGCATAGTAATAATGTACTACAATAATTACTAGAAGTTGAACCAAATTACTATAATTATGGTAAGATGGAACCTTCTACAACTGCACTCAAGTAACTAATGTGAAGAAAACTTGGCATGCAAATATTCACGATTTTACCGTACCGTCCTTTTAACGCTATAACATGCATTCAACCTAGCTCTAGTATCATGAACATGGAAAATACGTTATACCAGTTCTGGATTCTTTTATGCTTTGTATGACTAAATCTTTATGAACACCACGTACGTTCCCATGTAGCCTAGCCACATATCAAGGAAAAGGGGGCTTAGTTACTAACGACCAATCCAGGAATCTGGTATTCCAAGAGATGAATGCACGACCCCCCCTCCTCCCCCCGTTGATTAGTGGTGTAGGAGAGGAGAGGTCTGCACACCTTCTGATAATCGAGCTATTAATGTTAGTGACGGTAAATTGAAACTTCCTAAATATATAGCAAAGTCATAATTGGTACTATATATACTACGAAAATCAGGAACCGTTAGGGTGAACCAGGGCATTAATGGTGATTCCGAAATTTGTCCTACGAGAGCCTTATATACCGGTATATATATATATATATATATATATATATTTTTTATATATATATATATATATATATATATATATGTATATATATATATATATATATATATATATATATATATATGCCACCCTCAATAGCTCGGTCAGCTGAGGTACCGCTTCAGAAACTGTAGTCACCGTTGGGCTTGGGTTCGAGTCCCGCATAAGGCATGAGTTTTTGTGAACCTCCTCTCATTATCAACACTCTTCATAGTTTCATTAGCACCTGCTCATTCGTACCCCCGTATAACCTAGCTGTTGATGGGGTCGTTGAGCAAGCAATAATCAATATATATATATATATATATATATATATATATATATATATACCGGTACATATATATATATATATATATATATATATATATATATTTATATATGTATATGAATTTTCCAATTATCCAAGTGTACCAGAACAAGTATAATAATATGATAATATTAAATACAGTATTCTGCATTCACTATTTAATACGCATCAACGATGATCAACGCGTTCAGATGCAACTAGTCGGTCGCGATGTCAGCATAAAATGGATGTATTTTCATTCAACTCTCATGAGCCAACGACACGTTCGATGACTTTCAAATTTTGAATGTAATTCAGTTACAGGTCAATCTGATTTAACGAGGTACTTTTGTTCCTCAAATATTTTTTTGTTCATATATAAACTTCAATCAAACTAAGGCGAAATTCAGTGATTTTTCTGATTTCATGTCATGTAATAGCGCCTCGGTGATCGCGCACACATGACATTTAATTTACGTTACAGTCAAGATACATTTTTAACTATACACCCCAAAAATTTGACAACAATCGCTTGATTAGTTTCTCCACAGTTACTGTTTACAATTAGCGTGTTTTTCTCGTGTGACCACATTACACATTTTTTAATATATCTAAAGAAACTCAAACGCCTGAGGGGTATACGCCTTCTTATACATATTTGTACATTGGGTAGTCTATCGAAGTCACCCTATAACACGTCGTACAAAATCATTCACCGCCGAGTCAAAAGAGATTATTTATTAGCAAAAATATGTCAAGATAAGCACGCAAAGGACAGATGATATTTGCCACTACCTGATTTGGCGTATCGACACACCAAGCCGTTTGTGCTAATTGATAGTGGAGACGCTCGATCGGTTCTTTCACATTCAGACTAGAAGTCATTTTGTCAAAACGTATCAACTAAAAAGTCGGCTAAAAGTAGAGATCGCTTGAGCAACCATTTGGCCATGTGGACTGTGAGTATGTTTTCGCAGAAAAAATATTTTTCATTTATCGGTACAAAATGACCTAGAAGTCTCAAACCAAAACATTACTTTACATTCGTTACCATACCAAAAATGTGATGCTATCGATTAGGTAATCGTATTGAATTATGAAACCAATTAGAGAATTGGTAATTACTAAACATACTTGTTTTATGCCTAGATTGGTTAGTTGTCACCTCACGATCATAGAACATTGTTACTGATTATTGACTGTGTTGTTCACGCTTTTTTCACACACAGCCCTCTCCATCTTTGTACAATCATTTATAATAAACTACCTGCCCATATAACTAGCCTCACCAAACTTCCATCTATCAAATACAACCTGAAATCTTTCCTACTCCAGAACCCCTTCTATGTCCTCAATGAATTCCTTACTTCGAAGTCACACTAGAGTTAGACAATCATATTGCATCATAACATAGTCCTATATATCATTCTGTCTTCTTCAATCATATCTCTCTGTCTCCTCATTTTTATATCTAGTTGTTAGTTTTTATATTTCCTATATTTTTACCATGTGCGAATCTTTGGACTAAATAAAATGAAAAATAAAAAATAGTCATGTTATTGTTATTATTGAAAATGATCATTATACACGACGCCACGCGGCAGTCGATATCTTCTATTTATATTGGGTTTAACGACGGATTGTTCTGATGATCAGCCTGATCTATTGGCTTCGGTGAATGATATATGAGATAGTGGGATAATGAGAAGAAAAGTTATCTTATTATGCTTTTTGGGGATAGTGGGAAGGAGTCGGCCTTGGCCTGTTCCATGTATCAACCTGAACGACAGAGGGCAAGCACGATGCACCTCTGACCTCAGTCAGGATGGTCGACCAGCGTCAAGACACGACTATGACGTGAGTCCTGACCGAGGATAAGAACCACACAGAATGGTTTCTCTCTATGATGTCTTGTTCGGTAATCCCAAGGGGGGAGAAGGATACCAACAATTTGTTTACAAGTATTATTACGTTTCATCAACATATTTATTGTGACATTTTTATTTTTCAATGTAAACGGCCAAATTGATTCTTCGCTTTCGCTCATTCATGATTATGTGAATGGATCATAAGTAATAAGAATTCTCGTTCTGCTTACGTGATGAATGAATTGTTATACGAATTAAAGAAATAAGGATGAGTGAAATGACGAAAGGTCGTGGCTCCTGGCATTAGTGACCTATATTTCGGAAGGCCTTCAGCTTCGTCTTGGATATTTACTGTGCAACTGACACTGGTGGTCGAGTGGCTAGCGCACTGAACCATAATTCAGGAGACTGGTATTCGATTTCCGTCCTGGTGGACCATCCTGACTGAGGTCAGAGGTGCATCGTGCTTGCCCTCTGTCGTTCAGGTTGATACATGGAACAGGCCAAGGCCGACTCCTTCCCACTATCCCTAAAAAACATAATAACATAACTTTTCTTCTCATTATCCTATTATCTCATATATCATTCACCGAAGCCAATAGATCAGGCTGATTATTAGTACAATCCGTCGTTAAACCAAATATAAATAGAAGATATCGACTGCCGCGCGGCGCCGTATAATGATAATTTTCAATAATAACAATAACATGGCTAATTTTTATTTTTCATTTTATTTAGTCCAAAGATTCGCACATGGTATACACATATAGGAAATATAAAAACTTACAACTAGATATAAAAATGAGGAGACAGAGAGATGATTTAATTGAAAAAGACAGAATGATATATAGGCCTATGCTATGATGCAATGATTGTCTAATTCTAGTCTGACTTCGAAGTAAGGAATTCATTGAGGTCATAGAAGGGGTTCTAGAGTAGGAAAGATTTCAGGTTGTATTTGAAAGATGAGAGTTTGGTAAGGCTAGTTATATGGGCAGGTAGTTCATTATAAATGGTTGTGTAAAGATGGAGAGGGCTGTGTGTGAAAAAAGCGTGAAAAAAACTAATAACAGTCAATAATCAATAACAATGTTCTATGGCCGTGAGGTGACAACTAACCAACCTAGGCATAAAACAAGTATGTTCAGTAATTACCAATTTTTAATTGGTTTCATAATTCAATACGATTACCTAATCGATAGCATCATATTTTTGGTATAGTAATGAATGTAAAGTAATGTTTCGGTTTGAGGCTTCGGGGTCATTTTGTACCGATAATGAAACATATTTTTTCTGCGAAAACATACTCACAGTCCACATGGCCAAATGGTTGCTCAAGCAATCTCTACTTTTAGCCGACTTTTTAGTTGATACGTTTTGACAAAATGACTTCTAGTCTGAATGTGAAAGAACCGATCGAGCGTCTCCACTATCAATTAGCACAAACGGCTTGGTGTGTCGATACGCCAAATGAGGTAGCGGCAAATATCATCTGTCCTTTTCGTTCTTATCTTGACATATTTTTGCTAATAAATAATCTCTTTTGACTCGGCGGTGAATGATTGTGCACGACGTGTTATCGGATGACAACGATAGACCACCCAATGTACAAATATGTATAATAAGGCGTATACCCCTCAGGCGTTTGAGTTTCTTTAGATATATTAAAAAATGTGTAATGTGGTCACACGGGAAAAACACTCTAATTGTAAACAGTTACTGTGGAGAAACCAATCAAGCGATTGTTGTCTAATTTTTGGGGTGTATAGTTGAAGGATGTATCTTGACTGTCACGTTAATTAGATGTCATGTGTGCGCGATCACCGAGGCGCTATTACATGACATGAAATCAGAAAAATCACTGAATTTCGCCTTAGTTTGATTGAAGTTTATATATGAACAAGAAGTATTTGAGGAACAAAAGGACCTCGTTTTAATAGATAGACCTGTGACTGAATTACATTCAAAATTTGAAAGTCATCGAACGTGTCGTTGGCTCATGAGAGTTGAATGAAAATACATCCATTTTATGCTGAAATCGCGGCCGACTAGTAGTGATGGTGACTGCATTGTCTTTCCATACACAATCTATAGCTGATACTGGTAGCTTAGTTGTTTGTAGTACCGGTACATAGGCCTACTATAAAGTATACTGTAAAATGTAAACACTATATAGACCTACATTATTCATTCATTTAATATGTAGGCTAACCAATACCCCACCAACAGCTAGGTAATATGGGGGTACTATTGATCGGGTGATAATGGAACGATGCATATAGTGATGATAAGTGAAAGGACGTTTAGAAAAACCTATGTCTTATGCGGGACCGACAATACTTTATTTTTTAATGCGATGCCTCAGTTGAATGAGCTACAGGGAATGGCTTTTAAATATTTATATCGTTTTTAATTTGGCACGGGAATTGGAATAGAATTAATCATAAGTGTGAATACGGAGTGAATAATGAAGAAGCACTTCTTCTTCACTTCTTACTCGAGAGAAAGGTAACTAGCATACGGGTGCAGGCGCAGTCGCTATAATGCAGGATACTCACTGGAAAGACCGGGGTTTGGGGTACGATTCCCGACAATGTCAGCAATCCTGACTGAGGTTCTGCTTGGTTTCCCTCAGTCGTTGAAGTAAATGATAGTAACAGGTCACTGCCATAACCAAAACCACTACCGTGATGCAGGCACGTATTCATTTGTATTGGGTTTAAAAAGACGCACTGGACTGATGACTGAGATCTATTGGCGAATGACATTTGAGATGATTAGATTAGAAGTTATTTTATTAGGTGTTTTTTGGGTAGTGGGAAGGAGTCGATCGTGGCCTATTGTTAAGGAATCATCCCAGTATTGACTTGAACGACAGAGGGAAACCACGAAAACCCCTGTTAGGATGGTCGACCATGGAGAGAACTGAACCCTGGTCTCCTGAATGACAGTTCAGTGTTATAACCACTCGAACATAGCTTCGATTTGAGTGAAGAGGGAAACTGAGACGAGTGGCCGGGTGGTTAATACACTGAACCGTCATTCAGGAGACCAGAGTTCAATTCCCACCATGGTTGACCATCCTGACAGGGGTTTTTTGTGGTTTCGCTCTGTCGTTCAGGTTGATACTGGGGTGGTTCCTTATCAAGAGACCACGACCGACTCCTCCCCACTATCCAAAAGCAGCTAATAAAAAATAACCTCTCATCTCATCATCCCATCATCTCATATATCATTCACCGACGCCAATAGATCGTGGTCATCAGTAGAGTGCGTCGTTAAACCTAATATAAATAAATAAATGAATGAGGGGGGAAGCATATTTGCAAATCAATAGTTAATATGCCCAGTGGCTCTCGTACATGTAGAGGGTCGAGAGTTTGTAGCAGCCCTGAAATTAGATTGTAATGAATAATGACGGTATTTATTTCCTCAATTTCAGAGATAACTAGAAACCACTATTTCAGTTTTAAAATTCATAATTCATTTTTTTTGTCCTCCAGAGACCATGACATAGGCATTACCGATTCTGTGTAGATATATTCTACTATAAGAATTACGATGTTCTGTGTGTGTATGTATGTATGTAGTAATGTAGCGGGTCACGCTGTTTCTCGAACGTGATTGGTCGGCTGACTTGGTGGCTTGGCGCGGGGAATGGAAGGGGGAAAGATTGACGTGGTGAAAGGAGTGGCTGAAGATGTGTGAAAGACGATGCACGCGTCATCGGTTCTAGAACAAACTCGAACCCTGACTCAGTAGTCAGTGAGCTCAAACAGTATTGAAAGTTTAAGCATTAACAATGATACAATAAACAATCAGACAGGAATTGCTAACATGAATCAATATTTTGTTGACATTGCTACAAATATAGCATCACATATACCAGTGCACTCAGACAGTCTAGGCTTGCCTAAAATAAGGAACTAAGGCCATGACTCGATGTACCTTAAACCTGTAACTAGGCAAGAAGTACTATCTATAATTTGTAGTCTGAAAACCAAGTATACGAAGGACATATATGTTTTGTCAACACGACTAATTAAGTGCAGTTGTAATTTAATTTTGAAGCCGCTAACGCTTATATGCAACACGTTACTGGAAAGTGAAACTTTCCAGGAAAAATTCAAGCTGGCCAAAGTTTTACCCTTATCCTTATTCAAAAAAGGAATCAAAAGTGATGCATCTAATAATAGACCAATATCTATCCCACCGGTTTTCTCTAAAATAATTGAACGCGTTTTCTTTTACCGCCTGACCAACTTTATAGAGCATAATAGCATCCTCTCAAAAAGTCAGTTTGGATTCCAAAAGGGAAAGTCCACAGTTCAGGCTATCAACTGTCTTGTGTTTGAAATCCTGACTGCTCTAGATTCTAACTCCTTAATCTTGGGACTATCGTGCGACCTATCTAAGCAAAGATATTTATATAACCTCTGTATCTAAGGCTTTCGATTGCGTATCGACACGACCGCTTCCTTCCCACTATCCTTCCCATTACCCATGAAAAACCTTCATCTCATCATCCCATCATCCCATCCGACGCCAATAGATCTTAGTAATCATTACAGTGCGTCGTTAAAAGCCAATATAAAAAAACATGACTTGAAAATTTGTTTTCAAAATATATTTAAGGAAAACCAGCCCACAGCGTAACATCTTCAGTGTCAACATCACATACAAACGATCGTAGTGAGTTTCGGTCCGCACATATTATAGTGAAAATGCCTCTTACCATTCAGAGAACTATCTTATGAAATGATGTCGATCCATATAACCAGCATTCACAATATTTTACGTGTTATTCGAATGTAACGGTACGTGGTGAGGTAAAAATGGATCGCAAAAATATCGAGTGTTACTGTTACATACAAGTGGTCTTTCCACCTTTGTTATCATAAAATTGGAGTCATTAGCATTTTCGGCAAATATTTTCTACATCTTATGATATTGTATTTGTTAATTTTGTACTTTGCAATGTTGAAGTTTTATGATTATTTATATGTATGAAGTCACCGTGGCGGAAACTTTATACCCTTTCAAGACTGGAGACGCCCTAAACCAGTACATAAATTAAAGGTAGCTGGTATATCTTTCATCTTTGACCGGTATTTCTCTTGTACGATTGCGCTGAATTGCTGAAATGTGATCTATTGTCGTGTGTTGATAAAGACCCGCACTGCACGTGCGTATACCCATTTAGTTGACATTTACGTTTGATGATATTTGCCTTTGTTCAACGTTCTAACACTTCTATACATTTCACCTGTTATCATAACTATTCTTGCCTAGCGTCTACTGATGAGCTTAATAAATAATATATTGATTTGATCTAATGAACTATTTGAAGCCAAAGCTTTTCTGTAAGTAAAATACAAACCATACACAAAACATATATATACTCGATATTTGATTAAATATAATCACCGAGACGAGTGGTCTAGTGGCTAGCACACTGAATCGTCATTCAGTAGACCGAGGTTCGATTCCCACCATGGTCGACCATCCTGACAGAAGTTTTTCGTGGTATCACTCTGTCGTTCAGGTCAGTACTGGGATGGTTCCTTGACAACAGGCCACGACCGACTCATTCCCACCATCCAAAACCCCTAATAAAATAAACTTTCATCTCATCAACTCATATATATCATGATTATTGTTTTCTTAACGACCCCACCAACAGCTAGGTTATACGCGGGTACAAATGAGCAGGTGATTATGAAACTATGATAGGATGATGAGTGAAAGGACGTTTACAAAAATGCATGTCTTTTGCGGGATTCGAACCCAAGCTCAGTGGTAACTCAAGTTCCTGAAGCGGTGCCTCAGCTGACTGAGCTACCGTGGGCAGCTACTCATTTATCATTCACCGACGCCGATAGATCGTGGTCATCAGTACAGTGCGTCGCTAAACCCAATATAAATAAAATAAAATAATTTGGTAAGTTACTATCACATCTTATGTTTTTTCTATCACAAAACTACAACATTCGTCCGGCGGCTAAAATCTTTTTTGCCCATCGGAGAGCCTTGTATTGAATGTCAGTACAATCCTGGGCTAGGGTCGACAGTTCGCTTCCACCTGCAGACAGGGTTCCATCATTGGGTACCGATATACCCAATTGTTCTAATGCACATATATAACAGTGTATGTTTATTATATATAACAATATTGTATAAAAATATGTAACAATATATTGCACACATCAATAAAGGTATACCACCATAATCACTGTACAAATAAGGTAAAAGGGGGAATAGAGATACAGTATCACACATTGGGTTGAAATGTAGGTAAATCTATCACAGAGTGTTGACAGTGCTAGAGACTTGAAGGAATTCGAAAGTGAATGTAGTCAGTATGTAATAGCACATGTAGATAAATTTACTACACAGTCATGAAGACTTGGCAGGGTTTACTGTCTAATTGTATTTTCAATTGACCACTAGTGATAGGCGTGGCTAATCGCCAGGCCACCTTGATCTATACTTCGTGTGGGAATTTAGAGATACTCTGATAGGTAAATGTGAAATTTCACACATAGCAAAGCCCATTTGATTGGATGTTCTGTTTTCTGACGTTTTTGGGAGGCAGGGCCGTCGTTAGAGGGTCTCCCCCCCCCCAGTCGACATTTGCGCCCCCCAATAACTTATCCTTCTTTAAAAATACATAATTTTGACCTACGAATAAACACACAATAAAACATGATGAGTTGATGACTTATTAATATAAATTGTATCAGTATACACTAATACTTTACACTTCCTTTTTCTTTTCGATAATTATTCAATTATTAGATTCCAAAACTGCTCGTGAATCGTAAAAATCTTGAAAAATGACCACATTTCGAAAAAAATCACTGCTGGGTATTTTGCTGGGAGAAATCGCGAAAATAGCTTCGAAAATGTCCATAATGATTACACTATTGAAAATAACTTTGGTAATGTCTATAGTGATTCAATCATTGGACTCCGAAACCGATTGTAAATATCAAAAATCCCTAAAAAGATGACATGGGTCTATTTCAAAAAATTCCCTGCGGGTCTTTGCTGGGAAAAATCGCAAAAGTATAGCTTCGAAAATGTCCATGATGATGCAATTATAAGACTCCAAAACCACTCGTGGATCGCAAAAATCTATTGAAAAATGTCCATATTTTCCACCTTTTTCACGCGTGGCAGATGTCCAGCTGGGCGGTCATTTTATTCATGTAACCTGTGCGCCCCCCCCCCCCCCCCCCTCCAGCCCAATACACAAATCCTGACGACGTCCCTGGTAGGCGAGTCAATCCCTATAGTCGTCAATTACCTAAATTCCTCATCTAATCTAACTACAATTTAATTGCAACAGTGTACTCTCTGATATAATTTAACCTAAGCTTGCCAATCTTATGTTGCGTGCTGTAATGTTTTGAAATGTAAGATATTTGATATAAGTATATATATATATATATATATATATATATATATATATATATATATATATATATATATATATATATATATATATATATATATATATAAATATATATATATATATATATATATATATATATATATATATATATAGATATAGATATGTATATATATATATATATATATATATATATATATATATATATATATATATATATATATATATATATATATATATATATATATATATATATATATATAGAGAGAGAGAGAGAGAGAGAGAGAGAGAGAGAGAGAGAGAGAGAGAGAGAGAGAGAGAGAGAGAGAGAGAGAGAGAGAGAGAGAGAGAGAGAGAGAGAGAGAGAGAGAGAGAGAGAGAGAGAGAGAGAGAGAGAGAGAGAGAGAGGAGAGAGAGAGAGAGAGAGAGATATTAGATAGATAGATAGATAGATAGATAGATAGATAGATAGATAGATAGATAGATAGATAGATAGATAGATAGATAGATAGATAGATAGATAGATAGATAGATAGATAGATAGATAGATAGATAGATAGATAGATAGATAGATAGATAGATAGATAGATAGATAGATAGATAGATAGATAGATAGATAGATAGATAGATAGATAGATAGATAGATAGATAGATAGATAGATAGATAGATAGATAGATAGATAGATAGATAGATAGATAGATAGATAGATAGATAGATAGATAGATAGATAGGTAGGTAGATAGATATACCGGTAGCTATGTTGCTAAATATAAAGACATTATTATTATATATGAAAATAAAAAATAATCTGCTGTTCCGGACAGGTTGTTTTAGGTTAACATGTTCATTTTAATTTGTTGTTGACCACAGCTGTGGCAATGCGAAGACCCCCTCATCGAGCTTTATAGCTTTATATGTTTTTCTTTTTTGAAGCACTGATCAGGTCGCACGGTTTGCCTGATCGACATGAAACTTTTTCTGTACAAGTAGACTTATCCAACTTGGTAACTTTAATATAGTTTTGGATCGTATCGGTTGGACCATTTCTGAGAAATATCATCTCAAAGTTTCCAAAAACTTCATAAGATTAGACTGCGCGAGAAAAATTTGAAAATAAAATTTCTCCCAAAAAATTTAAATCTTCTCTGAATGTGAACACATTAGTGATGCACAATTATTACAATTCTGTATGCAATTCGAATCAGCCGTTTTGAAGTTAGTAATACAATTTTTTATTCAACAAATCAATGGAAATAATAATAGTAGAACCATTGCTGAGATTCATGGTTTTCTAGATTCGATAGTTGACGAATGGAGTAGGCCTATATGTTATATGAGTCAAGGTGTGTAGAGTTTTCGATTATACTTCATATAGATGTATGCATGTACTGCGTTTTTGCCTATAGTTCGATCGGTTAGATGAGTGATAGCTTTGTATTTTTTTTGTCTGTCTTTTTGTTTGTTTGTAAGCACTGCACATTTCGCATGGTTTGACTGATCAACACGAAACTCTTTCTGTGTACGTAGACTTATCCAACTTGGAACTGTATATAGTTTTGGGGTCATATCGGTTGGACCATTTCTGAGAAATATCATCTCCAAGTTTCTAAAAAAAATCCATAATATTAGGCTGGGCGAGAAATTTAAAAAATAAAATCCTCCAGAAGAAAATAAAATCTCTGAATATGAGCACATTATCACAATTTTGAATGCAATTCGAACCAACCGTTAAGAAGAAAATAATTTAATAAATGTTTTTCATTCAATAAATCTATAGAAATAATAGCTCATAGGCTTCTGTCAAGTGACAAATGACAAACAATCATTACCATAGTAATACAGCGAACTGGTGGACTACCAAATATTCTGATTGGTCAATTCCAACTGGTTCACATTGTTGTCTCGTCTCTTTCAACTATGGGTATTGGGTGACATCACTTGATAGAAGCCTATTGCTGAGATTCACGGCTTTCTACATTCAATAGTTGACGAATGGAGCGCGGAATATGAGTCAAGATGTGAAGAGTTCGATTATACTTCATATTCAAATCTCGCCCATCTTACAACGCATATGCTGCGTTTGCCTAGAGATACTCTTTTGCTGTCAGTCCTGATGAGTTGACTATACTATATTAGATGGTGTAAGCTGGTTGCTCTATGACTCTTGTGAGATGTTGGGTGTCATTGACCAATACACGCATCGTACTGTGCATTAGGCGGTAGGCCTAAGGGGCAGGTGGACAGGGATAGAGGTATGGAATGCAAGGGTCATCGTACCATAATATGCCAACTATTGGAGGCCGCGGGAAAACTGGTCTGTCCTTTACGATACCGAGATGAAATGATGGAATCGACGAGATTACGCTATATATGCAACTTGGATAGAAACCACGGAAAGCAAAATCAGGAAGCGATGTTGTTGCCATGATAGAACTTTCTTTTTTTAGCGACAAATAAATGAATATTAGAAACCATTATCGGTACACTGGTATCTAATGTTATCTGATGACGAGTTTGGATTGTGGTTACGTTTACAGATTATTATCCATAAAACGTGTGTTTGAATTAGTAGAATATTCTGTCTTGATTCTCTCTCTTTATTCTTTTCTTGATAATTCTGTTTTGAGTTCTGTTCTCAATAGGAAAACGGAAATTGAATATAGGCTTATAGGCTTGCGGTGCGTATGCTATGCTGTATAAGTTGCGCAAGAGATAATACACATTTGAAAATAATGAAGTAATACAAATATTCTGTCTTCTATAGACATTGAGTTTTTTATTCATTTTATTTATATTGGGTTTGACGCACTCTACTGATGACTACGATCTATTGGCGTCGGTGAATTGTTTGAGATGGTGGGATGGTGAGATGAAAGGTTATTTTATTATGTGTTTTTGAATAGTGGGGAGGAGTCGGTCTTGGCCTGTAGTTGAGAAACCATCCCAGTATTGACCTGAACGACAGAGGGAAACCACGAAAAATCCCTCTGTCAGAATGGTCGACCATGGCGGGAATCGAAACCCGGTCTCCTGAATGGTGGTTCAGTGTATTAACCACTCGGCCACACGTATAAGTGATTATTTCGATTGTTGACCTGCTACGCTTAAAACTGTACACATTGGGTATTTTAATGTAAATTTCTACAAGAACATGCTGAAAAAATAAGTAGGCCCAATACATTTATTTTGTTGATTCGGTTGATGCAAAAATGTGAATACCGTATGTATTATTGTAATCTTGAAATTTTTCAATTCAATAAAGAATTTACATTTGTCAAAGAAATCAGTTTTCATTTTGTTTACACTGAATTATTCGCATGGTTGTTTTCAAAACTTCAAACTGATATTCCGCAGAATTAATCCAAACAATCCGATTTTGCTCAAAATCTTTCTGGTGTAGTTTTTCCAGTCGATTAGTATCTCTGTTTGACCTGTGGAGCACGCACAAAAAAAAACTGTCAGGATGGTCGGCCATGATGGGAATCGAACCCCGGTCTCCTGAATGATGGCTCACTGCACTAGCGACTGATCCACCCTACTCAGTACTTTTTTTCACAAGATATTAATTTTATCTGAATTAAGTTGACCAAGAATTTTGATTGAGACTTTTTTATTGACACATCACTGAATTGACATGAGATTAAGTCTTTGGCTGCTCATCCAATCA
This sequence comes from Brachyptera risi, assembly GCA_964007535.1. Lineage (NCBI taxonomy): Eukaryota > Metazoa > Arthropoda > Insecta > Plecoptera > Taeniopterygidae > Brachyptera > Brachyptera risi. The sequence continues at coordinate 17,377,918 of OZ023327.1, read as the reverse complement.
TCAACATTTTTAGTGTCAACGTAACATATAAACGTTCGTAGTGGCTTTTCCGTCTGATCATATTCTAGTGAAACTGCTTCACACCATTTACAGAAAACATCTTCTGAAATACGTTCGATCTATAATGAACATTCACAATATGTTACGTGTTATATGTATGTAACGGTACGTGGTGAGGTAAAAATCAATTGCAAAAATATCGAGTGTTACTGTTACATATAACTGTTCTTGAATTTGATTTGAGTCAGTAGCATTTTCGACAAATATTGTCTGCATCTTGTGATGTATTTGTTATTTTTGTATCTTGCACTGTTAAAGTTGTATGATCATTTATATCAGTGAAATCACTCTGGCGGGAACTTTTTGCCCTACGGAGACTGGGACGGCTCAAAATGAGCCCTTATCATTCAGGAAAGTAGAACGTCAAATATACCGGCATATTTGACTTTTGTTGTAGGGGAGTATCTCTATCAGTAATAACTCATATACCTAAATATAAATAAATACATATCATAAATGATAGTGACTATAGATCATTCAAGTTGAAACAATCAACCTGCGCTTTCATCCTAGATTAATTAGTACCAGCAACTTATATACGGCATAAATATGATGCCCACTTATTTGAACAAGATAAAAAGACCTACATTATTGTATTTTAATAATAGTTCCACTCGAAATAATCTCAACACTTGGAAATTATAGAAAAGAAAATTATACATATCTAAAAACGGAGTTATAAAAATGGTGTAATTATAGAGAAATCCAATGACTGAATTGGGGGCAGGCAGGGGTGCGTGAGGATGCAACCCCTCCAAAGAGAAACTGTTGCTCACATCATCGCTCAAAATGAAAATTTGGTTATAACCATCTCTCCTCAAGAAATGTATCATTTTTCATAGATTTAATACTAATTCTCGCAAAATACTATACCGCGGTGCGATAGTTAGTTTTCCCTTTTTTATTGATTCACAAAATTTTATTGGTCGGCGCAAAATGACCTAGATGTCGACGTGCCGTAAAACCCAAACAAGCATTCATTATTGTTTGCTTAACGACCTCATCAACAGCTAGATTATACGGGGGTACGAATGAGCATGTGACTACATGAATCTATAGGAACTTGTATGAAGTGATGATAAGTGAAAGGACGTTTACAAAAACCTTTATGCTCATGCCCAACGGTGACTTCAGTTTCTAAAGCGGTGTGCCTCAGCTGACTGAGTCACGGAGGGAGGATCTTCTATTATATTATCCTGATTATTTCTCACAAGAATATATTAATAAAACCATTCTTTAAATAGTGTCATTTTATTTGTGTAATGAGTAAGCCTACATGCATGTCACAATTATAAGACCGTTTTAATTGTATTTATTCATTCATATTGGGTTCAACGATGCACTTTAAATGATACCTAAGATCTGTTGGTATCAGATGAATGATTAGGCCTAATACCATGATGAGATGAAAGTTTCTTAGATGATGGGACAGATAGAGGGAAGAAAGTGGTCTTGGCCTATATTGTAGGAACTATTCCGTCATTCGGTTATAGGAGTAACCACGAATAATATCTGTAACGCTGGTCGGAGGCGGGGCTCGAACCGAGGTCCGGTCTTCCTTCACCTCCTGGTCACATGGAGGAAGCCCGCGTGGACACTGAGCTACATGTGCCGGCATCAATTTTATTCGAAGTGGCTGTTCGTAGGGACGGAAGTATAGGTTTTAGATTGGTTTTAGTTTAGATTAAATTAGTTAGGGATGTTTATTTGGTTAGTTAGTTTAGTAAGTTGAGGTTAGTTTGGATAAGATAAAGTTAATTGGATTAGTTAGATTGGGTTATTTAGGTTGGTTCAGGCCTGCGCGCAACAACAACAACAACAACAACTTGCGCATGTGGTGACATGGTTTGATGAGTAGCGGCTGCCAATGTATTGATCATGCAGCGTAATACTCAGTAATAAGCAAATGCGAATAAACTGAATGAATAAAAAACTCCCAGAACCCATTGATGATAATTTTTTTTTAAATTTTAAATTCACTCCTACGGGGCCACCCCGCCCTATAACCCCCTCCCTCTCACACACATCGCACTAGTTGTACATATCTAACCACCCCCCAAAAGTTTTGTTCGATTCGTCCCAATCGATAGGCCTACATCACATCTGAATGTTTGAAAATAATCAACACCTGATGGCAGCCTTTATTCATCGAACCATCGGGGGGTGTAGGTCACCACATGTACAACAATGCACACATGGACGTTGTTGTTGTTTTTTGTTGTTGTTGTTAAAAAAGCCTAAATTAACCGTAATTCGCCCAATTTAACCAACTTAATAAAACCGAACCTATTCAAACTAACCTTACCTAAACTGATCCAACAGAACATCCAAACTAGACTAATTTAATCTAAATTGAAACTAATCTGAGACTTACTTGGTTCGACGAATAGTGACAACACGAGCACGGCGAGCCGCATAGAGAGTTATATCAGAACGACCCCATTAAATAGCAGGTTGAAAGAGGGCACAGGTAGTTGGATAGATGATTACTTCATTTATTTGATATTTGATGAGTTGATGACCAAGATCTATTGGCGTCGGAGAGTGATGAATGAGACGGTTAGATGAAGGGTTATTCATCAGATGTTCTGGATAGTGGGACTATATATCTATCTATATATATATATATATATATATATATATATATATATATATATATATATATATATATATATATATATATATATATATATATATATATTTATATATATATATATATTCATATATATATATATATATATATATATATATATATATATATATATATATATATATATATATAAATATATATAAATATATATATATATATATATATATATATATATATATATATATATATATATTTATATATATATAAATATATATATATATATATATATATTTATCCATATATATATATATATATATATATATATATATATATATATATATATATATATATATATATATATTCATATATATATATATATATATATATATATATATATATATATATTTATATATATATATATATATATATATATATATATATATATATATATATATATTTATATATATATATATATATATATATATATATATATATATATATATATATATATATATGTATATATACATTTATATATATATATATATATATATATATATATATATATATATATATATATATATATATATATATATATATATATATATATATATATATATATAACCGAGATACGTTACCCGGTACACATTTTTACACCGCTTAGCGAACCGGGAAGTTTCCGCCATATTGGACGTTTTCGAATTTGTAAAGACCCAATATAGCCGCCGAGATCGGAACGAGCAATGTCGCTATCGGCCGGAAGAGTAACGTATCGCGGTAAGGTAATATTTATATATGGTGGAACAGGACCCAGACCTTGCATTTTTCTGGTTTTTGTGCACATTACTTTTTTCTGAAGATGGAATATCTTTTCTGAATATATGGATTTAATTTGTTGTAACACATTCATAATATTTTGTGTTCCAGGAACTATTTTCAGTTACATGCGCAGTATTATTCCCATAGGCTTAGGCCTGCTACGTCAAATGTCACCATTTTTCAATTTTCAATGCCCATTTTTTCAGAATAATAATTTTTGGTATAAATGTTCCTTTATCTCAGAAATGCTTCGACTACATTCTTTCAAAATTTCACAAGAGATTCATCCATGTTATATATAAAAACTTTTACGAAGTGAAATTTATGATTAGAAAACACATCAGAGTTTTAAAAATAAATGTAACCAATTATATGTCATGCATGAATCATGAAAATTTTCCATTTTTAAACCATGGAATAATTTTTGTCATTGAAATCTACCTCGCTCAAATTTCATCGAAGGTCTAAACATCATATAGAAACAATCAATAAGTATTTTGAACGGACAATTTCCGAGAAAAAGATACATAAACATGATTGATTCAACAGAGGCAGCATAGCCGGGTCCCCTGAATGACAGTTCGTGCTAGCCACTGGTCCACCCGTCTCATTGAATCAATTATTATCTTAGACGAAACGGTGACGGTTTTCTGTTATTTTACTTTAATAATCAAATGAATCAACTATTGATATGCTTCTTCAGTGTTGGAAAGGTGATGCGTAAATAATGTTGTGATGTGGAAAAAGTAATGGCGAAATATGAAAATTCCAAACGACTGCTGACCATCCCTTTTCACTGTTATGTGATGTCTATACTTTAATATTGACGGTTAAGAGTTTCGCTGTGCACTTCCTAAAAATGATTCAATCGAATGCATAGGTAATGAGATATATACAATAGTACATAACGAATTGAATGAGATCATTTTTATTACATGGATGCCACAAATCTACTTTGAAATAATTGGATGAGCGATAGCGAAGTTTTCCATCCTACTCTTACTTTGTCATGTGTGTGTGTGCTATTTTTTTTTTTTTTTTTTGTAAGCACTGCACAGATCGCACGGTTTGACTGATCAATATGAAACTTTTCCTGCACACGCCGACTCATTCAACTTAGAACTGTAATAGTTCTGAAGCCAAATCGGTTGAATCATTTTCAAGAAAATCAATTTCAAAATTTTAAAATATCCTTCAAGATTAGACCAGGTGGAAGAAGTTGTAAGAAAAAATTCCATACGATTCAAATTTTTACTGAATGTAAATACAAACGAGATGCACATTACAAATTTGTAAATAAATCGTAATGGCCGTTTCGAAGAAAATAATATTATTATTATTATTTATTTAATAACAGCTTGGGAAGCAATACAAAAAAAAGTGCGTTACAATTCCATGGCCGCTAATCACTAAGTTATAATAGAGGTGAGATTATACAATGGACTTGGTAATTTCATTTAACATGTCGGTTTTGGGGGGTGAGGCATTCATGAGGTCTTCAGGGAGATTGTCCCACAGCCTGGTTGTTTAACCCAGAAAGGAGTGTCGTCCCGTGTCAAGATGAAACAAGATGATATATATATATATATATATATATATATATATATATATATATATATATATATATATATATATATATATATATATATATATATATATATACATTGGCGTCGGAACCGGGGGGGGGGGGGGCAGGGGGGGGCAATGCCCTCCCCCCCAACTTTTGGTCCAGGGGGGGGGGGCAAGGGGGCAATTAGGCCTATAAATCTGTCACAACTTGGTTCGAGAACTGCCGTGACACCGTGCCATGTCGCGGGCGAACAGCCACACGCCCCGCATTACTGAAACGAGGGATTTACTCATCAAAATAAACGTTTTCACGTATTTCACGTAATTCAACACTTAACTTATGGTTGTATAGTTTTGAGGCACAATGGATCGGAGATCGAACATTTTACTGTAGAAAACACGAGAGGAAGATCCAGATACCATGCAAGGAAAAAGTTGTATTCAATTTATTTTTTTGTGAATATCCGAAGAAGACCGTGAATTTACTGTACACTCACGAAATTGCTATTGATTTCATTTATGGCATTCTCAGACAATTTCATATGTGGTGAATAATTAAAAATTACCATAATTATTATTGCTCTCGTGCCTTTTCCGTCTGGCTAGACCACAGCGTGATTCCCCCTCATTCCTTTTGTCCGTATGTTGCTGATTAGTCCCGATTGGCTCTTTAATTATGCTACGTACCAGTACTGTACAAGTTGCTTAAATTTTGACCAGAATTGTAAGGGCGCTTTTACACCTTTTCCATTTTTTTACAGACTCGGCTGTAGTATCTTCTCTTTGCTCCCATGTTATCGCACAAAACGAAAAAATCATGCGGCCCACAAAACCCCGTCTGTCGATTGACGAAGACGCTACTGAAGTGTTAAATCGCGGTATACTTATAAATGCGAGAAAATTTACTTTCCAACCACGAACACAAAATCTCAGCCCGTTTCGTTCAAAAATGTTCGGAAGAAATCAGGAAGTCAGTAGTCCTTTTTTTGTCAGGTTGTACGACGCCACATTCAAGAAAAAGCGCGGAACAAGTATTCAAAACGCCTCAAAACCAGGGACGTCGTTGGGAGGTCCAAGAGGGGGCGCGCGACCCACCAATCAACATTTTCGCTCCCTCAATGATTTATTTTTCTTTAAAAATATTCTATGTTGACCTACGAATAAACAAACAATGAGATATTATCACTTATCAACATGAATTGGATCAGTATACACTATATACTACTTCACACTTCTTTTTTTTTCGATAATGATTCAATTATTGGGTTTCAAAGTGCTCATCAATCGCAAAAATCACATCAGAGATGACCATTTCTGGAAAAAAAATCACTGTCGGGAATTTTGCTGGGAGAAATGAAGAAAATAATTTCGAAAAGGTCCATAATGATTGTACTATTAAGAATTACTTTGGTAATGTCCATAGTGATTCAATCATTGAACTCCAATACTGCTTGTAAATATCAAAAATCACTTGAAAAATGACGTGGGCCTGTTTCAAAAAATATCTCGCCCATCTTACAGCGCATATGCTGCGTTTGCCAGTAGTTCATTGATACCGTCTCAGAGTTCACCGTTTTTCAACTGTCGACGGGCGCAACATAGGACATTTGAAATTTGAATTGGTGTGGCGTGTACTACTTCTACTTTGAACTGCCAATACCAGCAGATAGAATATTGTCACAAGTACATTTTATGCTAGGAAAATCTGACTTACATCATCATTCAAATCAAAATTCAAGTTTTTCATGATACATACAATTTTAATTTTCAATAATAATTTTCTACACAATTTTTAACATTTACGTACGGATGAATTTTGTTTTGGTATCATCATTTAATTATTCCCTTTTTTCCTTATTTTCTTATTCAAACATTATAAGCTGTATTGATTCACTTATTTTCGTTCCTATTTCACAGTCATCATTATCATTATTTCATCTCGTTTACAACTATTCCCAGATTTGAATAAGCTATATTTTGTGTCTCATCCTATTCTTATTTTATTATTCTCTCAAAAACGTTATTACTGCTAATTTTTATATTTCAATTAATTGATTTTCAGTCTGTATTTAAACAATGTTATTCTAAGACAGAATCTTGAATAAAGATATATACCGTGTATATATATATATATATATATATATATATATATATATATATATATATATATATACATATATATATATATATATATATATATATATATATATATATATATATATATATATATATATATGTATATATATATATATTTATATATATATATATATATATATATATATATATATATATATATATATATGAATATATATATATATATATATATATATATTCATATATATATATATATATATATATATATATATATATATATATATATATATATATATATATATATATATTTGAATTCATTCACACTTTTATATGACTTATTAGACCTCAAAACAAATTTCTTAATTTACTTCCTTTCAGCTTCAGGTTTTTGTTTGTTATTTTAGAATTAGGCCTAATTACATCTACCTAATCTATTAATAATCTTTCAAGTTTCAATTATTCTATCTATTGATCAGTTATTTTGTAACACCTATGGCAGTCATTGTTTGTGAATGGTAGTCTTAGAATAAAGGTACGTATACAACCTCAACTAACTTGTTGAATAAGTCTATAAATTGGATTTCAATTTTAAAGTGCATAACATGTATATTATGTTGGCCCTTGAAGCGCATATTTTGGCATTTTCAACTGCATATTTGAAAGTTTTTCAGACCGTAAACATCTAAGACCTAGTAATAGCTAATAACGTTACTTTACTCGATATATTCTAAGATTAGGTTATGGTTAGTTCTGTGGTTGCATGCATGGGCACTGGCTCTCGATATGACGATCTTCTTCTCAATTAGTGAATAGCCAGGCTGCATATGTGTCTATACGGTTACCTTGTTCTCGGCGGCCTATTTCCCATGGTCAAGACTTCTAGGCTATGGTTGTATTGTTTCTGGCTAGAAAGTTGAACGTATTGAAGGTTGTTGGTGTATAAAAGAAATGCCATAACTTGATCCTAAACAAGACGGTACAGGGTACTGTACCGTGTACCGGAAATAAAAAAACTTTTCTGCTTTTGAAATCCATTTGGACAAAAGGAGTGAAGCTTTAATAGGCAAAAACTTCGTCTATGGCATAAGCCATACTGTTTTGTTTGGTTTATTGACCTTTTTGATTCATATGTGGTACAAATATAGGCCATTTATGGAACACATGAAATACATTTGGTTACATTCAATGAGGGGCGGCGGAGCCGGGGGGGGGTTAGGGCTCTGCTGCCCAAGCAAACAATAGCATTCAGACATATACAGTAAATGTGAATACATAGCTCAAACAAAGAATCAAATGATTGCAAACAAAACATCAAATCAAGATAATTGAAAAAGATCAATTTCTGTTATGAATGAGAGATAAGGTAGCTGACCTATAATATGTTTGTTTACAAACATTGCATCATTGCTAAGAGTTGACTATGTGATTTGGGCACTTCTTTAAAAAAAGAAATTTCAACCCTAAATATAATAATAATTACTTCCACACGAAATTTAAATATTCAACCTGTTTACACTGCTGATCAATCTAATGGATATTTTTTGTATCATATTCCTCTTGCTTGAAAAGTTCTAAAACTCATAACACTATTCATTCTGCAACACTAAAAATATTGAAAATAAATACTTATTGAAGCCACAAACATAAACAAATCATTAATGTAGATAGTAATTTTAGAGGATAGCTCCAGCATATAATTCTCGTTATTTGAATAATCAGTTTCACAAAGAAATGAACCATGAATTCTGGGACAAAAATAATTTTGAATATATCTGGGAGGTAATTCTAAATAGTGCATGTGAGTCTTAATTCACACGTATGATTTGATACTGGCTGAAGTATCAAGAATGCATGTATGATAGCAAACTTAAATTATTTGTCAACAAATGTGTGAATTAGGTATGCTGTGAGTTTTGTGTTTCTTGTAACTCAATTGTAATTCATTCATTCGATATTCTTTTGTTTAATTTTGCATTCTATGAATACTATTAATTATTATTTATATTGTTTATTATTGATAAATGTCATTTGCTAATACATTTCTTTCAGATTTTTTATAGTTTTCTTTTTCTTCTCTGGTACCAGTAAGGGAAAGAATTTTAGTATGTCTTATTCAATTTGATTAATTTGCTTCATTGCAAACTTTTGACAAATAATCAGTAGTTATGTTGCTCGCACACAAGAATTCGTTCTTACGCCGACTTCTTACTATCTTATTCTTTTTCATGACAGCAGTTTTAATTGATATTTTCTTGGATTACTTTATATGTATAATCATTTCTGTTAATTGTCATTGTTAACTTGAATAAGTGATAAGATAAAAAACAATGTTGAATTGAAAAAATGTAATGTTATTGAATAGATTTTGAGGTGAATCAATAGCGAGCTTATATTGCACCTGTGCTGCTGTGCAGTATCATGTATCAATCGTACTTGACTTGATTGTGTACGTTTGTTGGTTGCTATTCAGAGAATGGCCGTGCTCTTCCTGCTTGCTGGCGTGATCGGCTGGAGCGCCGCTCAGCAACCTTGTTCCGACATACACAGCGACCTACGTCTCCCATGCCGCTGTCGGCTGGATCCCGAAACCGAGGAGATTCACATGGACTGCGACTATGTCGTCTTCCAGGGCAACCTGCCGTCCTTGCCCTATCGTGCCCCGATCGTCTCTTTCAGCCATAAACATGTGGGTCATCAGGCGCTACCAACACAGGCATTCACTGCTGCCAACTTACCACTCACCAGAATCGACTTCTCGCATAATTTACTGCGGAGACTTACTGATAGGTAAGAATAAATTAACCCTAGAGATCTTTCAGTGGTAGAGTAACCATTCGTCCCAGATTAGCTTGTTACTTGCGATTTACTTGTTTTGTGTGAACCGTCCGTCACAGGAAGGGTCAGTCGGAGCCAGGACTCGCAAATGTCCCGTTTTTAATACCGGTATTGTAAATAGTAGGCCCTACAGATAATTGAATTGATAAAAAAAATTGACCTAATTTAAAAAATATACTGCAGTACTACTTATTCACAAATAATGCTAGTTCAGAGTACAACCTCTATCGCAACCTCTGCTTCACCAAAAAGTAGGTTTTGAAACAATGATCGATATATCAATTGATTTTTTTTCAAACGATGCGATAATTGATTTAATTTCTACGATTATTACGATAAACGATATGGATAGTTTCAATTATCGATACTATATTTTGGCCGTTTCAAAACTTCCCACATTTGTGTATTATTTCTACAATTGGCGCGAGAATATCTCCTTCTACTGGACACGCCAATCAACCAAACCTTAAATTGAACATTCCAATACGATACGATATCTGGACACTCGATACGATTATCGAATAGAAGCAAAAATATTGATATGTAACAATTAATTATCAATATGATAACAACGATAATCGATGTACATTTTTAAATCGATAAACAACCCTACCAAAAAGTAAAAAGATACATTGTGAATACTAAAAAATATAGACAATTCATTTACAAATGTACAAAATTCAAAAAAGGTTGCTGTGCAGGGCTGTTGTTGGGGCTGTGGGCTATTCTATGGTTCAACATCAATATCAACATAATATGTTCAAATATCAACATAACATAATATGTTCAAATATCAACATAACATATTTCCAAACTTTTATTAAGATAATTATTCCAACAGAAAAATGTTGCCTTTTTTCCAAATCAGAAATGTTATAGATATAGTCCGTAAGCTTGTGGTATGATATTCATATCCCGTGGGCTCCTTCGTGATGGAAGCAAGCGGTTTTCGGAATTCGATTTATATACCCCTAAATATGTAAACGCCACTTGTAGGCGACCTCTGACCCCGTGCAGGAATTCAAGATGGCGGATCAAAGATGGCGCTTGAATTTCCACATTTTGTTTTTCAAAATCATGGGAAATAGACATGATCATATTCAAATGATAGGTAATGACAAGGAGAAGAACATTTCATCACATGTGGATGGATCCAAGATGGTGGAAACAAAATGGAGGTCGTTTTTGGGTTTTGGATATTTTTTTCTAGAATCATGCCACATGGTCGTATTTGTATTCAAATGAAAGTTAATGGTGAGGAGTCTATGAATTTGATGTATTTCTAAAAAATCAAGATGGCGGATTCAAAATGACGCTCAAAATCAATTTTTTGGGGGTTCTAAAATCATGCGAAATGGTCGTAATTATATCCAAATGAAAGCTAATGATGAGGAAAATATGAATTTGATGTGTCTCAATGACTTCAAGATGGCGGATAGAAAATGGCGCTCAAAAACTATTCCATTTTGTTCTAAAACCATGCAAAATAGTCGTCATTATATTCAAATGGAAGCTAATGATGAGGAAAACATAAATTCATTGTATCTGGATCAATCCAAGATGGTGAATCCAAAATGTTCGTTCGAAAATCTTTCCATGTTTCGAAAACCACTCGAAATTTCCTTAATTTTCATTTCCAATATATACGTACGTCATTAGTATAAATCTAACGACCAGCGGAATGATAAAATTCAACTCACGTACCTCAATATACAAAATACAGATGGAAAATGATGTATGAAAATTATGAATATATCATTTCAGGCTCAATGTCATGATAATGTTTCATGAAATATAACATTATATGAGTAGAATAGTTAAGACCGTAAGATCATCGTCCTCATTTTCCGAAGCACAACCTGCGTCAACATTGTCACATGTGTCTTCTTTGCCTTCGCAGATGTACATTTTAGTGGATCTTGAGCAATTAGTATTGCACTTGCATGGAGGTAAACACCTTCCTAGAACGCAAGAGCACTTGCATGAGGAGTTCTATCATTGATAACGGTATACACAGGGTATATGGTTGACACAATATGTACAACCTGGTTGTTTTCTAGTTTCCATCCGTAATGTGTGTCAGCAGGGATGTTTGGATGTTTGGATGTTGCTGAATGTCACGGTACCATTCCATTGCTTGTCTGTGGGCTCGCAAGAAAGCAGGGTACAAAGCACCTCTGGTAGGTGGTGAACATTCTCCATACGACTGATTTCTAGCAAAAAGAAGCCGATGAACATCTTTTACACTTGTTAGTCTTGTATTTCTTACGTACAATAGACAAACCCTGCATCAGTGTATACGAGTTCACTGTTAATCCAAGAGCCCATTTTTTTCTCCTAATGGACACATGTTACACTGCGGTAAGAGTATGCTCATGAGTATATCAGCATCGCTATTGCAAAATGAAGATAAAGAAGATTATCACAGTGGCGATGGTGAAAGACCTTCAGGGATGGCATGGCAATTGTAGATGGCATGGCAGAGCTTCATATTCTTGATAAGCCAATCCACATTAGAAGCTGCGAAAATCTAGGAATCTATTTCAACAAGAATATGGAATCAAGGTATACCCACTACGATGAAGTTCATGAGACAATAATTTAACCATATTGAAGTACTCAATTTTGGTAGATGCATTTATATAATAATGTGTTGCCTCATTTTTACCCAGTTGGAGAACTCGAGGTGCTCACTCAAATGAGTTTTCTTTATGTGTCAAACACTAACTGAACTTCATCGTAGTGGGCATACCTTGATTCCATATTCTTGTTGAAATAGATTCCTAGATTTTCGCAGCTTCTAATGTGGATTGGCTTATCAAGAATATGAAGCTCTGCCATGCCATCTACAATTGCCATGCCATCCCTGAAGGTCTTTCACCATCGCCACTGTGATAATCTTCTTTATCTTCATTTTGCAATAGCGATGCTGATATACTCATGAGCATACTCTTACCGCAGTGTAACATGTGTCCATTAGGAGAAAAAAATGGGCTCTTGGATTAACAGTGAACTCGTATACACTGATGCAGGGTTTGTCTATTGTACGTAAGAAATACAAGACTAACAAGTGTAAAAGATGTTCATCGGCTTCTTTTTGCTAGAAATCAGTCGTATGGAGAATGTTCACCACCTACCAGAGGTGCTTTGTACCCTGCTTTCTTGCGAGCCCACAGACAAGCAATGGAATGGTACCGTGACATTCAGCAACATCCAAACATCCAAACATCCCTGCTGACACACATTACGGATGGAAACTAGAAAACAACCAGGTTGTACATATTGTGTCAACCATATACCCTGTGTATACCGTTATCAATGATAGAACTCCTCATGCAAGTGCTCTTGCGTTCTAGGAAGGTGTTTACCTCCATGCAAGTGCAATACTAATTGCTCAAGATCCACTAAAATGTACATCTGCGAAGGCAAAGAAGACACATGTGACAATGTTGACGCAGGTTGTGCTTCGGAAAATGAGGACGATGATCTTACGGTCTTAACTATTCTACTCATATAATGTTATATTTCATGAAACATTATCATGACATTGAGCCTGAAATGATATATTCATAATTTTCATACATCATTTTCCATCTGTATTTTGTATATTGAGGTACGTGAGTTGAATTTTATCATTCCGCTGGTCGTTAGATTTATACTAATGACGTACGTATATATTGGAAATGAAAATTAAGGAAATTTCGAGTGGTTTTCGAAACATGGAAAGATTTTCGAACGAACATTTTGGATTCACCATCTTGGATTGATCCAGATACAATGAATTTATGTTTTCCTCATCATTAGCTTCCATTTGAATATAATGACGACTATTTTGCATGGTTTTAGAACAAAATGGAATAGTTTTTGAGCGCCATTTTCTATCCGCCATCTTGAAGTCATTGAGACACATCAAATTCATATTTTCCTCATCATTAGCTTTCATTTGGATATAATTACGACCATTTCGCATGATTTTAGAACCCCCAAAAAATTGATTTTGAGCGTCATTTTGAATCCGCCATCTTGATTTTTTAGAAATACATCAAATTCATAGACTCCTCACCATTAACTTTCATTTGAATACAAATACGACCATGTGGCATGATTCTAGAAAAAAATATCCAAAACCCAAAAACGACCTCCATTTTGTTTCCACCATCTTGGATCCATCCACATGTGATGAAATGTTCTTCTCCTTGTCATTACCTATCATTTGAATATGATCATGTCTATTTCCCATGATTTTGAAAAACAAAATGTGGAAATTCAAGCGCCATCTTTGATCCGCCATCTTGAATTCCTGCACGGGGTCAGAGGTCGCCTACAAGTGGCGTTTACATATTTAGGGGTATATAAATCGAATTCCGAAAACCGCTTGCTTCCATCACGAAGGAGCCCACGGGATACCGCATGCTTATCGACTAATATTTGAGGATGTTAGCTTATGATAGTTATATGAATTGAAAATGATTTACATGTAATGAGACCGAGGGACCACTCAGCATTGTCAATGAAGAGACTAGGTTTCAATTCCAGCAATGTTCGACCATATTGACTGAGGTTTTTCTTGGTTTCCCTCAGTCGTTCAAATGAATGTACCAGAATGTGTCCGGCGTACCACAATCAACTCCTTCCCATGTTTGCAAGATGAGTCATATTCAGAAATTTAGCATCCTTCCCGAGACATTCACAAAAATTGAAATTATCAACATTTTACAGAAACCGAAAATATTGACTTGTTCATTCAAGAATCCAATTGATTCTAAGTCCCTCGAAATGTTTTCCTACAAACAAAAGATGGTTTCTTTGTATAGCAGGGTAATTGACTTCCTATTAGACATAGCCAAACAATTTAAAAAGGTGTAATTCTCAGAATAACCAAACATGTTTTATTTGATCAGTCTGATCACTAATAATAACTCACTATTTCTTTAACAATATTTGAACCTCAAACATATAATAAACCATAAGAATATAGACTTTATTGATATCTTGAAACAATTGGAACAACAACGCTGTATCACTGAGCGATTCTGTGTACACTTTTTGCAAAGGGAACCTGATTGCCACTTTCAATGTACCGTACATTGGGATAAACAATAAAACAATAAGTGTGAGCATTGTTGATTGTTTATTTGAAATGCTTTTCAATTGAGTTAAGCTTATTGAAAGATTAATGTGAGATGAAAGTATAACCATGCACTTTTCAAAAATATGTGGTTATCATCAACAGCTGTTGGGAGTTTCTCATGATTTACTGATGCTTGATTTATTCCTCTTTTTCAATATATGGTCTAAGATTATGGAATAACTTACCTGTGTGACTTAAACATGAGAAATCATCCAGATTTTTCAAAACTAACTATAAGAAGTGGTTGTTGAATGAACATGATAATCATACTTGAACCCACATCCACGCCTAAAATGCTGCATATATGGATAATTTTCATCCTCACTATTTATTTTCTCATATTATTCCAATTATTATATGTTTTGCACTTCATATAAGCTGTAAATGAATGAGAACAACACATAGTTTCTGTTTGGGTGGAAGAGCAGTTTTGCCAAACTTTGCCATTTTATCATTTTTCTCATTGTAACATGTTTGTATGTATGATGTTTTTCATGATAAATAAAAGACTATTAATAATAATAATGATTTCCAGATTATTTCTCGGTCTTCAAGATACTCTCGAGGTATTACTTTTATCTGACAACCTTCTCGGTGACAATCTCAACCCAATCTTCTCTAGTAGCGAGTTTCATGGTCTCGAGCAATTACAGACTCTGGATCTGAGTAGGAATCTGATCAAGGGCATCGAAGAGGGTTTACTCAAAGGCTGTGTCAACCTACAAGAGTTGTACTTGGATGGAAATAGCATGACTGATGTTCCTACAGCTTCTATTAATGGACCGAAAGCGTTGAGATTTCTTTCTATGAAATCCAATCGTATAGGTAAGGAACTATAAGAATAATATGCGGTGAAACCTTATATCCCAGGGAGTGGAAAGGGGGAGTTGGAAATTTAGATGGAAATTCGGAAATATCTTGTTATCTACGTTGTTCCCTGCTAGTGAGTTAATTGAATGCTATAGCCTATTAGGCCCAGTATGTTAAAATGAAAATACTTCCGGTATTTTCTTATGAATGACGTATTAGAAAAATAAAATCATTTTGCAACCCTTTTTCATTTTTTTTTCATCAGAAATGATTTTGAATTTGATTTTGAATTCATATTATTTCAATATAGTTCTACACATGTGCAAAATAATCAAACAATTTGACAGTCAAGTAAGCGAGAGTTTTCTCCCACATAAATGAATAGTAGGCTAGTAACTTCAACCAAGATAATGCTATTTTAGATCAACAAATTCGTGTACAATCACTTGAAATTGTTTCTATATTAATTTTTTTCATCTCTTGATCAAATTGGTTATTATCACAGTACCTACAATATTAATGTATCAATATTAATCAATGGAGTTGAAATTAGGAATTACACGAGAAGTGGGAAAAATACTTAATGTATACTACGTACGGTGTACGAATGCAAGAAATTAGTACGTAATATTTATTTCTCCATAATACAATCATGCTACAAGACAGAAAGTTTTTTCATTAGCAGGGCTCAGCTATAAGTCCATAGCTCGTATTCATTTTCACTCGCATACGGCATCTAGTGTCACCTTAGGTCTGGGTTTTTGTGACTTCATTTAACATATCATCACTTCATCGTTTCATTATCACCCACTCATTCATAACCCCAAATAACCTAGCTTTTAGTGGAGTCGTTAAGTTTCATTTAAAAAATCACCCTTTGAACATTGTCCCAAGTTTTCTATTGAAGAAAATTCGTTTGGTGGGGATGGTAACTCAAGTTACGCATAAGGTATGTTTAACCAGTGAGGAGTACATAGCCTCTATAAGAGAAAATGTGAAATTCCCTCATTCTGAATTGTATTTCTTTGTTTTGGGAGACTAGTTGTTTTGTTTTTTGTTGTTTCTTATTGTCATCAATAGTTCTCATAAATAATAAATACACATGACAGTCAAGAAAATCCACAAAGTCTCCAAGGAAGACTTGACTGTGGGAGAAAAAATAATAATATAGTGTGTATATTTTTTAATTTCAGATTTTATATATTGAATTATGCAAAGCGATTAAGAAAATGTGAATATAATTGATAAATTGAGTGGCAATTAACAAATGAAAAAAGAAGAAATATGATTCGCTTAGTTTATTGGTCGAGGAAATTACTCTGATGTGTACTTTGACTGAATGTAATACAGTAGAACCTCAGTTATAAATTTCTCGTTTATACATTTATTACATTCATGAGTTTTATTTTTTGATCCAACCTATATGCTCCACATGTTGAATAGTTTCATTAATAAGTTTTGACATTAATACATTTTTTTAGTCTGGTCCCCTGAAAAACGTATAAATGAGGTTCCACTGTATTACACGAGTAACACGACAGCATGTTAGAAATGTTTTTGCCAAGTAGAGACCAGTAGTAGAACTAGTAGTGACCAGTAGTAGTACTAGTAGTGACCAGTAGTAGTACTAGTAGTGACCAGTAGTAGTACTAGTAGTACTAGTAGTGACCAGTTGTAGTACTAGTAGTGACATAGTGACATACTTGTGAATAAAAATCAAGGTGATGTGAGAATTTCTTATTGGGGATACGGCATCCCCCTGTGTCCCTCCTCTCCCACGAACACACACGCAATACGAACACTGATTTACCTAATGAATACCACACAATTGCTTCCTTCAGGTTCTATCAGCATTGGAGCATTCCAAGCACAGAAGTTGCTTGAAACCATCGATCTGAGTGACAACCTCCTCACCTCGTTAGAAGGTGGATCCATGCTGGGTTTGTCAAGACTACGATCATTGAATCTCAAGCACAATCGCTTCACCCGGTTCAGTAGTGACATATTCCAAGGAGTGGAAAACCTGGATAGGCTGGATCTCTCGGAGAATTTCATTTCCGAGTTCCCAAACGTAGCTCTGAAACTCGTCCACAATTTGAAGCACTTGAACCTCTCGTCAAATCTCATACAGGTAAGCACCGACTAAATATACAAATAGTATAAGTCTAATAATTAACTGTTCTAACAGTTGACAGCGCTAAAAATCAACTGTCTTAAAAATCAATTGTTCTAAATTTGTTTCATTTCGTGTGTTTTTACATTCAAATAAGAGATGCTTCATGTTGATGGGAATTTTCAACCCCCACTCCTTTACTTCAATATTGGTTGATCAAGAAATAGATGTATAAGACAGATGATATTCACGATGGCCGATTTTGTAGGGTAGTTTGTTCTTCAACACTTTTTTGGATGAACCAACTTTTTCGAAAGAACAGCCACTATAATTACCACATGCCAATAATACTTTAATTGCAGACCAAAATCATTTGGATGGAATCATCATTTTGCGTAGCAGTATGATAGCCCGTATCAGTTTTCATAGTAATGTGTAATATAGGCCTAATAATAATCATGAAAATAACCATAATGATAATGATAATAATAATCATAATGAAATGATGAACATAAAAATTAAAGTATTCATTCATATATAACAGAACGCATTGTGGCATACATCAATAAAAGATGATCATTAATATGCAGATGCAGATAAACCTAATTACAAAAATGAAAGCATAAAATCTGTTTCACTTTGAATGTATATTCAGTAATATTGTGTCAAGAGTTGGAGATTAGAATATCAATGAGAATATGAATGAAAATATGAAAAATATAATTATTTCATCCATTCAAATAATGATTCAACTAACACCATTTAAATATCTTCCACAGGGCTTGGAAAGTGCAAACTTGGTGACACTAACAAAGCTCGAGAGCTTGGACTTGAGTCGTAACAGCATCGCCACCATTCAACCGGGCACTTTCCTTGGGCTCTATAAGTTACGTCACATTGATCTAAGTGTCAACTCGCTGCGAACAATTGAAGATGACTTATTCGAGGGATTGGACAACTTGGAGAAGCTATCTCTACGAGATAATAACATCTTGCTAGTTCCTGCATCTGCCTTAGCCCGAATGCCACATCTCGTTTCGGTCGACCTCGGTTTCAACCGTGTAGCTGCTCTTTCCGAACAATTACTGCAATCAGTTGCTGCCCAAATAACATCCCTTGACTTGGAACGAAATATAGTTGGAGAACTACCACCTGGTACATTTGCTCAGTTCAGTAGTCTGCAGAAATTGAATTTAGGGGGTAATCTTTTAGCCAGTATATCTGGCAGTACTTTTAAAGGATTGGAAGGGAATTTGATAGTCTTGTCGTTGCAAAATAATCAGTTGACATCTCTGAATGAACTTCCCTTGAAATTACATGTATTAGATAGTCTAGATTTATCACGTAATCGTATAAAAGAGATATCTGTCAATGCTTTTACGCATGTGCACAACCTTACCCACTTAAGTCTCAGCCAGAATGCTTTACAGTCTCTATCAAGTAAACTTTTGCAGCAATTATCTAAACTGACACATCTTGATCTTAGTTATACAGAGCTCAAAAATCTGTCTCCAGAGGTACTGTCCAAATGTTATCAGTTGGAGGTGGTGAATTTACAAGGTAATTTATTACAAGAAATTCCTGAAGGCTCATTTAATAATCTTCGAAACTTGAAAACGGTAGATCTCTCCAAAAATAAGATTGTCAATATTCGACCTGGGGCATTCACTGGTGTTGTGTCGATTGAGAATATTTTCTTGTCTCATAACAAACTTGGAGCATTCAAAGGAGAAATGTTCAAAATTCCAGGATTAGGAACAAGCTTACAAGAATTGGACATCTCGCATAACGAAATCAGTTACTTGTTTCCATCTGCATTTCGAGTTCATCCCAAGCTCAAGATATTAAAGGGAAGCAACAATCGTTTCGCTTATTTTCCTGCCGAGTTGTTGGCTTCCCTACAGTTTCTTGAATATGTTGACATAAGCAACAATACATTATCTAGTGTAGAAGATTTAGATTTTGCTCGTTTGCCACGTTTACGTACTCTTAATTTAGCAAGTAATGTAATAGAAACAATTGCCGAATCAGCGTTCCATAATTCTACGCAGCTTCAAGTACTCAACATCGCCAATAATAAAATTTCTCGTCTCGGAGAGAGGACGTTTGAAGGATTTGCACGATTAATGGAATTGAACCTGGAAGGTAATTTACTGAGTGAACTATCTGAATCCATTTTCGAAAGAGCAAAACTGCAAATGTTGGAGAGCATAAATTTAGCTAGAAACCGTTTTGAAGTAGCACCATTGAAAACCCTTCAGAGACAGTACTTTTTCTTATTGAGCGTTGATTTGTCATTTAACAAAATTCAACAAATCCCTCCAGAAGACGGGATAATGGTTAATATAAAAAAGCTTGATCTCTCTTATAACCCACTTTCCTCCGAAGCTGTTGCTAACGTCTTAGGGGAGCCAAAAACTGTCAGGGAGCTCAACTTGGCAGGAACCGGAATTACAAAACTAACAACACTGGAAACTCCATTCTTAAGAAGCCTTAACTTGTCTGCAAACACAATCACAAAATTACCAGAAGAAGCTTTTGCCAGAACTACTCTCTTAGAGAAATTAGACGTGTCGAGGAATGAAATCACAAAAGTACTTCCTCATCTTTGGCCTCGGCTGAAAAATCTCCAAGCTATTGATCTGTCAGATAATCCCATAGATGTAATTTCACGTGGAGACCTAGATGGGCTTCTGATCCTGAAATCACTCCAGCTTCGGAACTTGGAGAAATGTACACGATTTGAGAAAGATGTGTTTAAACCATTACAAAACTTGGAGAAGTTAGAAGCTTATGGATATCCACGTTTAGGATATTTGGATGTCCATGGTATTTTGAACCATCTGCCAGGACTTCAGGAGCTGGATATAGAAGTGAAAGATGCTACTGTTGGCGGAGACCAACTAGCTCCAGGACTGCAGCCTCGGCTACGATATCTTGGCATAAGGGGTGAGCGAGTAAAATCTATCTCATCAGGAACATTAGCAGGTCTTCGGGGCTCAGTACTGAATGTTTCATTGAGAGATACAGGACTTTCATCTTTGCCTCAAGCTTTATTATTTCCAGTGCCAAGATCCACTCGAGTAACACTGGATGTTAGTGGCAGCACACTGGCAAACCTCAGTCGACAGTTTCTATCCACATTGGACGAACGTCGAGGGGATATTGTACTCGTTGGACTGGAACATAATCCTCTTGTGTGTAATTGTGGCGTGAGGGCCCTTCGCAGATGGTTACCAGGCGCTGGCATGACCGGAATACGGTGCTCAGCTCCCGAGAATCTGGCTGGAAGGTTACTCGTCGAAGTTGGAGATGACGAATTAACGTGTGATACCAATAAGCAGACTTCAAAGACAATGCCTCCCCTTTCAACAACAACTGTAAAAACAGTGGTCAAGGCCAAGTCTGCAAGTAAAGTAACATCTGAGCCAGACATCATACTTGCACCTCCACCTCCTATTCTGGGCAAAGAAAAAAAAACAGTCAATAAAGTCTCTACTGCTTCTATCTCAGGACTCGGCAATGATGATACCCTGATTATTGGTATAGTAGGGGGTGTTGTTGCTTTCATTGCCATTCTTATCATAATTATTTGTATCGTAAGGCTTCGTATCAGTAATAATCAATACAGGGGTGGCCCTCTTGCTGTTGGAGGGACTCTTCAAGGTCCTTCACCACATTGTACGTGTGTGAAGCCACCTATGATGATGGTGCCTCCTTATGCTCCTAGTTACGCCACTCTACCTCCCAAATTATTACCTGTACCCTCGTCAAACTCTCCTTCTTTGAGGCCGAATTACGCAACGATGGGTCGACCTAATTACTATCAAACGCCGCCTTATTGTATTTCTTATGCCTCAGAAGAGAAGTCACACTCACACAGGTAACCCAATCTTGCAATGAAGAGTAACCACTTCTATCTATTATCATGGAAACATATCAGCAGATACATTTTTTTTTTCAAAGGCAAGAGGCCTTCTCAATTCTATTATAGTTGATTCACAAAAGTCGACACCGTAGAAAGTTATTGAAGTCCAGGTCCGAATTCGAAACATGTATTTTTCATTTTGTGAGGGGAAATGTTTTTGTAATAGTTCTGGTGAGAATTATTGTTCTTCTATTTCAACTCTAGCTGAAATGCATTTTTTCTGAGTGCCTGTCTTTTACGCTTATAAAGACTTGAGGTGTTGGAATCGGCCTCAGTGAACCTTATGACGAGCCAGCTAGGTATATCAAACGTAACACCGTGGATACTATATGAGATGTCAAAAACAAAGAAGGTTGAAATCAAATGCATTGTTCATGTACCATCCCGAACATTGAATCTGGATTTGCCAATACTACAACTATCATGTGAAGTTCATGAATTTGTACTTGTAATTTTCTGAATATAAGTATTTGTTACTTTCAGCATGCCTGTATAGCTAGCATGGAGCTATTGTTATAAGTATGGTCAAGAATCAAACCCCCCAAAGATGTCGGGATAGTTGATCAGGTTTTAATGATTCAGACCGCGTTCAGAAAAATCACCATGACCATAGTTTATGTCTGATTGCCTCCACTTTTTTACAATTGAATGTATCCAAAATACAAAGTGTGGTTTCGAAAAACTCAAACTTTCCCTCCAATATTATTATATTGTATGAGTCCAATGCACTAAATGGCCAAATAATTGGCCAGTAAAAAGCATCTTGGTTATTACACTTCTTGAGCTTTTGAGAATGACAAATATAGCCACAAGAATAATTTCATTAAAAGAATATATTGTTATCGTTTTCTTAGTTTTGAACACATGCCCCTGATGGTTGTATCTTCTTTACCAAAATAAGAAATGTACAAAAAATTGCAAGAGTTAATGAAGAAACAATCCCAAAAAGGTCTTACGTTTCAATAGATAAAGGTAAAGTACTCGTACAAACAACCAGGTGCGTATTATAGTGCTGAAGAGCCGTGCGTATAGGGTGGTTTTGTATTACGTTTGGCATATTAGACGTTTTTACATAATGCTGCATTATTTATAACCAGTTAACAATGTACATAAAAGTGTGTCTTCATATCGGTGGAAGTCTATTTTTCCTGTCCGTGTACTTCCTTTGTATTTTGTTTTGTCCGCGAATAGGCACTAATCGCACTTGATCAAAGTGTTACTAATTAATATTAAATTGATTGTAACTTGTAATCAATATTTATTCACACATGTCGAGATTACATGTTGGTCTGATTGCGGGCTGAGGACGGCAAGAGACAAAAGGACTGTCCTATGTGAGGCCAGTGTGAGACCCCAACTCTGAATCTTCTTCACTAAAATTAGGTGTACAAACAAATGAAACTGTCCAATTCTGCTTGTACATGTTACCATCAAGAATGTAATACAGAGTTCAGTTTTTTTTTTATATTCAATGACACGCTTGCTAATGAGTAGTGAGACGCAAGTTGATCAGCTGTACTAAAGGCCAATTCGTGCTACTTCCCTACTTCGTTGTTTACTTTTGAATTGGCTTCTATTTTATCTATTTTTTTTCAAATTTTATCTGACTGACTAATTAAAATATAATACTGTGTATTATTATTATTTATTATAATTGCTCTATCTCGTGTGTTATGGTGAGCTGAGGTCACAGCCAGCACGCAACAAAATGTTAGCTTGTGATCTTGGCAGGGGACGATGATACAGTACCACTGGCAAAATGTTTCATTACACTTCAAATAAATTCATAGTATGGTACGTACTGGTAATGTTTTATAAACAAAATATCTTTCACCAATCACAAATGGATGATGATTTGAGTAAATGAATTATTGCAATAACCCTCAATGAGATATTTATAAAAAAATAATCATAATGATAATAAACAAGAAAATGTAATTAATTTAAGGATCATCTGAGAAGTTTGATTAGAATTTCATATCAAAGGTCGTAGTTCGAACCTAGTGCACTACTGATCCAGTTCTTCACTTCATATCATCTTCATTTTATTTTGCATGGTTAGTCACAGTTGTTGACTGGTTGAAAATTGGTAACCAGGTATATTTTTAGTGCCTTTACAAAAATATCTAATCCCATTTGTTGATTATCATCGACTTGCACGATGTCTATTTCATTACTTGTATTGTACCCATATAAGTCTAGACTATATGCCATAGATAAGGTGATAAGTTACAATGTGCAATATAACACTGTATTATCGAAACTACGTTCCATAATTTTATATTATGTATATCATGTATACCAGAAAATGTTCAGAAAAAAATAAAGTCTTACTGTATTAGTTATTATAACAAGTGCTATTCTGATTATTGAACCTAACCAAACCCAGTAATATAAATCAAAAGTATTATACAAAAATTGTTGAACTGAAACCAAACAGGCATTTTTAAAAAAATGCACCAAGACCATGAAGAATTCTTATCATCAGTTTTATTTTGGTTGAATTGTCAACAAGTAACATTCCATAGACTCATACGTATAGTCTGTCAATTGACTTATTCAATTGACTGATGGTGACTTATTGACTTTATTGTACAATGTTTATACAAATCTCGATTTGTGCTTTATGAGAAACGGCAATAAATACAAATAGAGGCTAGATTTCTACATTTGTCTTGTTCACAACTGTGCATAGCAGGCAATGATGATTGTGAATACGTAGCCTCATTGAGCGTGCGCTTTAAACGGCTGGATCTGATTGTCAGTATGTTGCGAACTGGCGTGTGCCGTCTTCTAGTACCTAGTTGGTCACTCTAATACCAGAAACGTCAAGATATTACTTTGAAGATTCAATTTTTCAGCAAATGAAAAAATATCTATAGGCCAGTGACAAAATACTACATACATAGACATATATATATATATATATATATATATACATATATATATATATATATCTCAAACCCAGAAAACCAATTAAATTGGGCCAGGGGGCAGGCCCGGATTTACGCACAGGCTGGCAAGGCTGAAGCCTAGGGGCGCAAGAGTCCAGGGGGCGCTTGGGCTCTTCAGAGCTTCCATATTTTTGTTGTTTCAAATGAAATGAAATGGTATCAAAAAATGCAACACGAAGTTATATCATGTAGTTAAAAATGAAACCAAAAGTGTCACAAACTTATTGTCATTATTATTCCCATTCATATTCTCATTAACACTACAACAACATTGGCCAATATACCAATATAATCTAAAAAAATGATATCTCA
Organism: Brachyptera risi; assembly: GCA_964007535.1. Lineage (NCBI taxonomy): Eukaryota > Metazoa > Arthropoda > Insecta > Plecoptera > Taeniopterygidae > Brachyptera > Brachyptera risi. Next base: position 17,352,706 of record OZ023327.1, on the reverse strand, counting down.
AAAAATTCCCTGCTATATAGGCTATTGGATTAACTAAAATATAGCTGAAACATGCCCTGGAATTTCTTTCTAGGACTTCACCCCGGGTAAGTCGCACCCTGAGGTATAAATATTCCGGTACTTGGTAAGTCATTGGTAATGTCGAGTAACGAGCGCAAATACGTCAACGTGCCTCGTGGTTTTCACATTGACCGAAATATTTTTTAAATTTATTCATTTATTTTTATTTGTACACCAGTCTTACACACATTTTGAAAATACGTATTCTAGGTTCAGCCTAGGGGCGCTGGATTCTTGAGTCCGGGCCTGCCAGGGGGTGTTTCCACCAGTTTTTCTAGGGCAGACTTCTCATATCAATCGGTTCCTGCCAGTTCCGACTTCTTCCTCCTCTTGTTCACTACTGCTAGGCCTATCCTCTATTTCTTCTTCTCTTCCTACGAGTTCCCTCCATCGTTCTCTATTCTCCCACCATCTCTCTTCTTCCACTTCTTTCCCTTTTTCTCCTCGGTTGACTACCCCGAACTTGACTCCCTCTTGCCACCTTTCGTTTGGTCTTCCAACTCTTCTCTTAGCTCCATTGTTTTCTGCTATCTCAAACATTGCTCTCGGTATTCTCTCCATTTTCATTCTCCGCATATGCCCGTACCACCTAAGTCTCTCCCTTTCCAATTTAAATGATAACCTTTCCACTCCCACTTCCTTCCTTATATTACTACTTCTCTTCTTCTCCAACTACACTCCTGCTACGCTCCTTACAAACTTCATTTCTGCTGCCTCCATTTTCTTTTCTTCTCTCCAGTTGATCGACCATGTAACTGCTCCATATGTCAAGATAGGCAAGTAGTACCCATTATAAATGAGTATCTTCCCACTCCTTGGAAAATCTTGGTTCCAAATCAGCTTCCTTACTTTTTGAAATAGCCCGTCCGCCTTAGCTATTCTCTTATTCACTTCTAGCTCTACTTTTGCCGTTATACTGACAATACTTCCCAAGTATGAGAACTCTTCTACTTCTTCCAGTTCTTGACCTTGCAGCTGTACTTTTTCTTCAATCTTTCTCTTCTCTCTGCTCATCACCATTGTTTTGCTCTTTTCCACGCTGATTCTCATCCCAAACTCCTCTGTCATTTCTTCCCATCTTTCTACTTTCTCTTGCACCTCGTCTCTACTGTCTCCCCATAACAAAATATCATCAGCATATATCATTGTCTTTGACCCTGGGCCTTCGTTCTCTGGTTCCACTTTTCTGATCATCTCATCCATCACCATTACAAACAACATAGGTGATAGGACACTGCCCTGCCTAATTCCACTCCTTACCTCAAACCACTCCGTCCTGCCTCCATTTGTTTGCACTGACGCCTTGAATTCTCGATATAAACTTTTCACACGGTCTATCATCCCCACATGTATGCCCTTTGCCTTGAGACTTTCTCATACCCTTTCTCTGGGAAGATGGTCGTATGCTTTCTCCAAATCTAGAAAAGCCATGTACACTCTTCTTTCCTCCTCCCACCTTGTTTCTACCAGTTGCCTGACAGCAAATATCAAATCTACTGTTGATCGGCCTGTTCTGAACCCATGGTGCTTTTCCCTAAACATGGGTTCCACTAGCACTCACATCCTTCTTTCAATAATTCGTTCATACAGCTAACGAATAGACATAGACATAAGAAAAAAAATTCAAAACATAAAATGATCGACGTATTTGCATGAAATTACATTCAAAGAAAATTCTGTGATGCAAATTCCCTTGTCTGTGCCAGATACCAGTTTTACACTGATTTAAGCTGACAAAAAATGAAGTCTGAATCAAAACAAATCATAACAATAAAATTTCGGTTTCGTTTTGTTAAATTCATACACGGGTCTTTCGTTTCAGTAGTGTGCCGTGAGATTTTTGGAAAGGGAAGCAATTAAGCCATAAGTCGAGGGCAAAACACAAAAAAAGATAATATACAAATATATTGAATATGAGTGTATGAAAATGAACATTATTCATTAAGGGGGGACCCAGGTGAAAATCCTATCTTTGCCAATATTGATTGTATACACTTTAAATTTTGCACATATCATGCTAAAACTAAAACTAAAGGAAAGAAAAAATCAACATCCGGGTCATAAATATTCGGTTCTCACGAATTTTCCAGCAACAAAATTTTATTTTCGTTCTTCTCATACAATTTTTATTTTTTGAATTGTTTTCATGAAAATGTTGCTGAAGTATCGATTCAGGGTTGTACATATCGTTTGTTTGAAATCTCCTTTATATTTCAAGATAATTATGATTATATTTACAATGTGTTTTTTTTTTTAAATCAAATTTTATATAAAATGGATTTAGTATATATTTTTCATCTCCATTGTTGGATGAGATATCAAACAAGTGATATGTACAACCCCGGGTAAACTAACAGTACACACTCACAAAAAAAATCGAGACAATATAACAATTTTTATGGACGTAGCTCAAAAAACAGATTCTTGTTTTGTGAAAAAAAGTGTATTGCAGTAAATGCCCTATCAAGATTGACAATGTAAATTGCTGTATTGAAAATAAGCAGATGGCTCGATAGTCGGTGCACAGTGACACTAAGATATTTATGCCAGGTTTGATTATTGATATTTTCCAATATTTTGAAACATACGACTCGAGTAAACATCCAAACCATTGATAATAAATATTGAAAAAAAAAAGTTATAAAAAATGAAATTTCACCCGAGTTCCCCTTAGGTAATAAATTATTAACGACACAACAATAATTATTCACATCATTATCCATTGACCATTGTTTTCAACAGTTCATCTACTTTTTTGTACAACCGGTAAACCACTGAGTATATCAAAATACACTTGCTTGCTCGAAGCACCGCGGTCCGCGCTCGACTACTGTTAGAGTTATACACTTTTCGACGCATGGATGGAATCGACAGCGCTATATCCATGAGACTGTTAAACGGATCCATTTGTAAGAGTGAAATATAAATGATATTCTTCACGTTTATTTCATTTGAATACGCAAATGGAAGTGTTTAATCGTGCTTGTAGATTATTTGAATCAGGTTTTAAATTTGAACATAAGTCTAACTGAAACGAGAACATAATTACATTTAATAAAACATATCTCGCTGTACACATGCAATTCAGAGGAGACTGCTGCTACGTGACCGGCGCTACTGCTCATTCTACGTCTCATGCGCATACTACGCGTAAGCATTCCATCCTAGCTTGAGCAGCCAACTTCTCTCTCCCGCTCTCTCTCTCTCTCTCTCTCTCACTCGAGTCACCACTGTGATGACACGCTATTGGCATCTATATACCGTTCACGCATAACATATTCATCAAATCAGTAGCTATAGAGAAGACATAATTAACTTGCATATTGGGAAAAATTGAATCTGATGTGAATTATTACTTCATTGATTTATCATTTTCTTCTGATACAAATTCAAGGTAGGTATTTAAAACATTCATTTACAGCAAGCAACGAAGCAAGGGAAGCATTGCTTCCCTTGCTTCCATGGAGTGCAAGCCGCTGTAATAGTTTTCTTTATAATGTCTATACCTTGAATTATAGACATTGATCAGACTGAAACTTCAAAATTTCTTTAAAAAAATAACTTGATTAGTTGCTTCCATTTTTGTATGAAAATTTTCAGATATAACTTTGTTATGAGAAGTGATGAGAAAACTTTGAAATTGAAAGAACTTCCAACAAATAAATACAGTTATACCATTTACCAGAAGCATTATAAGAGCATGCATTATTATCAGCTTGCAATCGAATCAAAATTTAACAGTACCGTACCTTTCCTTTCCCTTCATATCTCATGATTGCAGGAAATTTTATATTTTTCAAAAATTCTGTAAAATACTTATACAAAATTCAGCCCTCATATCTCTTAAAGGTGGGTCATGTACTCCTAAACAAAGGGCAATGTCTATGATGGATGATTGTTTTGCATAATGCTCACCCAGCCTATATTCTAATGAAAAATTCAACAATATTTATAACAATATATTTTTATAAAAAAAAATAAAAAAATCACTATCACAATCTTTTATCCAAATCAAATGGGTAGACATAATCGATTTTCCGAAAATCGAAATCAACTTTGCCTTTCAGCACTACTGTAACCATTTTTTATGTATCAATTGCATTTCATGAAATAGTTTTAATCATTTTTGCAGTTGCATGCAGTCAGGGCTAGCTAGGTAGGCAGAGCCATTGAGTTTATAGTGTTAATAAACTCAATGGCAGAGCTTGCCCAGATTAAACTGCCTAATAATAAGAAATATAAAGAAAAATGACGATAATAATGATAGAAATATTCAATGTATTTCATTGTAAGCAGACAAAAAACAATTTCTTTACAAAATTTCCATGTCTTACTATTGTTCTGTAAGCATAGCTGTATCAAGTAGTTATTCCTACCTTTCCTATGATTGAGCTACAGCTGGGTAGCTCCGTATACCTCCAGCATGCCTCGTGTTATCACCTGTGATGTTCTCACAAAAATCACTCAAAAAAAGTTCCAAATTGAACAAATTCACCTTTTCGCGCGCGGATCATCACTGACTTTGCAATCATTACCCTCCAATCATTCTCTTCTCTGCTTACCCTCTCAAAAATCCACCAATCACTTCTGCATTTTCAGCCATTATTATGTTTGCTGTACAACTAGGTTATTTGAGGGTACCTTTGACCTGATGATAGATGAACGTTTACAAAATACCATGTCCAATGCAGGTCTCGAGCCTACGTTCTTTAGTTCCACTGCAGAGCGTTAGCTGACTTGAACTAATAGATGGCTGATCGTTTCACAATCAGGATGAGCCAGGAAAATGGTAACACATAGCAGACAGCAATGACGTAACTAATGCAGTGGAAATCCCATGTCCTATCATCTAAAATACATATAAACTCAGTAGGGGCGTCGACTATGTGGCTCGTGTGATTTTAAATATATGATAAAACTACTATATAAAATTACAATTCTATGATTTTCTATATTATTAGTTCAATATTTGATTCATACAATACAATTCAATTGATGAAATTATGTTTTGTAGAAACGTATATCGCTACACATATTTAGAGCTTTTTCTGATCATATGGTGGTGGAAGTTCTCCACTGCATTCAATCATATGAAATGAAAAAAGATGTGACAAATAACCATACCAGTAATCTACTCTAAAATTAGAATAGTTTTCAATAGCACCAATAATTTTTTTAGCTCATGTTTAAAGCAAAATCTGTGCCTGCTTTGAGGCACCTTTCTTCCCTATAATGTGGTCAAAGCCTCAAAATATAGAGCTGTAGGAATCTAGCATTCACATTCAGTTTTGGTAGTCTATTTTTATGTGAAGTGTAGCGTCTCGTAGCAAGCTACTAAAAAATCAGGAGCTGCTAACTCTACATCATCAACTACGGTACGTATTACCAACGGAAATTCCACTTTCTTTTGGACTTTTTAGTCTGAGACAGGAAACTGTCCGAATAACATTTACTGTTGATAGTTATTAAGAGGAAAGAGATAAACATGAAGAAAACCAAAAGTGTACATCCTTATGAAATAATTAGATTTGGTAGTGTATTTCATTAATGCTTCATTTCTACATCTCTGCACATACAGTATCATTTCCTGCACATTTGCATCTCTATTTTCTGCTGTGTGAGTTGAAATACTTGGCCCTCATACAAATGGCTGAAAAACTCCTACTGCTTGATATCCAATAATGGCAAATTCTCTTACTGCCGGCAACCAGAACTCTAATACACGCCATTCTGGGATGCTCCTGCAGGGTCTCTCGGCACACCGGTTATGTACCACTGCCCTAACCATGTCAAATACATTAATTACAGCCAAGATTCATCTGTAAAAACCAAAGCTACGATAAAATTTTCTCGGCAATTTCAAATGATATGTGAAATTCTCTCGAGTGATGATGATATAATAATTAGGAAATTGCAGCAAATTGTAAGAGAAGCAAGATTGGAGTATTTATATGAAATGTAATGGAAAGCTATAAGTACACACCTTGATTCTAAAATCATTAATGCATGTCCTTCCTGTTCAACTTGTTGCTCATTATTTTCAAATGATGAACAATTTCATTAGTTTTACTTTTTGATCTTCTCAATAGCTTTTTAATGGATACAAAAATAATTAATTTCAATTATTTTCTATCAAAAAGCTTGCCCGACTTATGTAAGATTTCGGAATAATATGCGCCTCATGTTCAATTTCTGTGAAAATTTGTATTTATTAAAATAATTTTTTTCCAATATTCTTCTCTGCATTGTTCATAAAAATGTTTTTTTTTTTTAATTTCGGAATGGGTTTCCTCAAGAGTGGTGCAACGGATTGCGCCTCGGAACTATACAAAATCGAGTTAGATAATAACACAACGTATGCCAAGTTTCAGCAAAATTTGTGCTTTCGTTTGACCTGTGGAGCGCGAAGAAAAAAATCGTCAGAATGTTTCTCGAGTAGGCCTACGGTAAATCTGAGTCTGCTTCGCTCATCCAATAATAATGTTAATATATAACAATAGATAATAATAACACAGAATTGTATTTCATTTTTATTAAGACTAACTTTGCAAAAGTACAGAAATGAATCGACCAACTCATCATACAATCACTTCAGTTATTCAATCCATTGAACGAGTGAAGCGTTTTTGCTGTACACACTCGTTTAAATGCATAGCATAAAATCTCACCAAGTTGAAATATATTTTCCTTCAACCAAACTAAAAACAGAGCAATATTTTAAACGGACTGGTAATTGAAAATGTAATCAATGAACTGTCTACTCTGACGGTCCAAACATAGTTAAAAGAACACTGATTCTCAAGTATACATATATATATATAACAACGAAACGATTTTTCAACACCCAAGTGTCGAGTTGAAAAGTCAATAACCAACTCCACTCATTCTACACAATTTGTACATTAAAATACTATACACTGGAGAGTATAAGGAAGAATGTTTCAACATGAACTTGCATAAGGTAACAAAATACTGGATGAATCCAGAAAAAATCACGGGGAGGTAATAAGAAGTAATTCAACAAACTGGAAACAACTCGTAACAGAACTGAAAGTTGAAAGCCTTCGTTATCATCTCAAACTCACTGAATTCTTTACAGTCCAAGAAATTTGGGACCAAAACAACTCGCACACAGACATACTTGGACCTACTAGTGACCAGAGTGAAACAATGAAAAAACTTAAATGATAAGGTGCAACAATTATTATTTCTCTTCCATCAGGCATAGGCCTAGTATTGTTTTACGTATTTTGAAGCAAGCTTATTTCTTATGGGTTGGAGTTCTACGTTTCTAGCTGTGCAGTCAATATCAATTATACAATTATTATAGATAAGGTGATCACATTTAGAACTCCTACAGGGTACCGGTAATGGTTAATGTTTTGTCATTATTCATTAAGCTCTGCTGGCACATACTAAACACGTTTTGAGCAGAGATACCAATGTTCATTGTCAAAGTAATAAGAAAATATTTGGAATTACCGGTTGGTTACAATGTACTGCTCCACGTATTACTCGTTCCCGTGGTATTTCGAGTATAGCAGGCACGCAAATGGCTTGACCAATTAATACAACAAACATCACACTTGAGTGCAAAACCATACAGTTACTGCGTAAAACAAACAAAAATCGCTTAATCTTCAATGCAAAATGGGAGATAAACGAAACAATCAACAATAAAGCCAGTGTTCTATTTCCAAGTAACGGAAATTGATTTTTTTACCCAATTGACCAGAAATGTATTATATACATGATGCGTACCTCACACTAATACCAATTGAGAAGTGCATGGCTCGGATAGCAAATATGTATGGCTTATTTATCAACGTGTTTACACAAAGCGATCCAATGATAACAGATTACTACATTACATTATTGGAAAGTAGGACTTGATTTAAAGAATCATTTGCGATGGGACATTATGAAAGATAAATGATATATGAAACAGAATAAGAGAAACAAGTGACATGAGCAAAATGAGGGGGTACAGTTTGGAGGTAACACATGGACAGGGTACAAAATAACACAAAATGGACTTGACACGAGTACTGGCAAGTTGGTTTCACAACAGTCAACAAACACAAGTTTCCCACAGACTGAGTTGAGTTTGTAGATTCTCGTGGAACCAACCTCCCAGTACTCACATCCAGACCATTTTGTGTTATTTTGTGCTCTATCCATGTGTTTTCTCCAATCTTTAACCATCTCAGTTTTCTCATATCACTTGTTTCTCACAATTTGTGTCATCATCTATCATTCATCTCTCATATTGTTCATCACAAATTGATATTATTTAGATTACTAGATTACTGTAGTTGCATTTAACTTGTGAGAAAAAAACATCAATACTAAAGTAGGCTCTGTGAAACCAGCATATTCTATGCCACTACATCATTTCTCAAATTCAAACGTTAAATTCCGTCAGTGAAAAACCTCAAACGCTTTTCTGCATCATAATCGTAACATACTGATATCCTCATTTAATAAGTCTTGGAGTTAAGGCATAAATTTCTTGTCGACACTCGCACTTAATGACGACACACCGAGCGTTCTGACAAATACAGAAGTAGAAATGGCTGCCAGTGAAATAGATGCACTGTTGTCTTTGCAGTCAGTTTACCCATAGATAACACTTAAACACTACTAATTGTTTCCTAGAGTTGGCACTGCGTTCAAATCTTTTGAATCTTCTCACCGACGACTACGGGATTGTTGCGACGGATCTCTTGAGCACCTAGTTCTCGGTAGTCGAACGTGCACGAGTGTTTGTCGCTGTAGCGATGGGTGGAACAGTACAGGCCTCCGCAGCGACACTCGAATCCTAGACAAATACAAGATAATTAAATACAGTATGACGAGGTCAAGTATGCAACCAAGTAGGGCTGTGCGAGCGGAGCTTTTTGAATTCGAGCGAGTTTCGAGCGAGATTGACTTTTTTGGAGCGAGTTTCCAGCACTATTTTAGTTCGAGCGAGTTCGAGCAAGCTCGAGCACAATCTTAGTTCGAGCAAGCGAGCTCAAACCCTCGTTAATCCGAAATGGAAGAGACACGCTAAAAATGATTTCGATTTACAAAAATTTGGATTTAGAGAGCACTGAGGTGAAATTTTCATTTTTCCAAGCATTTTTTTTTAGTACTGTTATTATTGGTTCCGATGTTTATTCGAGTTGTATGTTTCAAAATATTGAAAAATATCAATAATCATACCTGAAATGAATTATTTAGTGTCACTGTGCATCGAGCTGTCTGCTCATTTTCAATATAGCAATTTACATTGTCAATCTTGATAAGGCATTTACTGCAATACATTTTTTTTCACAAAACAAGAATTTGTTTTTTTGTGCCACATCTATAAAAGTTGTTCAATTGTCTCGATTTTTTTTGTGAGTGTTCATCATCAGTTTATCCAGGGTTGGACATATCGCTTTTCTGATATCTTATCCAACAATGGAGATAAAAAATGAATGGGCCTACTAATTACATACTATATAAAATTTTATTTGAAAAAGAAAACAACGTAAATAAAATCATATCTTGAAATATAACAGGAATATCAAAAAAACAATATGACCAACCCTTGAACAATACTTCAGCAACATTTTCGCAAAAAAAATTGAATCGAAAAAAATTATTGTTTGAGAAAAATGAAAAATAAATTTCATTGTTGAAAAATTTGTAAGAAGTAAAAACCAAATAATCATGTCCAGTGTAGGTTTTTATTTCATTTTTCATTTTTTGGGGCAGTTTTAGCATGATAGTTATCTATGTGCAAAATTTGAAGTGGATACAATCAATATTGACAAAGATAGGATTTTCACCCAAGTCCCCCGTTAACCAAACTCGTCCTTATCCACGAAAATCACCACTTCTCGCAATTTCGTATTGCGCACGAGAGAAACCAGGCAAAACTATTTGATGAGTTCGCTACTGATGAGCTACTTGATCGGCTATCTTTGCCGATGGAAATCGTTGAGATCGTGTATACTCGCTAGTTCCGACCGGTTCCGACGACGCGCGAAGTTTTGGCTATTGGCGCTTGGCCGTTCCGAGTCGTTTGACAAGACGACGTGATGACGCGATCTGTCCTTGACAGAGTGCGGGTGCGTTCTGGTGAGGAGGAGGGACTGAGGAAGAGAGAGAGATGGGAGAGGAAGAGAGAGAATCTTGGCCCTCCCAAACACAGTTGCAAGGCAGTACTCACCAGTGAGTCCCACCTTCTTACGGCAAGTGATGCAACGCTTCTTCTTCTTGGAAGGCAGGTCCTTGTCAGAGTCAGGTTCGCTGGAAGCTGTGCTCTCAGTTACGCTCTCAGCTTTATCAACACTGCTGCTGCTGCTGCTGCTGCTACTACCGCCCAAACATATAGCACTCTCCAGATCTGACATCTGAAACATCAAACATCATTTACAATCAGCACTTGAAAATTGATTATCTATTTGTGAAGTCAGGTCACTAGGACATGGACATAGGAGCAAGTGTCATAAACTACTTTTGTAATAACTTTTCATATTGCAACCAATTGGGTTGCTGCTATTAGTTCATTGCTGTCAATCATTTAGAAATAACGGTAATTCCTGTTGACAAACTTTGGTTTTTGTGTTAACATAGAAACTTGATACAAAATCATTGTTTCCTAATTGAGGCTATGGATAAAAGGAAAGATTGTTCGGATGGGGCAGAAGGGCAATCTTACCACCCCAATATGATGTGAAAATTGGTTCACCAATTTTGCAGCTGAATTGAACCTTGATATATAAATATGATCAGTTTGCTCGTAAGCGTAAGCATATTATTTGCAATCTTATGTTATAACTTTTATTATAGTGTATGTACCAATCTTATATAATAGGCCTATATTATTGAATAGTGCACTGATGCTAAATAAACAAATATTATCATTATTATTATTATTATTATTATTATTATTATTATTATTGGATGAGCAAAGCAAAGACTCAATTTCACCATACCGGTACCTGAAAAAAATGCCTGTTTTTTTTTTTTTTTTTTGTTCGCGCTTCACAGGTCAAACGAAAATTTAAACTCAGTTGAAACTTGGCGTACACAAGTGTTCTTATCTAATTCGATACTGAATAGTTTTGAGGCCACTTCTGAGAAAACTCATTTCAGAGTTTTCAAAAACCCCATAAGAATAACCCAGAGGAAAAAATTCGTGAAAAAAATTTCATCCGAGAGAATTCAAATTTTCAGGGAATTTCAATATAATAATGATACACATTATTACAAACTTTCACTCAAATCGAATCAGTTGTTTTGATGTAAAAAAAAATATATAATGTATTTTTTGTAAATCACTCAAAGCTATCAAGATACCAATTAAATCCAAGCCACAGGTGTCACCACTTAACTGTAAACGATTAAAACAAAGCCTTCTTTATTATCATAGAAATTGATACGGAAAAATAAGATGGCAGTGATGTAATGATTTGGATCTCAAGGTGTATATATATATAATAACCAATCCAAAGATAAGTTGATATGTTCCAGCTCATCCATCAACGCGGCAACACATAACGCGTTTGCCTAGTATGCTACAATACTCGTCTATTCATACATTTTATTTATTCATATTGGGTTTAACGACACATTGTACTGATGACTACGATCTATTGGCGTCGGTGAATGATATATGAGATGATGTGGTGATGAGATAAACTTGGTTATTCCATTACGTGTTTTTGAATAGTGGGAAGGAGTCGGTTGTGACTGCTGTTAAGGAACCATCCCAGTATCAACCTTCACGGCAGAGGGAAACCACGAAAAAACCCTGCCACGATTGTTGACCATGGCAGGAATCGAACAATAATCTCTTGGATGGTGGTTCACTATGCTAGCCACTCGACACAGTACTCTGCTATTCATCATCCTTTGAAACTGTTGCTGATTTGTTTTTTCAGTGTTCTTGAAATCTGCAGCTATACATAATTTTGTATTCATTTTCATTTTAATGCTGCTTAACAACCCCTACGTTATACGACGGTACGAATGAGCGGGTGATAATGACACGATGAAGTGATGTTGAGTGAAAGTACGTTTACAACACCCAATGGCTTAAATGCAGAGCTCGAACCCACGCTTGATCTTACTTCATTTCCTAACACAGTGCAATAGTTGACTTTGAGGCACAGGCTACATAATTATCAAGTGGAAATGAAACTTGATAATTATTATTATTACTATTAATACTAGTTTTAGGGCACTAAACGTATTCCTTTCTTACATCTTAGTCTGAACTTTACATATAATATATATTCTGTTATTTTTAACCCACAGATAAGCCTTCCCAGGCTTTGTGGAAAAGAGTTCAATTTTATTTATTGTATTGTTGTTATTATTCTCATTTTTTTCTTTCTAAGGTAGGCCTACTCTGCTATTTTTCTCTATTTGGTGCTATTTCAAAATCTTCATGCATATGAAATGTTATATGATTTGATCAAACTTTTTGTATGGAATATTTGTAAAAATGAGTTTAATTTTGTTTATGTGTGAATAAATAAATAAAAAATACCAGTATACGTGTAGATAAGCCAAATGTAGGGAACCAACTTGCGTTTCACTCACATTAAGACCAAACTCAAATCAAGTTGATCAAAAGTCATCACAAATCGTAATCATCACAAGTCGATATTATTCAATTGTTTATTATTATAGCTCGTTTTAATCACTATTGTCAATATTATAAATTGTTTTGCAAAATTTGTTTCTTTTTCTTCGTGAATAGATTTCATACTATATTCTTGGGACAGCCTGCACACAAGACTTTTGTCTGCTCATAAATGCGGGTTTCTTACATCTTCTACACACCGTACGGTACTCAAATTTTATTTTAAATATTCAAAATATAATTCAAAATTTTTAAAAAGTAGGCTTACGGTAACAAATATATAATATTAGAGCCTACTCTACTATTATTCCTATACACTCCCATTAATTATTGATTTTTGTATTAATACGCCTATTATATTGATTAATGGTTAGTGTTTGCATCATCATTCATTTTTCAATGTTGCTCAACGACCCCAACAACAGCTTGGTTATACGGGGGTACGAACGAGCGGGTGATGAAAAACCCATACCTTATGCGGGACTTGAACGTGCCCAACATGACTACAGTTTCTAACACAGTGAGTGTTAGCCGACTGAGACACGGGGATGGCTGAATACATCACCATGTATTATAAATTAATTAAGAAGCAAGAATAAAATTATTTAGAATTGAATTGATTGAACACAAGGAGACAAATCACTCACTTCTCCCTTAATCTCAATCCATCCTTCTTGATCTCGGTGCATCATGGCGATGTCAGGGTTGCCCTCTTTCAGCAGTTCGGCAGCGGTGACGACATGAATACGGCGCGGAGGGGAGGCTTTACCTATACTAGCGGCAGCGCTGTTCAGGAAGGAAGACGTGGCTGGACTGCTAGCCATTACGGACGACGGAGGTGGGTTCGGCGGCTGCTGTTTCTTCTTTAAAGATTCTTTGAAACATTTCGAGCAGAGGCCCTCGGTTGAAGGGTTGCCGTAGAAGCCACAGCCAGATCGGCACATTGCTTGCATCGAGTTTGATTCGCGCTCCATCTTATTGCAGTACCGTAAGTAGCTTTCAAGAGTCACAGACAATGACGGAAACTCACTCAGCTGAAATAGGAAATACTGGTATTAGGGTTAACTTCACATACTGTTGGTCGAGAATATGTGTCATGCTGGATGAATCATGCATGACTCAATGCACGAATTATACACTTTGGGGTGAAAAATTGTGTGCCATTACTGAAGAGACTTGAATTCTTATTACATCATGCATGTTCCAAATTGATGAAATGAAAATTCTGATAAAATGACTCATCTGTTTCACTGAGACAGTGAAAAATGGCAATAATGTTGAAAAACAAGTTTTTGGGGAAATTAACCCTTGTTGACATAATAATGTGGTTTCAATTTTAGTTGGTACCGGTATTCAAGTTTTTGAGGAAAGTAATCCTTATTATTTTCATGAAATTAGTGTTTTTCTGATGGATCTTGATTGGATCTTTCGAGTGAAGCCACCGCATATCGAGAATTTTTATTGCCGGTATTTAATTGATTAGATCTCGCTTAAATATGAGGCATCATGCACGAGATATCTATAGAGCTCTACTATTTTTGGTATAAGTGCACCAAAACAATTTTTTTTTTTTATATGGGGTTTTTAACGACACACTGTAATGATTACTAACATCTATTGGCGTCGGATGAATGATTAATGAGATGATGGGATGATGAGATGAAGGTTTTTATGGGTAGTGGGAAGGATAGTGGAAAGGAAGCGGTCGTGGCCTATATTGTGGGAACCATCCCGGCATTAGCCTAGACTACAGAGGGAAACCACGAAAAACCCCTGTAAAGATGGACGGTGGCGGGGATCGAACCGGGTCCGATATGTCCCTTCACCTCCCGGATCACACGAAGCAAGTGAGCTAACCACTCAGCTACTGTGCCGGTCACCACCAAAACAATTGCCAAAGGCCATGGCCAAAAGCCCTTACATCATTTTAAAAGAAAAGAAAAATGTGCTTCAACATGAAATTGAGCATGTATGATACTCAATATGACATAGTTATAATAGTTTGAATTTAGCATTCACTAGTGTATTATTATCTCAAAATAAACACTTGCTTGCACACTATTCAAGATTAGAATTGGCAGTACCAACACAATTAATAACATGAAGCAATTAGGCCTAGGCCTAGATAATGCAAAACATCTGAATAAAGAATACTACCGTATCAGTCTTCAAGGGTAATTTAAGTATCTCTTAAAATTGTAAAATAGGCCTAACCTGGTAGGCCTATACTCATGGTACACACAGTGAAACTCTGTCAATGTTCAACTGACAGGTGAAATACTTTGTCCTTGTTAGCCAATGGCCATCTAGGCTCACCAAGAACAGCAAGTTATAATTTAGCCACCTGCCCTTGCCAGCTAGCCTCAAGGCTGTTCAAGGCAGAGTTGATGTACACAAAGAGAAGCCATTATTGAATGATTCACTTCACTTTTGCACTGATATTTCTTGCAAATAAGTCAATGAGAGAATCAATGTTTTCTCTCTAGGGTCCAACCAGTGCTATTATACTATTATAGCCTATATTTAGAAGCAGGACATTGCATCTGACTGAAGGCA